>MNCI01025678.1:1192-41900 GCA_015680685.1 Gnetum montanum
AAAGTTGGCTGAATCTCTTTAAAGTAAGTCATTTGTAGTTTACACACAACGCAATCGTTACATTTCTCACAACCGCACGCCGCAACAGCACATACACATACTCACATTAACTACTGAGTTTATTTGGAGGTATCTGGGCCTTGGTGTTGCCAGAGACCAGCAGGCACCTAAATCCTGTTCGAGGACACTCGTTGGTGGTCGCGTCCCAAACAGTCGCCAACAATATGGTAACCTTAATTGTATGTGGATCTAAACATAGATTTGATTCAATCCTTTTCTCTACTTTGTCAGTTTCTTCATTTGCAATAACTCCTACCTTTTTTTTAAGATCTTCTTTAAGCACATGTGTCAATAAGAGAACTAGGGTAACAGAGCTTCTCAATAGCCACACTTAATCTCTTGACTCTATCTTAAGGATTATTTTTTATTACTACCAATTTTTCACATGGTTATTTGTTTTATTGTCTTTTGAATTCTAGTATTCCTTTCTTCTTTTTGTATGTGTATCTATTTGTGGTACATTTTCTACCATTGCTTGATCTAGAAGTAAGGTTTATCTTTGGTTTTCTAGATTTGATTTTATTTTGCTATATGCCTTTTCTTTTCTTATTATATGCACAATTTTCCTTTTCTATATATTTCATTCTACATAATAGTAGTAATATTACATCACACATGTTATTTTCCTATTTACATCTACGTCATTTCTAAGTTTTTATTGCATTCATTCTCATTGCTTAAACTAAATTTTGTTTGATGAAAATAAAGCTTAGATTGTTAGTCTCTCCTAATGATTGGTAAGTTCTCTTTTGATTTAAAGAGATAATCTTTAAATCATTTAGTTGTCAAGAGATTCTTAGCTATTTTATGTAAGGTTATTATGAATTTGAATATGATGATTCTCATTGTAACATACTTTTAGCACTAGAAAGAGGGTAGGTACATTAGAAATTAGAGTTGTTTCTAAGATCTGTTTACTAGTAAAAATTATATTCTATTTAATGTATTACATCAAAAATTTTGGCATCACATCATTTCTTTTGCTACACTTACCTATTATTTAAACTAATACTTTTTGACATTGTCTTTCAAGTTCAATCTCCATTTTAGGTAAATCAAAGCTTTAATAACAATCTTATGAAATCATAGTATCTTCTAAAAGAAAAATGCATGATATGATCTTCTCTTTCACTTTTGATCTCTTTAAACTTTAGAGGCTTATTAACATTAGAAGAAACTAAGGGCTTTCTAAAGGATTTACTTAGAGAGATTATAAGATAACCTACACTAAAAAAAGCTAGCTTTTCTACTTACACCTAAAATTTTCAAGCTCATGGTAGAGTATGAATGGGCTAATGATCTTCTTTATTTCCTTTCCAATATGGATTAATCCATTTAATTAAACTATGGAAAAGCAAAGGAGATTGTAGAGTTCATCATGGAACAAGAGAAATTAAAAAGATACATCTAAAAATTAAAGAAGTTATGATAAAAGCTATCTTAGAACAACCTCTTCACCTCAACATTACTAGTAGAATAAAAAAAGAAAATGTGACTTTAGACTCTAATATTTATCTCATTAATGAAAATGAAGAACCACCAACTGAAGATCTTAATAAGTCCAACTCATTATCTCATCAAATACATAACATCAATGTTACTCTTGCGTAGATTTCTTTGCTTGGATTTGTTCCTTCCAATGTGAAACAACCTAGCCTTAGCTTCTTAGTTAACTCCATTCCCCCATCCTATCGTCTATTTTTCCCTAACAATGTTAGTAATGCTCACTCTTTATTTTAATTCCTAAACTCATTTTAGGCCTTCATATTCCATTTCTTAATATCAATCTAATATACCATCATTTCCCTCCATGCTTATTCCTACTATTATTATTGCTTCTATGTTCATTACTATTTAACTTGGTTATACACAACCTACTTCTATACATCTACCTAATTTAATTTTATTAGGTCTACCTATTTTGATAATACTTGGATCCATTTCATACATGTGTCTTCCCCATTATCTCATTAAATATATAACATCAATGTTACTTCTGCGTAGATTTATTTGCTTGGATTTGTTCCTCCAAATGTGAAATAACCTAGCCTTAGTTTCTTGGTTCACTCCATTCCGCCATCCTATCATCCATTTTCTCCTAGCAATATCAACCAATCCTAACTCTTTCTTTCAATCCCCAAATTCATTTTTTGGGCCTTTATATTTCGTTCCTTAACCTCAACCCACTATACCATCATTTCCCTTCATGTTCATTCCTATCACTAGTATTGATTCTATGTTCATTACTATTTAACTTGGATATACACAACCCGCTTCTATACATTTGCCTAATTTTATTTCATTAGGTCTACCTATTTTGACAACACTTGAATCCATTTCATACATGCATCCTCCCATAACTTTTCTATCTACAACTATAGCTCAAACCACACTATACAATTCCAAAATAGATATATAGTTGCTAGTATTACTTAGTGATGTTACATTTCATCTTCAAAATACTGAAGGTAAAGAAGCTAAGGTATTAGCTATGCAAGGAGATTCTTCTATTTCTTTAAATGGACTTCTAAATGGTTCTATAATCTCATTATTTTCTATTCTAGTCTTTCCTAAAGGAGTCTTACTGCTAACTTTCATAAAGTACAATGGTGAACAAGGAGATCCTATGAATCATTTGGTTACATTTAGAAATGAATGCATGCTTCTTACTCCCTATTCCCACATTGTACTTAGGTACCTTTTGAACTTACTTTTTGGAAGAGTCCTTGAATGGTATAGATCCTTGACTAATGGTTCTATTACTTCTCTAGAATAAGTGTTTGTTATCTTCATTAAATAGTTCAAGTTTAATGTTCCTCAAAGCAATAGTATTATATCCTTTTTGGCTATCAAACAAGCTTCAAATGAACCCATTGATAACTTCATTTCTCGATGGATAAAGACCTTAACTAAGTTACCTTATTATTTAAATAAATTTCATATATAGAAAATTTTTAAAGATACATTGATTGATTACATTTAGAAAAGGATGGCTTACCCTAAGACTCATTCTTTGAATGATGCTTTTTTAGCTACTAGATGTATCAAGGAAGCTACTATTCAACACAGTGACCATGAATTCCTATCAATTTGCAATAAAGCTAATAAATCTATAAAGCAAGAGAAAGAAAAACCAACATCTTGACATGTCTCTTCCTTTTCAAAAGGGAAAAGAACTATCCCTTTAACTCCATCCTCTTTAATGTAGCAACAGACACCTCAAAGGAACAAGAACCAATATACTAAAATACTCATGAGGTATTTCCTACTTCTTGATAACCTTCTTAGGGATGAAAATATCAAGAGAAAGTAAGTTTTTGATCAAGTAAGAATGCACTATTGATGCATTTAGCTAATAGTGATGGATCTTTCTTAGAGATAAGAAGGAGATCCTATAGTGTCTAAGTGATATGTCTATAGGAAATACTACTATTATCATGAGAATACTAGTCATGAAATAGATAACTATAGGAATTTGAAATATGACATACAAGATTTCATAGATAAAGGTAAAATAATGGTGGAGAATGAACCATGCACCATTTATCTAGATAATTAGAAACTAGAAGTTTTTTAAAATCCTCTAAAAAAAAGGTAATGTCAGTTTAGCTTTTTGGCCAAAATAAAACTCTTATTTTTTTACCACTAAATGAGCCATATATCATTCACTAGTTAGATTATGAAGACCATAAGTATCATTCTTCATCACCACTAACTCACTTTTTCTTTGTACCATATTGTATTAATACTACTTACCAAGACTTCCATTCTAGTTACTTGTTCACACATTCTAACTTATTGCAACCTAAAGCAACATTTACATTGTCTCAACCCATCTATCCTTCCTACTCTCATCCTATCCCTTATTGCTTTGGTAAATCCCAAAATATCCATTCATCTACCATAGCTCAATCATCTAGCTAACTTTTTCCATTTCCTTAGGTAAGAATTCTTATTCATAATCATTAGGCCAATGAATCCTAGTTTAATAAGCTAAAAGAAAGTTTTGTCAATGCATTCAAGAAATCCTCTAAGGTTCAAAATAAGGTTTCTTTCTAGTAGTGACAATAACCTATCTCTTCAAGTAGTCTTCCACCTATGTCTAATCCCATATAGCTAGTCATAGTGGCACCTACTTCACAGTCCTCTCAAGCAACATATAATAATGTTCTATAGTAAATTTCTATAATCATTCACTCCAAGGGAATTGATTTATCCTTCTATGATCTCATAGAAACTTCTAAAGAGAATTATGCTACTCTATGTGATGTTCTTAGGAGGATTGTAATTCCAAGTGATATTCTTGCCCAAACAAAGACTATCTTGTCCTTCATTTATTCCCTCACTATGGATTAGATAATTTAAACGTCTATGGTAAAAGCATTAATATTGACTTAAATATTGGCAATATTTGCCAGTTCTTGATCTATATAACTATTAAAGTATCACCCAATGCTACTATTCCTTTCATATATGTTAATGATGATGCAAGGTCTAATGTGATCACATGGGTTGTTATCAAATTCCTTGCTCTTCATGATTAAGTAACATTCATTGAAACTTGTACAAACCTTATTTTCTTTAATGATATGTGAGTTAAAGTTATAGATTTCATTTGATTGTCATTTATAGTAGATGATTAAATGCAATTCAAAGCTTTCTTTAAGATTATACATGAGTGTTTTGATGTAAAAAAAATATTAGGCCACCCTTGGTTAGCTTAGTATGGTGTATTTTCAACGTCTATCCATCAAAAAATAAAATTCCCTCTTTAAGACCATGAGATAATCATTTTTTCTAATACACAAATTCTGAGCACTTCTCACTTAGATCATGAGTCATAATCTTATCAAGTTATTAATAAATGAAATGACATCAAAGTTGAATCTGTAGGTAAATATATAGTTCCTTCTTCTCTTAAAACTCTTTTTTATACTATAAATTTAATAAACCTAAATGATAAGTCTAACTTTGATGTTGGGCTCATCAACTTAGGCTTTGGGGAACTTGATATCTCTATTACTAAGAAGGAGGCTTCACCTCATCCTTCTTAAGTTATGACTCATAAGTTCATCATCAATCAAACAAAATTATACATTTAACTTAAATCTCTTTTTTTTTTCTCATTTTCTCTAAGAATGGATGATATTGTTAGCTCACTTGGTAGATATCTACTAACAGCTATTAGGAATCGAGTTATAAGTTTATGTCATTTCTTATGTTGCACCATTTTCCTTCCTTTATTTGACCCCATTACTTAATATTAACTAATGATGTTAAATGATAAGGCATAAAACAATTCTTTGCATTCTATGCTATTTCTAAATCTAATATGACACATAATAATAGTTAACAAGCAATGATGTAAAATGATCACTTTATTATTTCAAAATTTAATCTCTATTACATTAGTGGATGTCATAACAATTGATGTGAAATGTTATTTCCACCTTCAACCTTGCTTAATATTAAAGAAATTTTAAAAAATTATAAAATGAATTTCATGTGTCAAATACTAAGACTGTAAATCATGTAAGTCTTCTTATTTCTTCTTACTCCTAATGGCTTGCACATCCTCTTCATAATCACTATCAATCTACATTTGAGTTGGATTCATTATTGGTTCCTAGATGATTTTCCTAAGATTCTTACAACCCCAAGATAACAAATGATGATTTATTCTATTTTTTAATCACAAAAAATTAGATAAACCTTTTTCAAAAGGGAATATGAAAGTTATCTTATGTTTCCCTATACATTTTTAGGATTATGTCTTTGATCTTCTCCAAGCTTAGATTAGATGTATTTAAACTTTCAAATGTTGTGTTGTAGATTTTACATAAAATATTGACCCACTCCTCTTCATAGGCCTTTAATTTCTTAGAGATGATATCATCTTAATTCATTTTCTCTGTAGGCTTCCCTTGTTGAGTTCTTTGCTACTCTTCTAGTATGGTCACTATCACACTATTTGAAAAACTCTAAAATAACTCTTCCAACTTTGTATGTTGGATAAATAGAATTCTTATTTCTCTATCTATATATAATCCTTTTTTTTTTTACAATTAGTGGTATTTTTGCTTATACCAACTCTCATTCATTTTGTGCCTGTGTCCTCGACTCTTCCCCTCTACTGAAGAATTCCTTAGGCTGATCATGGATTGTGTCATGACTAATGTAGACCTTTTATGTTTCATTAATGATTTTTAAAAATCCAAAGCTTTATTTTTCTTCCTTTAATATGTGTGAGGTAGAGGATTATGTCTCAACATGCTGCTACCTTTGATTTTAGCTTCTAAGAGCTCTACTTGGTCTAATAGCATCCTTATTTGGCATGCATGAACTTCCTGTTTTTTATGCATCTAATTTAAAGAATTCAATAGTATGACATTAATGTTAGCTTACTCAATGACTGAAATCCTCATATACTTTGTGCAATCGGAAGTTGTACTTATTTTCTCTACCATTGCACTTTCAACTACTATATTGATATTAACCATTGGATCTCAAAACGTTACCTAATTCTTATTTAACTTTATTTCTATCTCTACAAATAAATAGCTACATCAGTTATTGCCTATGAAAATCTCACTATCTTTCAATAATGTCAATCATATTTACCTTCCTCTAGAGAAACTAAATTTAGCTTCCACTATATGTTGTTTATTAAGCCTTCTAACATTAATTACTTGTCCTTTACACAAGCCCATATTCTTTTTTTCATTTTTGTAAAACTTAAATATTAACTAAGATATTTTAATGTGCATATGAAATCATGTTAAGTTTTGATGTTACATTAAATTCTACTAACCATATGGGGTAGAAAGCTTCAAAATTGTTATCTTCTTGATGCACTTACAAAACTCTTCATCCTTCAAAATGGATTTTCTTGAGTGATATTTACAAGGGGATGGATCTCCATTACTAGCAGCTCATCCCTTCCTCCACTAGTTTCCTTGTTTTCCTATTCCTTCTAGCCTATTGCATTGGATCCAACTCAAAGAAGTTAGAAAGTGAATAAAATTTTTTTAATAGCCTCTTCATTTTCTTCTAATGAAAGAAAGTCAACAAGAATTTCTAACTCCTCTTCACTCATACCTTCCTTTAGGTCTTTAGGGATGGAAGAAGTAGATTAGAGTCTCTTTACTTTTACTTCATTGCTCTCTTTTCCTAACTAGCTCCTAAAATAGTTCAAATCTTATTAATATCACATCATTTATAATTAATATAGTACTCAAATTCTACATTTCATATTTTACACTTGGTAAAATAAGTAAGTTGGAGGGACATATTTTAGATACTTACTTATTTTCTCTTAAAGAGTCTCCTAAGATACTTTTATTGTAAGAGTCTTTGAAGATACATCTTCCTCCAAAGAGAAAGGATTTCACTTTCTTAAATCCTTTCCTTTTTCTATTATCCTAGAGATTGTATCCAAAATTTCCTCCTTACATACTACAACATTTCTACTTATTTTCTTTTTTAGTTCTTTAATGCTTTATATAATTAAAGATCCCACCTCTTTCATAGTCCTTAATGCCAATGTCAAGGAATTTTCACTATTGACACTACATGTAGAAATTAAACTATTGACATCAAATTGCTTTTTTTCCTTTGGCAAATAAAGTTTCCATTATCATTATTAAGCCATAATAAAACCAAAAACTAAGCCTCTTACTCATCATCTTCCTATTTCTTCCACTACTCCCTAATAGATAACTAGTGCCCAGTTAGCTACCATTATTTGGAATATAGCCATGTATATTATGTACAATTTCTTGGGGGCAAGGTCCCACTTCTGGCTAATTTTATTACAAAATAGCTACTCAATGACCAATGATAAGAGCTTCGTCAAGTCTTTGTTGATCCCCTTATAAATGATGATGACATCTTCTTTTCTAGGCCCACCCATTCTTCCACAATTTTCAGCTCTACCAAATCAAGTTTTAAGTTTTGAGTTTTTATTTATCATTCAAGGAACCCCAAAAAATACCTTAATTCTATAGGATACCTACAGATAAACACTTGTTTCTGATCCACACACATTATAAAAATGACCTTCTCTATAGAGTAGCTCTTTATTAATCTTACACACTCTGTTGTGCTGGGATAGGGTGCTTTAGGGTTAAAGCACATAAAATATCTACTTTGTCAAACTTATTAAAATACTTCATACCTTCTTTATCAAATAGAACTTTTGTGCCTCATTGATGGACCTATCTTCAAACTCTTTTACCAAGTAGACCACATTGATGAACTTGTCATTGTCAAAACTTATTTGGGCTACAATAATCATCGTAATATGATTAGTATAGTCTTGTAGCTTTCTTACTTCTTTTAATAATAGTTCAATTATAAATGCTTACCTTTTGACCTAATAATGATTCTTAATCAGTTAGGTCACTTACCATTTTCTACATGGTTTTCACCCCACAATGGATGAAGTTGTACTCTACTATTATACTTAATCTAAAATCTATGGAGACTTAACCCTCTGTATTAAGCTTCAAACTATGACATAACTTATAGTTTCTAGTTATGATGCTAGGATAAATCCTATAACAAATTTTGCAAAAAAGTTCAAGTGATCTGGACCTTGCACATTAGGATCCTTAAACCTATAGATTCACATTATAGTTAGCTTTCACTAATGTTGAGATAGTTATTTACTTAGTTAGCTATTTCTATTAATTATTTAACTTAGCTTACCTTTCTACATAGATCTAAAAACATAGAGGGTTTAACATTACTTTAGATGTTTGGATCGTTAGTAATAATGTCCTATTGACAATAAACCATTGATACTCTCTTCTTGCCCATAATTTTTCCAAGAATTTCATGTAAACCAAAACATCTTTTGATAGTTCTCCAATTATTGACCACTTCTCATAAATGATCTCTATTAGTTCAATGAGAAATCTAGGAAGTTTACCTTCCAAAGATCTTAAAACAATCTCTTCTCTTAGACTAGTTTAGATGGCCACATGAAAATTGTTGATGAAAAACTTTAGGAATTCTATGGCACCTTGACAAGCCCATAGATTGGTACCATGGAAACATTGTTGAATAAGGGATTTCATCTAATGGATCCTACCTTTCCTCTTATTCTCTAGAATGTTTCTTTCATATATTAGTAGGAAAAACATTGTCTTAATTACGAGGAGCCTTGGGGCTATAACATCCCTACAAGCATAACATTTTTCACATTAAAAGTTTACTTTCATGCATCAATATATTTTGATGTAGCATTTTGAATTTCCTCTATGAAGTTCTTTCATCGTTTTCAATGTCTTGTATCAAATCTTACATTAGGCTTTATCTAGAGTTAAATGTCAACTTTTCTAAGTCATGTAATAACTCAAGAAAACTTATATTTCATGTAACTTTCCTCTACATAAAACCTTTCTACATATTGCATCATTAGAAACAAAAAAGTGATGTTGTTACTTGGCATTTTTATTATGCATCTTGCCTTGAAATTCTTCATGTTGTGTTCTTCCTAAAGCTTAAAACTTTATTTTTCTTAAAATACGCATGAAAAATCATATAATCTCTTCTAAAATAACTCCAATACATACATTTTTGCATTTTAAACTTAAAACACTTGTAAAATCATTTCCAAAACAATAATCTCATCCTTAAATTTATTGCACTAATGGCTAACATGTCATTATGTCCACAAATATTGATAATATTGTTATGATTCCTAAATTCTAGGTTTCAAATCCATCAAAAATCCTAGGTAAATGGTTTGACCTCCATTTATAAATAGCAAATTATCACGTGCACTTGTATGCATTATAATTTTAGTTTAAAAAATTAAATCTACTAGAAAAACCCTCAAAACTGAGATACTATTCATAGGTTCTTGATTCCTTGATAAATGGAATGAAATGAAATTTAAAATACAAATTTCTTACTTTACAATAAATGCAATTCACTTAATCTTACTAAAATCAAGTCTAGCATAACATATTGCTTGTAAAATCCACTAGAAATTGAGAAATCGAATTCATTGCTACAATGTTATTCATAATAGTGCTTAAGTAAAGCTAAAAATTCCTAAATAGGGTTAATTTTATTTACATTTTGACTCTAGGAAGAAGGATGTAGGTTTGTGACAACCCTCTACTATTGTTAGTTCCACTCTTGGTCCCTTACCTACTGCTACCACTTGCCATTACTTTCTTACTCAGTCATTTTCTCCTTTTATCTCTTTTGGCTTTACTCTTATGTCATTTGCTTCTATAGCTTGATAAAATGATGTTTCTTCCTTAAGGAATGTTTTTAAATTTTTACATATAATGTTTCAACATTATATTAATTTAATATTTCATGTCATTTCTTTTTTGAACCTCTTTTTGAATTCTAACTACACTAATTTTGGTCTAAGTGGACATGGTTATTAATCCATTTTTCCTACTTTAGCCTTTGGCTTTAAACTATCCTATAGATTACTTATGTCAAACCCTAGACATGTCTTTTATTCATTTTGAATTAACTTTAACAAATGTTGTTTCTCTTGTAGCTTCTTTAAACATTACTGAGGATGAATTTCTTTCCTAGTCTAATCTCTTTTTTCTTGATTGAGAGCCCCTCTTTAACAAATGATCACTTAATTAATTTACCTATATTCAACAATAAAAATAGTAAAAGATACTTCAACTTAGTTTTCTTCTCTTTCAATACAATCATTAGCTATTTTACAAAAGCACTTAATTTCTTTCACTTGGAATTATAGTGCTATATCCACTATAAATCTAAAACTAGTATAACACAACATTATTTTGGAAGAAGGCTCTAAACCTATTAAGCAAAAGGTTAGAAAAATTCATCCAAATATAACTATTTCTATAAAAGAATAAATTACCAAACTTTACAATGTTGGATGTATCCTTCCTATTGATTATTCTAATTATATTTCTAATATGATCTTAGTTCATAAGAAAAATGGTAGTATGTACATATGAATTGAATTTTGAGACTTTAAGAATGTTACACTTAAAGATGGTTTTCCTCTACCTAATATCACTTAGCTTGTAGACTCAATAGTTGGCCATGCTTTTTTATGCTATATGATTAGGTTTTCTAATTAAAATCCAATCTAGATAAATCCACAACACTAGAAATATGCTATATGAATAGTCTTAGCTAGAGAGGGCCATATGACGTTTCAAAAAAAAGATAATTAAATTGGAAAACTGAAGAATTTGAATAATTGTCTTGAAATTCAAGACTTCATAAAAATACAGTAGTTAACTAAAAAAATTAAATTTTTCTTGGTCCCCTACTACTGTCATCGGTCCATTGCTCTTGATGGTGCCCACTACTAGGTAGGAAAACCTTGGTCGCTGCTACTAAGAAGGAGACCTACCGCATGTTTCCATTGATCTATCACTATTGAAACTTTCCTACTACTAGGTAGGGAAACCTCATCCATTACTAGAACATGTGCTCGTGCTGCTACAACTTGACTCCACTATGGGTCTACCCTCTAATGCCACTAGAGGAAGGAAGAAAAGATAGACTCTATCATTCCTCCTACCGCATTCATCGCTATTATAGAGAGAGAGAAAGAGATCAACCTTACTATAGCAATGTGCTGCCACCCCCTTGCCCTTCACTTCCACTGGTAGTGTTGCACATCACACGTACATTACTACTGCCATGCATAAAGAGCATGTACGCCTAGTCACCATCCATCAGAATGCATGCTCCTGCCACTGCAACCTCACTCCATCATATGTCTATCATCTAACGCCACTGGAGGAAGGAGACAAAGAAAGACTTTGTCATTCCTCTTGTCATGCACACTATTTTGGTGTAGAGAGAGAGAGAGAGAGAGAGAGAGAGAGAGAGAAATCAACCTTGTTTCAGCATTGTGTTGCCACCCCATCACCCTTCGTTTCTACTTGTAGCATTATGCATCGCCATGTACACTGCTGCTATCGCACATAAAGTGCATGCATGCCTAGCCACTATCCACCACTGCACATTATTTGTCAATCATTATCAACTGACCGCTATCAATGAGAGGAGAGGCTACCACACCATGTGTTTTCCATGCATCCTACCAAAGTGGAAAGGCTACCTGCACTAGAGGGAGAAAGACCTAAGATCCATCCTGCTTCTGACCATGCCTCTGACATGTTGCAGTGTTTGACATTATCTATGCATCATTTTCAGTTGGTGATGTCACCTATTAACATTGCTAGTCACCTACACTATCATCTACCAAAAAGAATGAAACCTTATGTGCCCCGCTACTTCTAATGTGTGATTGACATCACTGTTGTTTGTGTGCAGTGTGCATCACGTGCAACATGTTTCTAGGGAAGCCTACCACTAGTGCCCACTGACTTTTTTTTAATGCATGAAGACACATCTATCATTTTTCACACACATCACCATTGCTCACTGCAATTGTTGCACATCACACTACTACAACCTACCATCGTGTCACCATTTACCATTGCCTACAAATGCTGCAATGTCTCTGGGAGAGCCTGTCATGGGCCACCACCATCATGTGTCAAAGAGAGATCAATCCTTCTATCCATAATCAAGATTTCCATCACCAAACATCTTGCTAGAAAGAGGGAAGGCTTGTCGATGATTTTGGTTGCTACTTAGGGAAAGGAAGGCTTGAGATCCCATCCTCTTTTGTCAGTCATAGAATGCCACCTTTTATAGCTACTCCTACATTAGTTTAAATGCCCACTCCTATGATGCCTGGCATAATAGCATGTAACACCCATCACTTGGTAGCTACTACCTTGTAATAACCACCACCATCATGACAATTCATCTCCCATATGCATCGATTACGTCCACCATTTCCATTGTGTAACTCCTGTAACACTTGGACATAACTCCCATCATTAGCATGGCGCCACTATTAGTTACATCTTGCTCATCCCTACCATTTCTAGACATTATTTATAGTCACTTTTTTTTACTAACAAATCTTCTTCTTCTTTTTGGCCTACAGACCTGATAAAAGATAAAAGCTTCCATGTCACTCTTAATATAATTTCATAAAATATTAAAAAATGAGAAAAAAATTAATTGAACCTAAACTCTATCTTAGAAATAATCTTACCTACTACAAGGGACTGCATGAAGGAAACCAATCATTATAATGACCATGTACATGCCTGATCTTATCTTTTAAGCATCACCTTATGCATAAGGCCTATTGGCTCCATTCAGAGATAAAATCAATTTATCCATAATGTGAATTCATATGAAGTTATTTCCATTACATCTACTACTACCAATATTATAATATTATCTTAAATAATTAAGAGAGATTATAGATGCATTCTCACCACTTGCTACTATTGAATTTTAGGCTCTTTTTAGAATTTACCTTTAAAATATACCCTTGTAGGACTAGTCAATATGGTTCTTGAACAATCTAATTCATGAACATTTAACAGGACTTACTATTAGCATCCAACCAAACTATCAATTATAAAGAGTTATATATTGTAAGGACAAGAAACATAAGCCTAGGTGGAACGTTTTCCTAGGAGATAATTGAGGGATACTACTACAACCTCTATTCAAATTGTTAAACTATGCCCTAGTGATTAGACTAATAAGTCATGGCCCCATGCCTAACATGGGCAAGGTTGACATCAATACTTAGCCCTCAAAATTTTAATTGCATGCAAGTGCAAGGATAACAAAAACCATCAAAATTTTAAAAGGAGCTGCAACAGATAGCAAATCTAAAACATCACAAAACAGAAAAATTAAAACTTGAAAGTAAACTTAAAATTTTTTTTTTAAATGATTAGAATAATCACACAATCAAAAGAGCACTAAACATGAGTCACCCGTAATCACACCATCTTATTTAATTAATTTCAAAATATATACTCTTTATAAATCATAACTTTAACTACATAGATAAATATATATATAACTAAAATCACATTCTCAAACTTCTTACAAAGTAAAAGTTAAAAGTATGTGGACTACTTTGAGCATGAAAATTATACCAAACTTAATTAGGAGGACAATCTTATCTTAAATCACAACTAGCCACAACTTTCAAAAAAAAATTGAATATNATGGGTGAGAAGGGATTATTTGCTTTTCTCTTATTTATGAATTTTGGGGAAATAGGTTAAAAATAGGAAATGGAGGTTAGGGTAAGGATAGCTTCCAGACCCCATCACACTCAAGAACTTGTTATGCTACCAATGAACATGGCCTTCACTCCTTTTCATTTTTCTTTTTTTTAGGAAACTTTGCTCATGGTGTACTTCATTCTTAAGGTAGGAATTCCAACATGAATCTAGCCAATTAGCTACACCACCAAAGAACATGGTCCTTTTGAAACTTTTCCCATGGTGCAGTTCAACCCTTGTGTATGTACCTTTAATTACAATCTAATGGCATCATAGCAGATCTCCTGGGTGGCTAAGGGTTCTCAAGTGGAGATGAACACACTTCACCCTGTTGATCACAAGGTAGCCATGGATCATCACACTTGAGTGTTGGGGCTTATGAGAGGAAAAAATGACATTTTCCAAGGTCACTTAGTAATTGTGGCTAGCCATTCTCTAACATCACATATCCTACACTCACATGATCATGATGATTACATGATAAGTAGCATAAATCTTTTCCTCCATAATTTGACATAACCAATAAAACTAAAACCTTGAAAAAGACTAGGAAGGATTGTAGCATTATTGAAATATATAATATAAAGGATACTTTATGTAATAGAAATATATATATATATATATGGTGTTATGATGACCCAACGCCTAGTAACCTGAATGACCATAATGATTATTAAAATCATATGAAAAGCACAAATCAAACTAAAACAAATATGCTAAGAAAGAAATGATGGAAATGCAAAGAAAACATGAAAATGAAACTATATACAAATGAAATGCATGATGAAGTGGAAGAAAACATGCAACTAATAATCCACCAAGTGTCCATGTGGGGTACCTAAGTGGAAATGCTTCAAACAAAATGCATTAAAGTTACTATGTAACATATGTCCTTGCAAATCAAAAATTTTATACACATTGGGGCCGATGACACTTGTAACTCAGGATGGACCTAGCAACATAAGAGAAAACCTACTTTGAAAACTTGTTTGATCAGATACTCTATCTCTCTTAAAGACCAGATCTCCTATTTTAAGGATTTTACCTACATATCTCTTGTCAAATCACCTTTTAACAATTTGTTGATGATTGAGATTACAAAAACCAAGGCCTACTTGTAATTTGCTTGGTTTTTTTCTATCAGGCACTAAATTTGAATATTTTGTAAGATAAATAATTTTATACCCTAGAAGTTCATCAAGTTCTTCTTTCATATAAGTTTCAATCTAAGGTCTAACAAGTCTTATTTTCTATAAGTCATCGAATACAACTTCTCTAGGAACATGTTCAATGGATATGTTATCAAAGTTTAGTACACCTTCTAATGTTTTAATGGATAGGATCTTGTATAAATATTTTTCCTCCCTTAAATGTTGTGGATCATTCAAAAGAAATACCTTTCCATCGTGTTGATGATAAGGTGAGGTATTCATAGATTTCTTCACCTTCTCTAGAAGTTTGATAGGGTTGGGTGGAATCTGTATGAGAAAAAGGATTTGTTTTTGTAATTTCACTCACATGGTCATTTATAACATGTTTTCCATGCTCAACCTCAATAACTTTAATATAAAGGTTAGTGTTTTGATTTTCCAAAGATTGATTTTGCTTATTAAATGTTTTAACTACCTATTTATAAAAGGCCTTTCTTGGTATGACCATGTATTCAAATTTCACTTTGATAGGGATTAATAGTTCTAAGAAATCTGACCTAAAGAAGACCCCAAACTTGGATTCAAAAGTCATAGATAAGAGCACACCATAAGTGGATGACATATTAGCTACTAAGATATCTATGTAACATGTAAATTTGAGGTATTTTTTAAGTTGTGATTTCACTCCTTTTAATGATCCTACTATAGGTACGTTAGATCCATCAAGTTGTATCACACTTCTCACTTGTGGTAGCATCTATGCTCCTAAGGTTTTACATACCTCAAGTGGCATGGCACTAATGGTTGCTATATTATCCATCAAATAATTATGCATGTTCTTTCCTAAAATAATTAGAGTTGTTAGGAAAGGAGGTTGCTCCTTCTTGCTCATCATGTAATTACTTGCATTTTGTATCAACAATGCATTAGGAATTTCCACAAAATGAACTTTCCTTTTGGTCATTGGAGAGTTTTCTTTAGTGGCTTTGGGTCTATGAACTATCCTTTGAATTACATCTTTCACTTCATTAAATTGTAGAAGGTCATACATTAAAATCTTAGCTTTAACCCTTTTCAAATAATTAACTAGATCATAATTCTTATGTCCATCTTTGGCTTCTTATTAAGGTTGAGTTCTTCTAAGTATATAAGGTAGGTTTAGTTTTTTTGGGGATATAGTAACCAAAAACATCAGTGGCTGGAACATCAACTGATCTACATGTGCACAGTCCTAACCTCGAGTCCACATGAGGTCCTACTAGAGGCAAAGGTGGGGTGCCTAAATAGTCTTGTTGATTGAACAAGGACTTATAGAATGCAAATGGGAAATGATGCTAAGTGTTCATGTGGTGTCAATGGTGTTAACGAGGGTGAGCATAGTTAAGAATTTTGATGAGAGAAAAAGGTGTCAACATGTTGGGACCACTGCCCAGATGCAATTATGTGTTCAAATGGCAAAAAATGCAAGTAAAATGCTGAAAAATGCAAGTAAAAATGTTGAAAATGAAAAGAGAGAGAGAGAGAGAACGAAACACCATCCCAAATGGGATTGATCGTAGTTAACTCTAGAAGGGGTGAGAAGGTACGTGATATACAACAAGCATAGTGGATAGAATAGTGATAGTCTCAAGGGTGTTTGACCATGAAGATTGAAATTTTTCCATGGTGTCTATGCCTGCTAAGTTGGCTACTACAATGTATAGTGGGCAGCAGTGGTCTACAGTGTCCTGTGGTGGTTCATGACTTTGCCTCTCTCTAGTTTGCTAGAATGCCTTTCTTGGTAACCCAAATGTGCCAATGCTTCAAATTTTTTCCAACCCCTAAAACATTGATAGTGAGTCTATTTATAGGACTAGGTTTGGCTTGAAATGTAGAGAGAGTGCCACATGAAAGAGGGGACGGTTGGGACTATGCTTCCCAACTACGCTCTCCATTAAGGGTAGTAGTGTTACGCTCTACTCTATTCTACCAAACTCTGCAAAGCTAAGAGACTGTAACTATGCTACCAAGTGCATGTTCATGTACTTGAAAAAATGCAACTTTGAAGACTACACTCTGGGACTATGTTGTCCACTAGCTTGCATGGGGTTGAGCATAGTTACAATTTGGGCATAGAAAGGGGATACTGCAAAATTGTGTTTTGCTAACTATGCTTTTTGGAGCTAAGTTGAATGCTAGTGCTATGTTGTGAAGGCCTTTGAAGGTTGTTTTGGCTAACTATGCTTGACTATGCTCTAGAGCAATGGAGAGCCTAGATTCAACACTTAGAAAATTTTGTAGCAGCTAGCTTGACACTTGGAAAATTTTGCAAAATTGGCCTTTAGTGTTGACTACACTCTGCATGAGGCTAACTACACTCTATCGAAGTAAAGAGCATAGTCCCAACACTTAGGAAAAATCTGTAAAAATTGTCTTCATGCTTATTACACTTGACTACACTCTAGGGTAGTGGACAACATAGTCTTAGCACTTAGAAAAATCTAAAAAAAATTGGGTTTTGAGTTGACTATGCTCTCCACTAGGTTGACTATGCTCTAGAAGAGTGGAGAGTGCAATCCCAGCACTTAGAAAACTTTATAGAAAGTGACCTTGTGCTAACATAGGACAATTTGTAGTTGAGACATTGTACCCCAAATTTGGTGGTCTTTCAGGGGTGTTTTCTTGCGATGGTGTAGTTTTGTTACTTGTGTTATCTTGACTAGTAGCTCTTCTATTTGGAGGAGTATAAGGATCATTCCTAGTTTGTTATTGTGTGTTGTTCATAATTTCACTTAGTCTATGGTAGTGAGTGTTATGTGGGTTGGGATCACTTATCATAACTTGTTCTAATGAGGGAACTTCTTCATTTTCTATTTCATGGGATACATTCAAGACCATAATTGGGGCTTTCACTTTTGTTGACTCCAATAATTGTCACCATATAATGCTAAAAATTGAGGACAAGTTTTCTCAGAAAATTGATTGATGTACTTAGCTTTTTAGATTGTATAGGAACCTTGTTGTTGCTCCACTTTAATTCAACTACTTTATTTGAAAGTTTTTAAAGTAAATTTAATATCTAAGTCATCTAATTTTGAGTTTGAGTTGGGGATTCAACATGATTAGATATCCCATTTGGGTTTATGATGGATTGAATTAAGGCCTTTGTTTGGTCATCATTCAAACTAGTGTTAGGTGGTCGAAATGAAGAATATGTTGAACTTTGAAAATAATTGTTTGAAGGTTGAGTCAGTTGAAGTGGGAGAGGAGTTTGAAACATAGAATTGGTCATTAGGAAAGTTTGTAAAGGTAGAGGACTAGGTTGCATAGGGTTACTAACACTCATCATTCCAAATTGGGTTTGAATGTTGTTCATAAGGTTAATTTGTTCTAACTCAATAGCTTTATCCATCGCTCCTTGTATTTCTATTATGTTGAAATTAGATTTGATTGCATAGGTGAAGAATAGGTCAATGGTGGACAAATAAAAATTGAGGATGCCACTAGGTTGTGGACGCATCTCACTCAACACATAAGCAAGTTGATCAAGGAATCTTAGGTTGTAATCCTGGACATTTTCCCTAGGTATTTTCCTTAAGCTTATGAAATTTCTTGATGCTATGGTCAGGCTAGTGAACTTGTCAAACTAAAGTAAGAACTTATTTTTGAATTCTTTCCATGAGTTGATGGAGGCATTAGGGAGCATCAAAAACCATTGGGTGGCTTTGCTCCTAAAAGTTGTAAGAAATATCCTAGATGCTATGTCATTTTGTACAATGTTATGGATCCCTAGTAAGGTTTTAAAAAATTATATATGTTTGCGAGCATCACTAGTAAGGGTTGTGGGATCAAAGAACAAGTTTATGTTTTAGAGTGATTTTGGGATATCATGATAGTTGGAGAAGTTAAAGGGGTTGCTCACTAAGGGAGCTAGGGTTTGATTGGCTACCATCCTAGTTAAAGTTCTTCTAAGGATAGAACTTGGAAAACATGAAGCTCGTTGCTTTATTAACGTAAAGTGATGGGTAATTAGTCAGTTAGGGGTAGAGGTAAATGATTTTTATTGGGAGGGTTCACTCATAAAACAAGAATCATAGAATATAAATGTTAAAAAAATATAAAATTAAGTAAAAAGAAATAAATATTGAAATAATATTATATTTTTTTGACAAAAAGGTACTAAAATATGCTATATAAAAAAAATTTAAAGAAACAAATGCATGAAATTAAAATATTTCTAAAATTTGAAAGGAAAATAGTGAAATGCAAAATTTCAAAAAGTAAATTTAAAATTGAATTATTAATAAAACCACCTTACCAAATTCAAGACTTAGGTAAGGACTACCAAAATCAGGATTGGGAAATGAAGGTTTAGAATTTTGGTAATGAAAATGACAATTTTTAGGAAAGAGCAAACATTAATTTTTCAAAAAATATAGAAAATAAATGGTTTAGATATAGAGATTTTCAATAGGATGCACAAGAAAATAAAATTCAAGGGAAATGATAGTTTTCAAATAGGAACAAAATAGGATCAGGAACAAGAAAAATTGATATTTCAAAAAATGGGAAAAGAAAGGCTAAAAACATGCCCCTCCTTTTAGTGCCAAAAAGATGTTGATACCTAAATTTTGGATGCATCAACACTAAAGAAAAAACTCGTTTAAGAAGACTATTGCCTAGGGTGCCTCCCGTATGGGTATAGAAACCTGAGAATAGTCTCAACTAGAGAGGGCCATGTGATGTTTCAATAAAAAGGTAATTAAACTAAAAAATTAAGGAAATTAAATAACTATCTTGAAATTAAAGACTTCATGAAAATACAGTAGTTAACTAACAAATTAAATTTTCCTTTGTTCCCCGCTGCTACTATCAGTCCATTGCTACTAGTGGTTCCCACTACCAGGAAGGAAAACCTCAACCACTACTACTAAAAGGGAGACTTACCACACATTGTCATTAGTCTGTTACTATCAAAACATGCCTATTGCCAGGTAGGAAAACCCCAACTATCATAAGAATGCATGCTTGCGCCATCACAACCTCACTCCACCAAGCATCTACCATTTGATGCCACTGGAGGAAGGAGAGAAAGAGAGACTCTACCATTCCTTCTGCCATGTGCATTGCTATGGTAGAGAGAGAGAAAGAGATCAACCCCACTATAGCAATGCACTACCACCATGTTACCCTTTGCTACCACTAGTAACACCACATGCCACCATGTATATCACTACCTCTAAGCATAAAGCACACATGTGCACAATCGCCATCTACCAAAATGCATGCTCATGTCACCACAACCTTACTCCACCATGTGTCTACCATCTAACACCATTGGAGGAAGGAGAGAAAGAGAGACCCTACCATTCCTCTTGCCACAAGCACTATTGTGGTAGAGAGAGAGAAAGAGATCAATCCTACTACAGTAATGCACTGGCACCCCCTTTCCCTTTGCTACTGTTGGTAGCATGCCACGTTACCATGTGCATCATTTTTGTCATGCATAAAGTGCATGCATGCCCAGCCATTGTTTACCATCATGTGTTGTCTACTGACCACTATTAGCCAATTGTTATCAATGAGAGGAGAGGTTGTTGCGCCGTGTGTCTGCCACATGCCCTACCAGAGAGGAAACATTGCCTACACTAGAGGAAGAAAGACCTAAGATTCATCCTACTTCTGGTCATGTCTCTAACACACCATAGTGTCTAATGTTTTCTACACATCATCTATAGTTGGTGATGTTACCTACTAATGTTGCTAGTCACTTGCACTATCAGCTACCAAAAAAATAGAACCTTACACATCCTACTGCTTCTAATGCATAGTTGACACTGCCATAGTGTTTGCTGCTACACCACCACCATTCATGTGTAGTGCATGTCACATGTAGTGTATTACCAGGGAAGCCTGCTAGTGGTGCCCATTGACATGTTTCTGATGCATGTATACATGTCTACCACCGCGCATGTGCATCATCATCATTCGCTGCAATTGTTGCAACCTGCCACCACGTCATTGTCTAACATCACCTGCAAATGCTACAACATCTCTGGGAGAGCTTGCCATGGGCTACCTCTATCACATGTCAGAGAGAGAGATCAGTCCTTCTACCTATAACCAAGATTGCCACCACCACATGCCTTGCTGGAGAGAGTGGAGGCTCATTAATGATTTGGATTACTACTTGAGGAAGGGGAGGCCTGAGATCCCATCCTCTTTCATCATTTGTAGACCACCACCTTTTATAGCCACTCCTACATTGATTTA
This sequence comes from Gnetum montanum, assembly GCA_015680685.1. NCBI lineage: Eukaryota > Viridiplantae > Streptophyta > Gnetopsida > Gnetales > Gnetaceae > Gnetum > Gnetum montanum. Next base: position 22,797 of record MNCI01025678.1, read on the forward strand.
AATGCCCACTCTCATAGTGTCTAGCATGATGGCACATAACACCCATCACTTGGTAGTTACTACCTTGTAACTCCCACCACCACCATGATGATTCATCTCCCTTGTGCATCAATTACATCCACCACTGCTATTGCATAACTTCTATAATGCTTGGACATAACTCCCACCATAAGCATGTCACCACCATCAATTACATCCTACTCATCCCTACCATTTCTAGACATTATTGATAGTCACTTTTTTTTACTAACAAATATTTTTTCTTGGTCTACAAACCTAATAAAATATAAATGCTTCCATGTCACTCTCAGTATAATTTCATACAATATTTAAAAAATGAAAAGACAAAAATAATTGAAGCTAAAATTGATCTTGGAAACAATCTTACCTACTACAAGGGACTGCATGAAGGAAACCAATCACTATAATGACCATGTACATGCCTAATCTTATCTCTTAAGTATCACATTCACTCATGATTTAGCAAGTGTTGGGTCAAGTAAGTAGAACTCTCTAGTTCTCCAAAGATTTGTTTGAGATTTTGGTGAGCTCTGGAGCATCATCGAGGGTGGCATGAAATGCCAATGAATCACCAGACTACATTAATTTATAATCACTTTTGAAATAATAGGATTTGTACTTCCTTAAATGATATAACTCCTTGCAAATAGAGTGTAGAGTCTTCTTAGAGATTCAATCACTAAGACTACAAAGAAAAATAAATTCTTCCTCTATAGCAACCATCATTTGTTCTAATGAGTAGGATGAGTCCTTGATAGTAATCAAGGAAGTCACAAGAAAATAAATGAATTTGAAATAAGAGAACACTGATATAATCTTTTGGCCCCTAGATAGAATTAAACCCTTTACTAAAGTCACCTATAGAGACTATACCCTAGGATATTTTGGTGGTTAGGTAGTAGTCCACTTAGAACTAAATTTCTATGGAGAATTCCTTTCTAGCTCTTCAATAAAGTATTTTTGATGCAAGGACATTTGCAACAAAAATATGGAAGCAACATTAGAGTTGGGAAGTATTCAAAACCTAATAACTAATCGTTACAAAAAAATAACTTTTGGTTCTTTTCCCTTCTCTTTGTATTTATCACTTAAACCTTATCTATTGGAACCTTGTTCAATGTACTATTTTTTATTAAAATTAGGGATAAAATAAATACATATATGATAAAATAGTAATGGTAATATTAATACAAATGTATTAATAACAAACCTTAGAACTAGGTTCTATTATTGCTACCTCCTCCTTTCTTAAATTTTCTTCCCCAACATCTCCTCATAATTCAGTTAGCAACTTAGAGTGCACTAGCACATATATACCATGAAGATAATTAAGTAAAAACCAAAAATTTTATACCTCATCAACCCTTCTAGATTGCAAGCCCATGCAAGAGCTTTTTAACCTTTTTTAAAACCTTCACTCAAGTCCTAACAACTCTTTCTTCCTTAAGAAACTTAGGGTATAGACAAGGATCATATCAATGGAGGCTCTTGTTAGAAGCATCATAGCTTAAGAGTAAGGTCATAATTAATGGAATACAATATATAGTATAAGGCTTCCTTGGATTCCTCTTGGTATCAGTTGCAAGCTCCATGGAAAGGTATATAGTAGACAAATAGGATAGACACCAAGCATATAGCCGACTAATTTTGGCACAATGAAGAAGATAGATTGAGTAGAAATTAACATGGGAAGATTGGGGATTCCATAAAACCTTGCTATATATAAACTAATATAATTGATAATTAATTTTATCAATAAAACCCACTTGGTAATATTTCTTCTAAGGAAGTGCAAAATCAACAATATAATCAAATATTTTCCTTTGACAAAAAACTTGAAATTTGGTTGATTTCATGTTACATACAAAAGGATTTGATCTACTATGGAAACCTAAAACTATCCAAATGATAGTGGGAGTAATTACTAATTTTCCAAAAATCATTCTTGAAAGAAAATTTTCCTAAAGATGGTAAACATTGTAATATTATCTTATAACATCCTTTTAGTAAGTAATTTTAAATATGAGAAAAACTAATAAGTCAAAAAACCTATAAGATTTAATATCCTCAAAATCCTAGAAGATTAGAAAATTATCCCATACTTTGGAAAGATAATGATCAAAAGTTCAAGGGAAGATGGATTCCTTTACAAATTCCATCAAACAATTAACTAATCATTTAACCTAAGCTTGAAATCAAAGCCAATATCCATCCAGAGATAATAACCAAAGTCAATTTCCATCCAAGAATTATCATCAAGACCAATTTCAACATTGAGATCAATAACAAGATTAATTTTCACCGAGGGATCATTATTGAAACCAATTACCCACCTATTGGACATCAAGGTGTTGAGATTTCAATACAAGGCCAAAGAGTATAACCTTAAGGGGATGGTTTTTGAAATTTGAAAAATTCACCAAGAGAAACCTTAACCTAGGTTTATTCCAAGAAGGTAAAATTAGACCATTATGATGAAGTGTCTAGATCTAGTGCCAAGGTGAAAGACTATCTTGATAGTATGAAGAAGTATTTTGACATGTTGAATTTATGGAGTTAATAATGTTTAGAGGTACTCTCTTTGTGCTTAAGAGCACTCAAGATAACATGATGGAATGGATTAATATCTTAAGAATTGATTACAAATTGGCTTAAATTTTGTTGATATTTTTAATAAAAATTTGTACTAGATTCCTTTCTTAAGAAAGATAAGATGCAATTCAACTTAGTAAGATTAAGTTGATAATCTATAGATGATTACTATAAGGAGTTCTATGACCTCTCTTAGTATGTAAGCCATTTTGATGAAGATGAGTTAGCTTCAAAGTTCATTAGTAGACTACATACTCAACTATGTTCCTAGACATATGCCCATAATGTAAAAAAAGTTGATGAAGCATATAGAATTGCTAAAGATTATGAGGAATCAAATCAAGTATGGATTACAACTATTTGATAATTAATGGTGGAAGAGACACCCAACAAGGGAACACGATCATATGTTTTGCGTACAATGAAGATCACTTCAAATGGGATTATCCAAAATTATGAGTAAGGATACAAAGAAATAATCAAAATAAGAATTAGAAATCCAACATCAATATGGACAAAGGAAAAGGTCAAGCTACTACTATGACCACAAGAAAGAAAATTTTAACATCAGCTAATTTAGATGATAATGATAATAATGGATCTAAAAATGAAGAGCATAATGAGGATGTAATTTTAGAGTAGTTGAACATAGAATAAGTGCTCAAGGATGAATTGGATTCTTAAGGGGGATAGATTGTAACATTCCCTCACTTGTTAAAGGTGGAATTATATTATTAGCTATGTAATTAATATTTGAAATAAGGGATGCCTCACCTTGAGGAGTTGTAACTATTCACAATATCCCTTGGAGATGGATTTGACATATGACATTTAAGGTTAGGCTTGGAGGCCATACTAGCATGGAGTCACAGAGCTAGATTGGTATGTAATGAGAGATAGATGAAGTAGGATAGAAAGGAACTAATGATCCCTTCGATTGATGGCCTAACCATGGTGGTAGTGTTGGATTATCTCTAAGGGTCCTAAGTGTCACAACAAGATAACCCAGGGCCATTGATAGTGTATCCATACAAATTTTATTAATAAACTTCTATTGTTTATTTTCTTTTCAATCCCATTCCTTTGCAAATAGTGGTAAGTTTAAATGAATGATCTGGATTATTTCCATGTTAAACAATGATTTTATGTGATGAACAATCAAATTCATTAGCATCTAGGAATAGGATATCACAGTAGGACTACTCATCATATTCCTTATCTAGAGATGGAAAAGAGACTTATTTCTTCTTTTTCAACTTATACCTTAAGTCATATTTCACATTGTAAAAATATGCTAGCCAATGCTATGACAACATTAGAAATTCATGATGATCCATCTATTATGTGTAATCATATTGTGTAATCTATTTGCTAAACACCTATCACATAACCTCCTAATATCTTAATAAATACTATCAACATAAATGATAAAAAATAGTAATAATCTACTCATCTTCATTATCTTATCACTAAAGAAATACCTAATTATTTAAAACTTATTCAAAAATATGTTTTATGTAAATTTAGTTTCCATTTCCAATTAGGAGATCCTGATACCTTATATTGAGTTTCTACTATGATTGTTCTGTTACATTGTCTTAATCAAGTTGAATCTCAAATAGTCCATGATCAAGTTCATTTAGGAATCTATGGTGGATATTTATGATCATTTTCTTTGACTCCTTGTATTATCTCTTTAGGATATTAGTGGCCAACCTTAGCTAAATATTCTCATAATCTAATCAAAACATGTGATATTGGCCAAAGACATGTGCAACTTATCTATCTTCCTTTATAATAACATAACATGTCTTATATTATAATGCCTTTTCAAAAATGGGGCCTAGATCTTATTGGTGCTTTTACTCCTTCAGTTTTTTGGCACCACTTTATTTTAACTACTATAGAATATTTTACCAAAGGGATAAAAACCTTTTCTTTTATTTCAACAAAATCTTGCTTCATTTATGACTTCATCCTTTACCATATTATAACTCACTTTTGTATACCTTTCTAAATTGTAATTGATAATGGACCTTAATTCAAAAGTAAGAAGGTAGATAATTTTTGTTCAATGTATCATGTTATCAAATCTTTCTCTTTACCTTACTATCCTCAATCCAATTGTTAAGCCAAATCCACTAATAAGACTCTTATTTATTTTCTTAGTATCATGGTTAATAAAAGCTAATGCAATTAGCACATTCAACTATTGCATACTCTTGGGTCTATAGTACTATCTTTCATATAGCCACTAGTTATACCCCATATATTTTAACTTATGGTTCTAAGGCAATCTTAATAGTTTAGCTTTATATCCCATCTCTATTTACATGATTGGTGTTTAGATTGAGATAACAATAGCATGCAATGCATTGAGTTAGATCTCCTTGAAGCACAAGTTCAAGATACTCTTAAGTGTTTTCATGGATACCAATATGATATTTAGTATTGTCATTTCAATCATATTATAATAAATAAATTCATGAAGGTGATCTTGTCCTTCACTATTTTTGAACTTTAGAGATACAAAGTTTTCTCCCAACTAGTCGAATCCTTTTTTGGTAGTTTAGTCTTCACAAAATGGTACCTACATTTTATCTAATCTAGAAGGACATTAATTTCCAAATCCTATTAATAGAATATTTTTAAAGTGCTATTATATGTAGCCAACTATTTTTCATAACATCAAACCTATTGGCTAGTTTATTTCAAGCATGTGTTTTCTCAACAATAGTTTACTCTGCATCAAGTTTTTTATAGTATGTCAAGATAACAAAATAATAGGTTTGCACCCAACCATTCATGTATTGAAAATATCCCTAACATGCTTTCCCCTTGTTTTATTATCATCTATCTTCATTTTTATCTACCTCTCTACCTTTCTTTTTTTTTCTTTTTCATTCATATTCTACATTGATGGGACCAAACAAGTGTCTCTACTTTACTCTAGTGAGGATATATGATTGAGAGAATTGAGTGGGTTAAAAAGTGCTTTATTAATTTTTTGTATGCTTCTTGAGATCTAGCCACTTTCCATTTATATGATACAGCAATCCACCATATGTGTATTAGTGATATTCTAGAGTTTCTCCTCTATTATCCTTTTTTTTTTCAAACCTTGTTGCAGGTACCTGGTAGCTTTTGTCTTTTCTAAATAGATTTTCCTTTAGATTTTCAACAATATCCATTAAGAGGAGATAATTTTATGCCTCCTTTGGATTTTTCTACATAAGTTAGGGTTTCATGTACATTTTATAGCTTTCAAGGCTTAAGTTATCTTCAAAAGTTCTAGCCTTGATATCCTATATCATTAGTAATGTCATTCTTGATTATCATCTTCAACATATTCCAAAATTAATGTCTTACATTAATTATGATATCATTTTTGTTGATTATCTTCTAGCCTGTAGTTTTGACATTTGGCATTATTTTCTACTTTAATCTTAACTTGCCATTTCAATATCAGTTTTGATGCTCAATGTCTAGAATCATTTTCTAACTCAATGTTTAGTGTGATTCTTGTCTTTTGATGTCTAGCATTACTTTTCTATATTAGCCAAATGTTCAATGTTTTCTATAGCTATGTACAACATTTCTTCTATCTATAAGGTTCTTAAAGTTTTTTAAGGTCCTAATTTGTTGTTCCTTCCTGATCTCTAAGGTATTCCTTACCTATAAATAGAAGTACACTCCTAATCAAGAAAGAGTTAGATATTTTCTGGAATTTTCAAGGAAAAAAGAATCTCCTTTCTAAAAGAAAATATTTATAATAACTATCTCTAGAAGCATTAGGAGCTCTAAGTATTTTTATTCTCATTAGAATTTTTGATCCTTTTTTGCTTTTCTCTACTAGTATATTGTACTCCCATTACATTTTCCTCTTGACACACAGTGACCTTAATTGGATCTGGAACTACACATTGATCCAATTCAACCCTTATCTCTACTTTGTCAATTCGTTTATTAGCATTAGTCTCTACCCTCTAATTGAAATCTTCATCAAATACAAATATCAATGAGAGAATTAGGATAACACAACTCCTTGCCAGTGTTGTGGTAAAGATTGTTGTAATTGAGATTCGACACAACCTAACATAAAACTAAGTTTAGGAATCTTGCAACTACCAAACAATCTAAAGACTATAAATTTCTCTAATTAAAAGAGGACTTGTAATCATTGGAAAAATTCAATTACCTAAGATTGTTTTTACCAAATGCTAGTGAATATGAAGCAAATTTTCATGTCCCCATTTTCGAAATGATGCTGCTACATAAGAAAGATGGTGCCTTTTCATAACAAGTGTTATTGTTAGGTTTGCAAAGATCCAAGAGCATAGTTGTAATTAAGACCTAAATGGGTGTATTATAATAATATACATGTCTCTTGAGGCAATCTTTGGGGGTTTGACCTAAGGCATTTAAACCCAGGCTTAGAGATTATGTAAGGCATGGAGTGGTGGAGCTAGTATAGGCAAGTCATAGGAAGTTGGGTGAAGTGGGACAAGAAGTGGACTAGCCATCCCTTCTGATCAAGTTGTAGGCCTATCCATGGTGCTAGTGCTAGATTGCCTCTAAGAGATAGATTCCAAAGGAAACAAACCCAAAGAAACACTCTAAGAGCATTATCCAAATACTCTTTTCTATATCAATAAAGCATTCTTTTCATTCCATGTCTGCATTTTTCCTATTATTTCCTTTATGCATAATGTTGAATGTTACATATATTTTGCATTTGTTATATTGTCTTCATATGCATAATGTCTAATATATTGTATATTTGACATTTTCCATGACACGTCACACAAATAGTAGTGATATGTGTGGAATAGTTAATAAAACAATAATGAATGGAAAATGCATGCATAATACGATATGAAATGAGGTAGAACATGCATGTTGTTGATAAAGAAATATAAAATATAAAATAGATTTTAAAAATTTGTTTAAAATCATGCCTTTGAAATAAAGAAATGTTTAAAATAGATCTAGTAGAATGCAAAAGATCAGAAAATAAATAATTAAGACAAGTAAAGTAGGAAATCTAAGAAAGGAACCTCTAAATCTATATCAAAGGTCCTAAGCAATAGGTCAGGGATCAAGGATGTCTAATGGAAAGTTGTGTTAGCCCATTCTCTCTTTGATGCATATGCCTAATGCAGATTTGACAAAAAAGTTACAAATTTTGGAGTTGACAAGGAAAGATTGGACTAGATCAGTATGTTGGTCTAATTCAAAATAGATCTACATGTATTAGGAGATTAACATGAAGGAGATACAAATTTATTAGCAAATAGGAAAGAGAGAATTAGAAAATGGCTAATAATCTCTAGAAGGAGAATATATCTTTTAGAAAAAGAAAAAGTCTATAGAAAGATTTCTAAATTGTCAAAATGTAAAAAGTTAATTATGCATAGTAGCAAAAACATTTGTAAATGTCAACTAATCAATCACTTTCCATTTAGGGGTATCCTCTAATTTATAGATCAAAAAATCCTTGTAGATCATGAAGAAATGATGCATTGGTATTCACAAAATGTTTTTAAAAAAGTTCTAGAAAGGAGAATTAATGTGTAGATAGTTGATGTAAAAAATGACATCAGTTATCAAAAGTAAAATTGATGCAAGAAATTAAGAACAAGATGATGTTGTACATTAAAGAGCAAGTTTTGCTAAAAAGTTGATGTCAAGAGTGATGGAAGAAATGACACCAAGTGTTAAAACTAAAGAGTATAGATGAAAAACCAAAAAATGACACTTTAGATTATGTAAGATATCAATTTTGGTAAATGTTAAAGATAGAGATCATAAACCATACTACCACTAACACAAGATGCTGAATCTGGACCGCTAAAAATGGCTTTAAGTTGAGAAGCCAAAGTGTATGCCTGAAACTCTAACTTATGTAGAAAAAAGTAAAAGTGGGTACAACATTACCTCCTCTTGATGGATACTATTGAAAATCTAAATGAGAATCTATCAAGAAAAGATACAAGATGCTAAGTACCTTTAAGATGATTTAAACAAAGTAAGATGATAGGGAAGAAAGTTTGAAACATTACTAATACATCTACAGTGGAGTGATACATCACAAAAATGGAGCATGACTAGATTCTAGAAAGAACATATAAATGTTAGTGAAACACTCCCTAATCCACTTAATTCTTTGAATCACATCCTCATTGAAGTAAAGTAAAGACACTTGTTTGGCCTCATCAATGTAGAGCATAAAAAAAGAAAGGAAGAGACAAAGATAAGGAGATAGATGGAAATGTAAATAGAAACTAACAAAACAAAAGGAAAGCATGCTAGAAACATCACTAATACACCAATGATGGTATGCTATGTCATAGAAGTAGAATACAACTAGATCCTTAAAATCAACCTCTTCCTTAACTCACTCATATAAATATTCATACTTCTTATATCACTCAACACTCAACACATTCTCATGAAATCATGATAAAGACACTCATTTGGCCTCACTTCTATGGAACATAAAGAGAAATGGAAATAGATGAAGAGAAATTATAAGAACAATAAGAGAGAAATATAGTACATGAGGGCTAAAATTATAGTATGCAAATATAGATACCAAAAAAGGAAAGCGAAGAAAAGAGGATATCACCCATACATCTATCATAATGACAATGCTATGCCATAGAAATGGGACATGGCTAAATCCTACAAGTTATATGGTTGAAAAAGATGCCATATATATATTATCAAAGTCACCCCTCCCTATTTCACTCAATAATACACTCAATCATATCCTTACATAAAGCAATGAGATATTTAGTCACTCAAAAATCTTCCTAAATTATGTTGAAAACCTAGAGTAGAATTGAATAGATAGCATAGGAAAATGTGAAGAGAAGAGCTAGAGAAATTAGTAGAATATAAGATAGAAAGAGAAAAGTAGTAAGCAAAATGATGAAAAATAAAATAGGGTTTAGTGAAAATCTATTATCCCAACATAGTACATATCTTGTCATAGTATAAAAATGATAATAGAAAGAAAAATATTTCTAGGAGAATACACATTCAATATCAAACAATTAGTGGGTTCAATGATGTGAATTGGCTACATGTAGTAGCACTTCAAAAAGCTTCTATTAATGAGATCTAGAAATTGATGCCCTTCATATCAGAAAGAATATAGGTATTATTTTTTAGAGTGTAAACCACTAGAAAAGGACCTTTCCAGTTGGGAAATAAATTTATATCTCTAAAGTTTAGAAAATGATGAAGGACTAGATCACCCTTATGAATCTCTTTGATATTCATGTAGATGTTGAAGAGTAGCTTACTGGTGTTCTTCTAAGAGATCTAGCTCAATGCATCACATGTTATTATTATTCTAATCTAAATACCAATAATGAAGAACAACATGGAAAGATGGGATATGGTGCTCAATAGATAATATTACCTCAAAACCATAGGTTATAAAGTATGAGGTATGGTTAGTGGTTGTATAAAAAGTAGCATGGTAGACCCGTAGGGCATGAGATAGTTGTATGTACCAATTACATTGGGTTTTGTTAACCATGGTACAAAGAAACTAGACCATATTTTTATTAGTGGATCTAGCTTGACCATTATACTAGGGGTAATAGGGTGATGAAAATGATTAGACAATGTGGTACATTGACCAAAACTTATCTACCTTCTTACTTTTGAACTAAGATTCATTGTTACTTACAAGTTTGAGAGGCACACCAAAATGGATTATTATGTAGTTGAGAATAAAGTGAAAAATGAAGTGGGACTTAGTGGAATTCAAAGAAACAGCTTTTACGCACCTAGTGAAATATTCAATAGTAGCTAGAATAAATTAGTGCCTAGTAGATGAAGGAGGACTAATAGCACCAATAAGGGTAAACTCAATTTTTGAAAGGGCAAAGTAATTTGAGACATGTTAAGCTCTTTTGAAGGAAGATAAATAAGTAAGGCATGTCTTTGGTAAGTATCACATATATTGACTAGATTGTGAGCATCTTTGGCTAAGGTTAATCACCAATAGCCTAAAGAAATGATGCAAGAAATTAAGGAATGTAACCCTAAGTATCAACCATAAACCCCTTAGTGACCCTAATCAAGGACTATCTTAGATTCTACAAGACTAAGACAATGTAGAAGAATTTTCATATAACAAACTTGACATAGAATATTGGGATTCATTACTAAAAAGTGTCAACTATATTTAAAGCATCCTTTTAAGTAGGTGTGAGATTGCTAGAAGTTTCTCCAATAGTAAGGTAATGAAGAAGATTATCATATTACTGATTATTATTATTTGTGTTGATAGTGGTAATCAAGCTATTAGGAGATTGTATAAAAATTGTTAAGAAAACTAATTATGTAAGTTAATCACGCATAGAAGAAGGATCATTGTAAATGATGAATGTTATCAAGGCATTGGCTAGCATGTTTTTAAAGCACAAAATGTATCTCAAGATATCAGCAAAAAAAGGAAAGTAGAAGTACCTTAGCCATTTATAGATAAGAAACCAAGTGAGAAGCCTTGAAATCATAATCACTATTAAGTTAATTTATGATAAGCCAATAGTCACCATAAACAATAATATTTTTGACTTGATTCTATATGGTTGCCAAGAGACCTCGTGTTAGACTCATTTTCAACTATCTTATTAGTGCATGGAAAATTAAGCTTTGAAGCTCGATAAATAACATGTTTAGTAGAAAGAGCTAGGATACAAGCTTCATAGATCTAAAGGAAATGTGTGCTTCATCAAAATAAAGGATAGTGTTCAAATCTTTAGCATCAATATATAAGCTATATAGAGCATTAGTTGAATCAGAAGAAGAGATAAGATCAACTCTGGATTGATCTTTGATTGAGTGCTAGGATAGAAAATAAAGATCAAACTCAATAAGAAAGATATTCCAACAAGCTAAGTGGTGATTCTCAAAAGTGATGTTAGCAAAGACTTTAAGAATGTTTTCTTTGAAAATAACCAATACCTTAGCATTAAGAAGATAATACTTCTGCTTCTTAAAAGTAAAGATAAGACTTAGACAAGATTTCTTAATGTCAAATTATCTAAGCTCGTAGTCTAAGAATGGATAACATATGTAATACATTAGAAGATCAACTACATCTTCTCTTCTTTAAAAGAGCATGACAGATATGAAATGGTCAAATTTAGAAAAATAAATGTAAAAATATTAATTGAATTTTGGAGGATGTAGAATAGCAAGAGTAGTCAAAGCTACTTTGATAGAATCAAAGGCCTTTTTGACATTCCTCATCCCAAATGAAAGAGATGAATTTATGAAGCAAATAAATCAAAGGATGTAGATGATCAGTGAGATTGAAAATAAAGTGATGAATTGATTAAAGAAAACTTTATAAAATATACATATCTTGAATATTTCTAGATGCTGCAAGATTTAGAAGAGTCTTAACCTTATTAGGGTTAATAGCTATGTTGTCTTAAGATACAAGATAACCTAACATCTTACCTATGAAGGTCCCAAAAATGCATTTCTTGGGATTAAGATGTAGATTAAACTTGTCACAATGAGTTAGAACTTGATCTAAGTCAAAAGCATGATTAACTACCAAGGTAGATTTGATGGTCAAATTATCAACGTAATCATTAATGAACTTGAACATCATGTTATTGAAGATAAAAATCATAGCTTGTTGATAAGTAGTTTCAACATTATTGATTCTAAAAGGCATTTTAGTATAGCAAACTATTCTCTAAGAAGTCATGAAAGCTACGTATTATTAGTGCTTTGCATTTATCTAGATTTGATTTTCACTAGAAAATCCATATATAGAGGATAGAAAAGCATGGCCAACTATGAAATTTATGAGTTGATCAATGTTAGGTAAATAAAATTCATCCTTAAGAGTGACCTTATTAAGATCTCAAAAGTCAATGCATCTATGAGAACCACAACCATGTTAGAAATCCAATTGAAATAGTCAACTAGATGTATGAATCTAGTATTGTAAATCTTGGTAATCTCTTCTTTTATAGTAACAGCTATGGTACGATGAATTTTCTTAACCATTTGTTTGAAAAGTTTAGAACCTTCTTTCAAGATGATGTTATGTTGTACTAGCTTTGAATCTACTCAATCATATTGATGTATCCCCAAACAAAAGCCATCAAATGCTTTTGTAAGACTACTAAGACATCTTCCTGAAGATCTTGGGAAAGAAGAGCACTAAGATGAAGATTATTTTATTCACCCTTATGGCTTAGTATATATAATTTAATCCAGATATTAATCACTAAAAGAGGCTCTTGATTACAGAAAGAGAGATTTGATTGAGAAAATAGTTCATCCTTCATGATGTCTAAAGAGGATATAAGAGAAGCTAAACTTAATTTCAAGTTAAGAAAAGGAAGATCTAGAGTCTAACATACTTAGCTTGTAGAATAGCACAAGATCAAAGGTTGAAGTAGAGAGTATACATAGGTAGCCATGTTCACCTAGGTCAAAATTAGGATGTAAATAAATTTTTTGTTATTTAAAAAGAAATAACTTTAATTTTTATGTTAAATGATGTTAAAATATCTCATATATCAAAAATTCTAGTGTGTACATCATTTATAAAATATAAAATTAATGGAAACGGAAATTTTGATACCAAATATTTCATTTGCATCAAAGCTCTTGATAAATGACATATGGGTAGAGCAAACAGTGATAGTAATAAAAAATCATAAAAGGACAATGGCAAGTGGTAACAGCAAGAAGCAAGGATCTAAGGTTAGCTCCAATAGTAGTAGGGGATTGCCTCAACCCTACTCTCTCCTTCTTACTTAGGAAGTTTCTTTTTGCAAAATTTTCTGCTATTACTCTATTCTTACTACAATGGTTTCTTTTGCTTTATATAATTTTTAATCAAATTTTGTTAACACTTGTAATGCTAGACTTAAATTTGGTGAAGATTCATAGTTTAGAAAGGTTTTAAAATTTAGATTCAAGCTTTTAATTTTAATTTTATTATGGAGATTGAGAACTCCATAGCCTAACCTCAATCTTGAGAGTTTAGAAAAATTTCTAGATTTGTTACTAAAAATCTCATGTATGTATTGATTTTGTTTTTTTAATGAGTCCTAAGTAGAAAATGCATCATTTACCCAAGTTTTTAAGGAGATATGCTAATTACTTTTAGAGAAATTATAATTTTCCATGTCATTTTTACATTGCATTGGACAATGATGCTAGGGAAAAAAGAGTTTGTTATTTTGAGCTAATTTTGACTAAATTTGGTAGATGCATAAACTTTCATGAGTAGAAGTACGCACGAATCAACATTTCCATATTCAAATTTATAATCATTCTTAAAAATTTTAAGAAAACATAGATTTGGATATTTTCATAAAGAACACGATGCAAGAAGAACATAATGTGATAGTTTTAATATGATCACATTTTCACAAAATTCCTAACTGTTAGAGATAACATGTAAAATAATGTTCAACATTAAGGTAAAACTTTAATGTAGAATGTTATAGTTGAGCTTCAACATGTCATGTTAAAAGCCCAAAGGAAGTTTTAACATGAGTACTGACATGAAAATAATATGTTTTGACATGTTCAAATGAGTTAAGATATTTAACATGAAAAAACTATGTTTTCAATGCTAAATCATTTTGATGTATGTTCCAAGAATGTAGCAACATCTAAGCTCCTTGTCATTGAGCATATGTTCTTCCTCTTGGTAGTTGAAAGAAGCATCCTAGAAAACAAAAGTAGAAATTTAGGATCTATCAAGAGAAAACTACTATTTGACTATGCTATGTTGATACCACAAGAGCTATGAGATTTCTTAGAAGCTACAAAGTTGCTAAAGTTTTTCATCATGCACTTCCATGTGGTGATATGGATAGGCTTGGAAGAAGAGGTGGTTCTACAAGCTTTGGAGGAAATCTTGCTAGGATTCTCTATAGAGATCATAGAGATAATTTTGAGAAGTGATATAAAATTGAAGAACTATCCAAGGACATCTTGGTATAAAGAAATGTTTAGACAGGTTATGGAAGAGAAGAGAGTTTTAGCAATTCAATGCAAATAGCACATTATTCCTTAAAAAATCATATTTCTAGGGTAACGTCTAATGCTCTAGGTTCTCAAATTTTTATTTAAAGGTGAGTTAGTAATTCAAGCATTAAGAAAAGTTTCTAAGTTAGTCTTATTTTTACTAAAACTAGCTTTGACATTGTTATGCAAATTTGACGATCTACACATGCAAAGTCCTAATCACTTAGAGTTTTTACAAAACTTATTTTGAGATATTTCCTAGCATCAAAACTAAATACATCATGTGATGTCTCATTTTGATGCATAGTGTAAGAATTAAGATTGCATAGGTTTTGGAATGACTACAACATTTGGGGATGGCTTTATTCATTATGAAATAAATTCCATAGAGATAATGGAGAGTGGCCAAAGGGATCAAGGATGATCTTAGGGGCTAAAAGTAAGTATAGAAATATTTTCTTAAAGAGAATTAGATGACTAAATAAAAGTTGAGACTAATGATTACATATGCTTACTTGTAGTTCAAATAAGCATCAATGATACCAAGCACAATGACGTGATAGGGTTAGTAAAGGAATTTGAGGTTATGTCCACTAGCAAAGCAGAAAGTGCTCAAAAGTGGATTTTTAAAGGAAAATAAGTCAAGTACTTTAATACATTTAAAAGGGTAAAAATTTTATTTGCTTCAGGATTAAAGCATCCCTACCCTAGTGTAGTAGAATATGTTGGATTAATAAAAAGCTATTCAATAGAGACAATATTTTTTGTGACTCGTGTAGATTGAAAATAACTCATCATTACTTAGAACCTAGCTACACTAAGATATTGGTTAGGTTTTTTGGAAAGAGAATAAAGATTGATAGTTCAAAGCTTGATTCAATAGAACTATAAATTATGGAGTAGTGGGTTGGATCAGAAAAGGACATGATCAATGTACACAAGGGGATAAATTAAGATCTAAATACGATATTTCCTTTTTTCATTAAAAGGTTCTTCTACAAGAAGAGAGGTCAAAATGGAAGCTATATTGCATGAAATTATACATACTATATGAGACAATGTTTCAAGGAAGGGCAGACAACTAGGCATGAGTTATCTATAATGGGGTAGTCAAAGAAATGAAGAAACTACATCAAGAGGACAAGAAAGGAAAAAAGAAGATAGTGAGTAAAAAGCTTAATATTTGGTTTTATTATAGATTAATAAATGCTATAACAACATTATTTTCCAAAGATGGAAAGAAGAAAACCAACATTACTTCTAAAAAAATTTTAGGCCCCCACTATGCTAACACCTTGGGTGACTAATGTCCACTTACATTATTAGAGGAGGTGGTCCTTTGACATCAATGTCAAAGACTAGGAAAGAGGTGGGCTCATCAATATTAGAAAGCCTTAAATATTCTTAGAAGAAAATAAGTGAAGACAAAGAAACAAGGAATGAGGGGATCTTCCAAAGCACCTCCACAACTATTGATAAGGTAAGAGCTTCAAGAAAGAGGAAGATTATTTCGGAGGAACAAGACATCTCTTAGAAGATCCAAAAAATAAAGGTCTTCTAGGATAAGCTAGAAGAATGAATAAGTAAGTTTATCCTTATCCATGATATTCTACTAAGTGTTAATAACATAGTGCATTTTTTAGTTTTAACATTAAGAAATAACATAGTGCTAATGATTTGGCAATTTTATAGAAGATACTTTTGATAAGAGAGCCTTGGAATATGAAGCAAAGAAGCTGCATTCCAGTATTTCTTTGATCCCTAAAGGTTAAAAGAAAGATATGAGTAGAGAAGAACTAGATTTCTTGCATGACTTACTTTCATCAAAGGAAAATAAAAATGATAGAGAAAGTTTGAATTCTTTTTCTAATATCTTTAGTTTAAACCTCAATGAAACAAGTCAAGAGGAACAAGAAAGATAGGATAGAGGAAGGGATGAGCTACATAACTAGAGATCCCACCTCCACCTCCTACAGATGTAACTCCTCCACTCAGCAAATCATTTTTGAATTATTTAGAGGTTTGAAAATGGATAAAGGATATCATGAGTTTACAGCTCCTCACATCATATGGTAAGTGTGTTTGATGTTACATCAAAAGATTATACCTCAATTTTATAGATATAGAAAAGACTTAACCATTTCTTATCTTTTCCAAAAATGAAATGGAAAATCTAGGCTTGTGTAAAACACAAGAAGCTAATGCTAGAGGGGTTAGTAGAAGATATGAAGAGAAATTTAGACTTCATATCTCTATGAGAAGGTAAGTAATTTAAACATTAATTGCTAAGAATAATATGACATTTCCTTGTTTATACTACAAAAATAAAGGTAAAGTTGAATAAGGCATAGTGAATGTAGATGTAGTAGAGAAGATAGCTACAAATAAAATAAGTGCAGCTTTTAATTATGTCAAGAATATGGAAGTATTGGCTATAGAACAAGCCAACATAAATGCCATGCTTCTAGACTCCTTGGAACAGGCATGGAAAAATGAAGATAAATAGGAATGACAAATAAGAACGTTGTCTGACCAAGTAGAATTGTTAGAAGCAGAAATAAGAGGTAGAAAAATGGTCAAGCACAAATTTTCTCTTCATGCTTATTGGATAGATAAAAATAAGGCCATGGAGTTTCAAAGAGCTCTAATGAAGTAAAATAGATCAACATTGATAATAACTCATTTTATAACAAGTTTGAAAAACTCTACAGCAGCATGGAAGAGTTGGGGTAGAAAGCACCAAACAAATAAGAGGTGGTACAAAAGGGAGGATCATAAACTGATAAAGGAAAATAAAATATTATTTGTAGATAAGGAAATAGGAATTTTTTTGTTAAATGGATCAAGTTAGAGGAATTATTTGAAGGTTTTGCAAATAGTGTAATAATTACCACCCCCGAAGAGTAGTAGAGGGATTCCCAAGAGAAGCCTATGGAGGAGGGGGATGATAATGATATCACCCAAAAGAACTTAAGACCTATGTAGAGGAATGATCCAGTATCCTATCACAAATTCAAAGCTTAGATTTTGACATGTTGGTTACAACCAACTTAAGCTTGGAGGAGATAGAAGAAAGAATATTAGAAACGTATAAAGAGATATAGGATAAGCATCTAAATTTCATGTTGTTATTTTATTTTATATTATTGATATAAAAAATAAAAAATAACTACCTATTTATTTTGATGTTTTGTTCATACCCTACTAAAAGTATTCAAAATCTAGTAAAAGAACCCATGCCTATGTAGATTAATGAAGAAGAAGAGGAGGAAACTATTGGATAGAAATAGGGTTTTTGTCACTTGTGTTTGATACAGAAGGAATTCTTTGTAAAACATTAGGTGTAATTGAAATTTTAAGAAATAAAATGTCACGTCAAATATTATTACATGCACTAGTTGTAAATATTTTATTTATGAAAATCAAGATTGTTATTTTCACATCATTTGATGTTAGCCATCTTCGCATTCTAAAAATTATGAAATTGACAATGATTTCCTAAAGTTTCGTATTTGCTTATTAATTTAATGCCACCTACTAACAATAATTAATCAATAGAAGATTACAATGAATAACTAATGTAGAAGTTAAACGTGATTCATAATGGAACTTAGTAAATATCCACTAAAGAAAAGTAGAAAATTAGAATAAAATATTCTGCCAAAAAAGCTAGTGTAAATGACATGATGTTAAATATTTATGACATGCTACAACTCATTTTCTAAAATCCATCAATGTATTATGATGATTATGAAAATGACATAGATTATTAATGTTAAAGTACAAACCATCATTACCTAAATAGCAAACAATACAAAAAAGAGAAAAATAACAATATTTCTAATAGGTATTAGTACATGTCCAACACTTAGCAGAAATGGTAAACAAGAAATACTTAAGCATTTCTAAACTTAAATGTCTAAGATTATCATATTAGCAATAAAATTTTGAGGTGTTGAACAAAAAGGATAAGAGAAGTCTTTCTTCTTAGATGAGAATATGTCAAGCTCCCCAAAACCTAAATCAACAAACTCAACATCAAAGATAGATTCATCACTTAGGTCTATGAAGTCTATAGTGATAGAAATATTTTTACAAGAGGTAATAACTATAGATTTTCCTATAGGCTTAATTTTAATATCAACTAGTTTGTCATTAAGCTAATAATGTCAGGTTTCATGATCTAAGTGAGAAATGCTTAGAATTTATTTGTCAACTAATATGACTATCTCATGGTTACTAAAAGAAATATGTATCTCCTAATGTATAGGAGATCATACTCATGATCTTGAGCTAACCAAGGATGTCCTAGTATTTTGTTGATACCAAGACATTCACATATAATCATAAAGAGGCCTTCATATTACACAAAATCACCAACTATTGATGAGACGCGACCTGCATGTGCCGCGATATCGCATCCCATGCGATATCGCGTACGCGATATCGCGTCTTCCCCTG
>MNCI01025678.1:48422-73042 GCA_015680685.1 Gnetum montanum
AATCGTCTACGGACGTGTACGACTAGTCAAGGAATCAGCTGCTTGTCGNAAAAAATCACATACCTCAGACTTGCTTAACCATACACCGTGACACTTACAAGCAAGCCTGGGAAGACAACGAACGATTAACCCCAAGTGTTTCTTGTGGTGTTAAGGCATTTAGTCTGCGGAGTTCAATCGGATCATGCGTGCACGCTCGTATTCATATGGTTGAGTGTAGGGGTACCTCGCCACTCATCAAGTATAGAGGACAACCTAATGAAACCTATGACTGCTACTCAAGTACCGTTAAAGGAAATAAGATTAGTATAGGTTTCATTGAAAGCTATCTAGTCATGGAGACTAATACTCTTAATAATAATCCATATGATCATGTTCAATCTAACATTATCATTAACATGTACTAGTGGAATAGTTGCTTTAGCTGAAACTTTGATGGTGATTTAGAATGGAAACTAAAAAATATCTGCCATCTTCAAATCAGTATTGATGTTCTCACTATGAAAGTTTTGATTGTCTAATCCATAATAAAGAAATTGAAAGAAGGAAGATATAACTTCAATCTAAGCTGGAGTGTCACTTGGAACCATAATTTTCTTAAGAACATCCTATATTATGGCATGATTCTCTTTAGGGATTACTATGAAGTTGTGCAAGAATAAGGTAATGCCTTTTGAGTGGAAAATAGTGGTTATTTATTGTAGAACTTTATTGTCTATAGAATAAGATGCCTATGAAGTTGTTGCCACCATGACTAACTATATAATATTAGATGAGGATGGAGGTTTCTTGAAGAAGTAGTATCTTGTTATTGTTAAAAAGAAACCTTCTTTGATACTTTAGAAGGTTGCTTCTGTGCATCAATAGCCTTTTCATTCTGCTCACCAAATCATGATTCATTAGTCTACTTACTACAAGTAAGGATTCTTACCTGAAGTGATAGAAAATGATGAGTTGATGCTTAGGATATAGTGGGTGAAAAGGTATTTTGAGGTTCACCATGATATGAAATATGATGGAAATAGAAATGATGAATGAGTTTAGTGACAAAAGTAGAATGATGAGGATGGGTAAGAATATGAGACATAGCTTGGTTTTAATTATTTGAAATAACACAAATATGATAGTAAGATGATAAAGAGTGACTTGGTTTTAAGAAATTGGTAATGTAGTTAGACCAATGAATTGCATAAGGCTTTCAAGATTGTCACAAAGACTATTGATGATAGTTATAGTCAAATCAGCAGATGATGTAAGGCTTCCTACATAAAATGTTATAAGCTTGGTATTTAGGCTTGATAGCTAAAATAATGCTTCCATCTCCCAAGGAATTCTAAAATACTTTTAGCTATTGGTTACCTACATGCATAATGGATTGATCTCTTTCCACTACTATCATACCCTTATTTGTGAGATTTTAGATATAATCTTTCAAATTCCTATAGTTATTTATGTCATGACCAATAATCCCATGATATCAGCAATACTTCTAGTAGTCATACCACTTAGGCACATCAGGGTTACTTGTATCTAAGAAGATCCATGGCTATGAGCTGAATACAATGGTAACACACTCTTGATTAAATAGAAACCTAATTTCTCTTAAAATGACCATCTCATGGGTATCTTGGTGTACTAATCTCTATTTATTTGAGGTCCACATTGCTACATGAAAGATGAAGTAGCTAAGCATGCATTGTTTTGTCCTTTAGAAAAATAAGAAATATCCTAATAAACTTGTTGGCCCTTCTCTTATTTCACATTCTTGTTAGATTGTTTATGGATTAAAAGAAATTCCTAGTCATTACATTGAACAGCAACTTCTTCAATACATCTAGTAGCCAAGACAGCATCATTTCAAGAATGAGGCTTTGGATAAACCATTCATTTTTTAATGTAGTCTATTACTACAACTTCAAAGATATCTTGTAGATGGCATTCCTTAAAATGATAAGGTAATTTGATGAATCCTACTATCCATTGAGAGAAACATTTATCAATGGGCTCATTTGAAGCCTACTTAATGGTAACAAGAGACATAACACATGTGCTCTAAGGAACATTGAATTTAAAAAATTCTATAAAATCTCCTAGTAGTTACTCAAAAGGGGTAATAGATCCATGTACTAAGAACCTATTTCATTCCAAAGCTCTTCCAAAAAGAGAGTTGTAAAAGCACCTTAGCACAATGTAAGGATAAGAGGTAAGAAGAATGCACTCATTCTTGAATGTGATTACATAATTAATGAGACTTCCTATTTCATCATTGTACTTTGTAAAATATGGTAGTGAAACTCCTTAGGTAGAACTAACAAGGAAATAGTGAAGATTATAAGATCACTTATGACCTAGTTCAAGGAAATAAAAGAGTTTCTGCACATGTTTAATGCCTTAGCTACTTTTTCTTTAGTATTTTGAAGATAAAGCACATCATTAACCAATGTTAATAGTTGTGGGTTTGTTCTAGGAGAGTAGAGATCATGTTGAGCTATAGTAGCAAGTGATTATGTTAGAGAAGAACACATGTATGAAATGGGTTTTACAGTGGTGGTAGGAATAGTCATATCAAACAAGACTAAGTTAGATGAGTACATAGACAAGGAGAATATAGTAGCATGTTGGGGAATGCTAAATGGTAGTGGAGAGGTGGAAACAAAAAATGAAATAGGTTGAAAAGGTGGTATATTAGGCTATGGTTGAGGAATGAAATATGTAGATCCAAAGGATAGTATTAATGAATGAAAAATGAAATGAGAATTATAAATGTTATTAGGAGAAAATAAATGGTAAGGAGAAATAGAACTTGTAGGAAGGCTAAGTGGTTCTGTGATGGGGGAAATAGATCTAAGGAAAGAACATTGACTAGCTATGATGCTAATGTTATGAATATTATGGGATAGAGAATTTTTTTCCAAGCTCTCCTATTGGTTATTATTCATCCTCATATGTTAGATGAATATCTAAATCAGATGTTATGCTTCCTCTCATTCCTCTAATAGTGATGTGAGAACCAAGAGGTTGATCTAGAATAGTTCTCATCCTAGCTTCTTCAATTTGTAGATGTATTTTTTCTAACATATTTTTTTTCCTTGATGATGATCTCTATGATTTCCTTGCTTTTTGCATGATCTAATTAAATTAAATCATTTAGATTAGAAATCAAAGTTGGTAGGTCATTAGCTCACTCGTATTTTCCATGAGTTTGAACATTTCAGGTGTAAGTAAGTAGCCCAACTTTCATTTAGCACAAGTCATCTTATACTTCCTTAATCATTTTGAACATCCTTGATTTCTTCTTAGTTTAATGAGCTTTTGAATTTTGCAGAAACCTAAATCAAAAGATAATTCCATAGTTGTGATTATGTTGCAAAAGTGACTGTGAATTCATTATGTTGTTACCAAAGCTTTGGATTTCCTTGCAAATAGGTTTGCACTTGAAATAGAGGATGAGAATCATCTATTTAAAGGAAATATAAAAGTCATAAAAAATGATGTAGCATCAGTATTTTAATGCTACACATCATTGATAATTAGCAAAAGTATAGATAGAAAGTGAATCCTAGAAATAATGTTAATCTCATGGAGGCCCTCCTTTTAGCACTAGAAAGATGTTGTGGTAAAGATCATTGCAACTAAGATCTAACCTAACCTAATGTGCAACTAAGATAAACAATCTTGTGTCCACAAAATGATCTAAAGAATATAAATTACTTAAATTGAAAGTAGACTTGTAGATCATTGGAAAAATCCAAAAACCTAATATAGTGCTTTTGCCAAACACTAATGAATATGAAGCAAACAATAGTGATCTAAGTAAAACAGCTAATAAAATGAGAATGATCGGAAAACACATGCATAATATGATACAAAATGAGATAGAACATGCATGTGGCTAATAAAGAAATATAGAATATAAAATAGATTAGAAAAAAAAATTTAAACATCACACATGAAATAAATGAACATGTAAAATAGATCTGGTACAATGTAAGAGATCAAAAAGCAAATCATTAAGACATGTAAAGTAGGAAATTAAGGATTAGGAAAATATACTATTAAAGATCCTAAGAAATGGATTAGGAATCAGGAATGTTCAATGAGAAGCTGTGTTAGCCCATTCTATTTATAATGCATGTGCTTAATGTAGATTTGACAAGAACATTGAAGATTATGGAGCTGACAAGGAAAGATTGGACTAGATCAATGTGTTGGTCTACTTCCAAATGGATCTCCATGTATCAAGAGGATAGCATAAACGAAACATAAATATGTTAGCAAAGAGAGAAGAAAGAATTAGAAAAGGGCTAATAATCTCTAAAAGAAAAATAGTTTGATTACAAAAGGGAAAAGTCTTTAGAGACCTCTCCAAATCACCAAAATGTAAGAAGGAAATTATGCTTAGTAGCTAGAATAGTTTGGAATGCCAACTGACTAATCCCTTTCCATTTAGGGGTATCTTCCTATTTATAGATCAAAAATGCCTCATAGATTATGAAGAAAAAGCACATTAGGACACATAGAATCTTCTAGAAGGTTCTAAATAGGATAAAAGATGTGTATATAGTCTATGTGAATAATGAAGTCAAATGTTAAAAGTATAATTGATGTATGATAGCAAAGAACAAGATGATGTTGTATGTCGAAGATAAGATTCTTCCAAAAAGTTGAAGTTAGGATTAATGCAAAAGATGACATCAAACATAGAAATTGAACACTATAGATGAGTAATTAAAAATGATTATATAGATGATGTGGGACATCACTTCTAGAAAATGTTGAAGATGGAGTCAAAAACCATGTTGCCAATGATGCAAGATATCAAATCTAGACTACTGAAAATGGCTTTGAGCTGAGAAGCTAGAGCATGTATTCAAAACTCTAAATTATTTAGAAAAAAATCAAAGTGGATACAACAACTAGCCACTTCTGATTCCCTAATAATATCTCAAAGATCATTGCTACTTCTTATCAAGTTTTCTCCTAGTTACTTATTTTATCTTTTGGATTCTATTATTCCTTTCTCTAATTTGTAAGTGTTTCTATTTGTCATATATTTTCTACCATCTCTTGATCTAGAAGCAAGGTTTGTCTTTGTTTTTGTAAATCTAATTTTATTCTGCTATACACCTTTTCTTTTCCTGTCATACATACAATCTATCTTTTTCATATATTTCACTATACATAACAATAGCAATATTACATCATACATATATTATTTTTCCACATCACATGTACTTCATTTCTAAACACTATTTCATTCATTATCATCTCTTAGATTAACTTGTATTTAGCAAAAACATGACTTAGATTGTTGGTCTCTCCTAAGGATCTACAACTCCCCTTTCAATTTGAAGAGATAATCTTTAAACCATTTACCTATTTAATCTACCATCAAGATTTCTTCTATGTTTCTTTTCTTACCCTCTATCTTTTTCTCAATTATTATCTCTATTTTCATCTTGATCTTAACTAGGATTCCTATCATAATATCTCCTATCATACCTACTAGGCTATTTATATTAGGCCCTTTCTCCCTGTATATATTCATTATCATTAGAACTTATCAATAAGGACAAGAATGAGGATGGAGAACCTAGAGAGCCATGCTAGCTTGCTTTCCTTCTATGGTTCCTTTGGTCTTGTGCTTTTTGCCTACTAGAATTCCTAGGCCTTAAGGTTCTCCTAGTTCTGTGACCTATTCAATCTACTTAATAATTATTTATCAAGATTTAACCTAGCATTGAATTTCCCAGATCATCAACAATGAGTATGAAAGCATTTTAATGTTGAGATATATATGACTAATAGTCTATATCCTCTAGATTAGAAGTATACAAGGACTGAGTGCTTACTCTTTTCTTATTCATATCAAGGTTTCATCATCCAAAAAGCATATGTATGTATGTATATCATAAAAAAATCATGGTTCTCTATGCAAGTATTAAAAATGATTTTGGGATAGAATGCCACTAGACCAAACCATTCAATACAAACAAACCATTTGAAATAATACAAACATGTTATTACTATAATTAATTTTAGACAAATAAAAAATCATCCATAAAATAGTCCAAAAACTAAATGATTTCTTAAAAAACATGACTACAAGTAATATATAATGTTGAAATTATAATCTATATTTATACATTTTTTTGAAAGTTTATGTAATGTGCTACTAATCCATGCCATCCACATATATCTATCACTATTTTTAGATGAAAAATTTAACAAAATTTGTTTTGATTTCTACCCTTGAGAGGATGCTCAAGCACTTTTCTATACATAAAATCATAGAATAAGTTGGAAAACCTTATGCTACTCAATGTGAAATCATGCTTCCATAGAGTTTCTCATGAAGGACTAATGAAATCACAAACAAGAATGGAAAATTTTTATGATAGAATTGTTAAGCTTATTAGTAGATATCTAACAACAAAATTAGTAGACAATCATGGTAATGAATACACCTATGGGATGATTAGAATTCCTTAGGGCAATGTAATTTCACCAATCCTCTTGAATATTTATCTAAAAGATTTGGATCATAAATAAGAGAGAAGAAAGATGTATGATTGTCATTATGTCAACAAAATCATTATCAACCTACCTATAAATTAAAAAAAATAGAAAGTAGAAGATAAAAACATGAATTTCATATATAAAGTTAATGAATAGATGAAAAGAAAAATACAAAGAAAGGTATTCACAATGACCTTAAGTTTACAACTATAAAAAGAGAGAGTGATAAGGAAGAGAAGAGAAAGGAGTCAGTGTGGCTATTTGATAAGATAACTCAAGTGTTAATGTCTAAAATGGTTTACTATGCCCTATGCAAACCTAAAGGGAGGGACATTAGTAACTCAACTAACCATAATAATTGATTAACCCCTTGCAAGATCTATTAGGGACTTTG
Organism: Gnetum montanum; assembly: GCA_015680685.1. Taxonomy (NCBI): domain Eukaryota; kingdom Viridiplantae; phylum Streptophyta; class Gnetopsida; order Gnetales; family Gnetaceae; genus Gnetum; species Gnetum montanum. The sequence continues at coordinate 55,336 of MNCI01025678.1, forward strand.
CACATATTATGACATCCCATTCCTAAACTTCATGGAAAATGTCAAATATATGTTGTATTAGACATTATACATAAGAATACAATATATCAAACATAAAATATATGTAACATTTAACATTATGCATATAGGAAATAATAGGAAAAATGCAATAAGAGAAAGAAAATAATGCTTTATTGATATAGAATGGAGTATCTAGATCATGCTTTGAGAGTGTTCCTTGGGGTTTTCTTCCTTTGGCATCTATCCCCTTAGAGGCAATCTAGAACTGCCACCATGGTTAGGCCTATCACTGGCCAAAAGGAATGGCAAATCCACTTCCTATCCCACTTCACCTAGCTTCCATGACTTGTCTTTAGTAGATTCACCACTTCATGCTAGGATGACCTCTAAGCCCAAGTATAAATGCCTCAGGTCAAACCCCAAAAGTTTACCTCAAGAGACATGTCTATTATTACATTGTGCCCTTTCAGGTCTTAATTACAACTACCCTTTTGAGTCTTGTTATAATAACACTAACACTTGTTATGAACAGGCACCATATTTGTTATGTAGTAGCATCATTTTGGAAATGGAGACATGACAGTATACCCCCCTTAGGTTTAGTTCATCCTTGAATGAGTCCACATTCACTATCTTTTTCTAGCTCTAGTACTTCTTTCATGATCCTATGCTCCAATAATTTGATTTCTTCTTTGAACATGAAGTTGTTTCTTTCTTATGATGCAAACAAGATATATGTGAGAAAAATATATATGATTATTAAATATTAATTTATTATTATTTACCTCATTTTCTAAGATAATTACAAGAGGTGAATTAAAGATCTACCACCCACCAATCACCAATGAAGGTAGGGCAAATTCTTCATTCCCAACTTTCATTACCTTATATATTTTACTTATCTAATTATAATATANTGGAAATTTTGAAGAATTAGATATTGTATCAAATATAATCCAAGGTTTCAATGAAGAATGTTGTTGATCCATCGTCATTAGTCATAGTAGAGTAATTGGTAAACTATGATTCTTGGTGAGTAGTATCCATCAACATCATCTGTTCCTAAATTCTAAAATCTGATTTATCTCTTAAAGATTCAAAGTAAGTAGAATATGCACTAGCTAATGGAATTGTATGTTGAATTAATGGAAACATCTTCTTCAAATCAGGTTCAAATTCCAAGGATTTTATTAGACATCAAATTTTAAGACTTGATAGACACCACTTCCAACTTTTGCATTGAAGTCTCCACAAAGAACAATTGGCACTGGATTAGTATAACTTAGGAATAACTTATTCTTCAAACTTTCTTCTATTTTCTTAATCAAGTATGCTCCTTGACATAGTCTAACATTTTAACATGTTGGTTTGGCAATTAAATGTGTGTTGACTATGCATACACATCTCCCTGATGGATGGACTTTTAGAATAACTGTCAAGACTATATGACTTTTCCAAAATCTTAACTTTTCTTTCTTTTTCATGATTGGAATTTTTAAAATTTCAAAAATCATATTTTCTAAACTCCACTCAAATCTTTACACTAATTTAAACTTGGCTTCTTTATAAAAGATTGCATAACTATCCATGTTATGATTTTTTGCAATAAGCTAATCTATATGGCTAAAAAGAAGAACTTTCACAACAACCTTATTTTTGCTTATAAATACCTCTATATCCTATCTTTTTCAAATTTGGTTGGAATTGGTATAGAAATTCCCACAGCAAGTATTCTTGTAGGAATAAAACATCAAAACCCAAATCTTATAACTTTGCTAAAATACATGGATATTGATATTTGTGCTAATCCAAAGCCCATAGTGGACATAGTGGATGTTGTTTCTCACTCAGTAAGGATCTTGTAAGCATGTTGTATGTTGTAACTTTCATTCTCATTCTTGCATTCTCTTCTGAATCATTTCTTTTCATGGGTATCATACACCTTGTTGAAATAATATTTTAAGTTTCAATGTTGTTCTTCCATATGATTTGATTGCAAGATGAATTGATATACATCTTCTTGATCACTGAAGCCCAACCAATTCATCAACTGATTAACTAATTTAATACATTATCTAATTCTTAATGACCTTTCTACTTCCCTTAAGAACACTAACTCCAACAGTGTAATTAATGACATGTCATAGAGATCTTAAGGTCCCAAACAAGTTAAATACATATAATATAATTTATGATATCATCAAATTATCAAGTATCCAAATGAAAATTCTAACCTCACCATTGAGTTTAGAAGGGTGAAAAATGTTGGAAATGACTATTCATATGTTGAAAAGTGACATTGTATACTTGAGTTATGCTAAAATTAAAATTTTGAGCGTCTTCAGGTACTATATCAGGTGAGGGGTAAAAACTAATTTTTGGAGTTCTCTAAGATAAATCTAACTTCACCATAGTTTCCAAAAGGTTGAAATCTATAGGAAATGATCCTTCGTTCATTAAAAAAAAACTTCCAAAATCAAAAGTTATGGCTTCTAGAGTTTAGAACCTTTTGGTGCAAAAAATGAGACTTCTAAAGAGGTCACCCATCCCAATTCTACTTTAGAGCAAGCATTCTTAATTATAGAATATTTATCTTACATACTTCCAATGCATCAATGATGGGAATTTTGAATTTCTTGTCAGTTGAAGGAAATTTCAAAATTTTCATCAATTGTTAGAAAATTTGAAATTTCTCGTTAATTGATGAAAAAATTCTTCCATCACTAGAGACAAAGCGACTACTAGAAAGTGATGGTAATGAGGTAGGAAATACGCATGAGAGCATTGGTAGGCATGGCAGGGATATGCATGAAGGAAGCAGTAAGTGAAAGTGTGCATCGACAATGGTGGAGCAAAGTCAATAAGAGAAAGAATTATGTTAGGTGGCATGGCCCAGGCCTACATAGCCCCTTTTCAAGGCTCATGTACTCATCTCTAGGGCTTGTGTGATCCATTTGAGGGCTCTTGTAGGCCTCTTTAGGGCCCACATGACCATTTTCAAGGCTCACAAGGCCTTTTCTAGGGCCTACATGGTTCAAAATAGGGTTCCTATGGCCCAAGCAAGGCCTGCATGTCCAACGCAACAGTCCTTGAGGTCCTCATAAGGGATAGCACAACCTGCATAAGAAGGAAACATTGTACATAATTTTTGGCATTCTAGCATTATGGGTGCCTATGATCAATGGTGTCATCAGTTCCCATGGAGCACCAGAGGTGCCTATGATTAGTGGCAACATCGGTGCCTATGATCAACAATGTCTGTGGAGCACCAAGGGTGTCTATGATCAACAACATCATCAATGCCCATGTCATGCTAGGGATGTTGTGATCAATGACGCTGATGGTGTTTACAAAGCACAAGGGATGCCTTTGATCGACAACACCATCAATGCCCATGGAGCACTAAGGGTGCATGTAATTAACAATGTTGATGGTGTATATGGAGAATTAGGGGTGTCTATGATTGATGGCACCATCAATGCCCATGAACAGCCAAGGGTTCTTATGATCCATGACACCAATGGTGTCCACGAAGCACCAAGAGATTGCCAAGGCACATGAAGGCATGCGACAATGCTAATGGTGGCATGCATAGGTAGACATGGAAGAATGCATAGCAGGACAATGGAAGACATAGGAGGGTGGTGTAGAGTAGTAGATGATGACATGGGAGGATAGCATGGAGTAGCAAATGACAACATGGGAAGGCAACGACTATGAAGCAACGAATGACAAGTGACTACAAAGTAATGGGTGATTATGGAGTAGCTAGTTGATGCTAGTTGGGGGCTTGCTAGCACATTGGGGCCACCATGGCTACTAGTTGTTGCTAGCCAGTCTAGCTACCATTAGCTACTAGCCAATTGTAACATTATTGGCAAGCCCAGCTACCATCAATTCTTGACCAACTATAACACTACTGGTAGGCCTACAGGTCTTGCCATGTAACGACATGATAGGTCCTACTGTGGTGAGTAGTAGGGCCAATCGTGGTCCATCCAAAAGGATTTTACCTTTTTTTGTTCTTAATAAAAGAATGTATTAGCTTGGGGTTGAACCCATGACCTCCCAATCTCATCCCTTCTTTTTTTCTTTTTCAAAATAACAATTTAATGTTATTTAAATGTACACAAAATGAGAAACTTAAAACCATGATATCTCCCAAACTGTAATTTCGATCAAGAAAAAAAATTTTCAGTTGAAATCATCTTGATGAGCACTATACATTTAACATAGTATTAGAGTTCAAAAATGAAGTTGAATTTTGAAGAATTAAAAGGACCAAAATAGCCTATTTTGTTGAATTGACATTTGTAGGTTGATATATGATAACTCAAGTTCTTCTAGATTACTTGGATGATGAGTTTGAACAAAATAAAATAAGTCATGGTTACTATCATTTTGTGATACACTTAACAATGACCTTAATCAATTAATATTTATAGTATTAATGTCACATCCCCATTTGCAAATGATGTTGCTATCTAATGAAGATGGTATCTTTTCATAACAAGTGTTATTATTATCTTAACAAGATCCAAAAAGTTAGTTGTGATTAAGACCCAAAACGGTGCATTGTAATAACAAACATGTCTCTTAAGGTAACCTTAGGGGGTTTGACCTAAGGCATTTATACCTAGGGTTAGAGGTGATCTTGGCATGGAGTGGCAAAGCTAGTACATGCAAGTCATGGGAGCTAGATGAAGCAGGATATGAAGTGGACTAGCCATCCCTTCTAGCTGAGTTATAGGCCTAACCATGGTGGCAATGCTAGATTACCTTCAATGGATAAATTCCAAAGGAAGAAAATCCCAATGAACACTCTCAAAGCATGAACTAAATACATTATTCCATATCAATAAAAAATTATTTTCTTCTCTTTCTATATTTTTCCTATTATTTTCTTTATACATAATGTTGAATATCACATATATTTCACATTTTGTATATTTTCTTTATACACATAATGTCTAATATATTATATCTTTGATGTTTTCCATGACATCCGGGGATGAGATGTCATAATTGGTATCAAAGCAAACCACAACTCAAGGGTCATTTAGAATCATGGACTAACTACAACATGAACTTGATGTTGAATCTTGAAGCCACAACATAAGGAAAGCCATTAATCATCATCAAATGTACCATATTATTGTGATGTAAGTTAGAAGATACATTTCCATTGATTTTCATGAACAATAGATTAGGCATCTAGATTCCAGCAACCAACAAAATTATTTCTTGGATATCATTAACGAATGAAGATTTGATCACACCTCATCAAGATTCATCAATTACAAGAGATGTTGGTAAGACAATGATACATCGATCCAAGTAACTCTTACCCATCTTAATACTATAATTATTAGTTGTTTAGGATCATAGTTAAATTTCTTTCCAAAAAGTTAATAACCATGACCTTAATTGATCTTGTTTTGTTAAAATTCACTATCCAAGGAATCTAGAAGATTCCAAGTTACCATATGTTAGCCTAGAAATGTAAATTCAAAAAAATAGGCTCATTTGGTCCTTTTAATTTTTGAAAAATCAAATTCATTTTTAAACCTTAAAACTATGTCCAACATGTAGCACTTGTGAAGATGATTCCAATAGTACAAATTTTGGCTCAATTGGACTTACAATTTGGGAGATATTGATGTTTAACATTTCTTGTTATACATGCATTAAAATTATATTAAAACATGTCAAAATTTTAATTTTAGGGTCTAAAATAAACCTAGAATTTCCATTTACCATACCAAACCCCTACCATGTCATCAGCCAAACCACCACATCAACCATCGAGGCAAGGTGGAATAAAATAATAATAATAAGTCATGGGTTCAACCCAAAGCCCCAACTTACTTTTATTTTTAAAAAATTTATAAAAAATTTTAAATATATATATAATAAATTTTAAAAAATAAAAACCCCAAACCCTCAACAAGGCCATGACCAACCCTCCTACTGGCTACGATCAATCGTTCTACCAACCACAGCCAATGACTACAAAGGTGAACCATGCATTGTGCATTGCCTATTTCTACTGTGTTGTGCCTACTCCTACTACCATGCTACACCCCACCTATTCCTATCATTGCACTACACCTACACTTTTCCTTACATTGCCCACTTTCATCCACACACTCGCTACTCACAATTGTGCATCCACTTCCTTACTGCTCATTGCTGCACAATGCCCTACATCTACCACCAAAAACCACCTCCCATGCCACTAGATATTGCCTCCTACACTACCAAAAAGTACCTCCCATGCAACCAAAAATTACCTCTCACACTGCCAAAAACTACCTCCCACACCACTGAACACCACCTCCCAAGTTGCCAAAACTTGCCTCTCATATCGCTAAACACCACCTCTTTAGACATCGTCAATCATCACCTCTCCAAACACTACCAAACATGCATAGAATTTGCATAGGCCTAGTTAAGGGGCCATGAAAGCCTAGTAAAAGGGTCACATAAGCCCTGAGATGAGCTGCACAGGCCCAGTCAAGAGCCACAAGGACCATGAGACAGGTCATGTGGGCCCATAAGAGGGCCACATGGACCTTCAGAAGGGCCGCACAGGCCCAAAGGATGGCCATGTGAACCCTAAAAATAAGATGTGTAGGCCCTAAAGAGGTTAAAAAAATAAAAATAAAAATAAATGGCCCATTCCCATTGTCAGCCCTAGCCTCCTCGAACTCTGTTGATGTTGCCAGAAGCCTCCTTAGATACCATAGCCAACACATCACCATGGTCATTACCAATGTCATCCTTGTTGCCATGCAATAGAAAAATTCTCCGTTATTAGATAGGAAATTTGAAATTCCTATCAACTAACAGAAATTTTGAAATGCTTGTCAACTAATGGAAAAATTTAAAATTTTCATCTTTAGTCATTAATTTAAATTAAACATGCACACAAATATTTTCAAACATTCAAAATTGGTGCCTTGGTAACATCAAAGATAGAAACTTCATCATTAAGTGTGCTCATTCTAGAGTAGAACTGGGATCGATGACCTCTTGGAAAGTATCATTTTTCATGCCAAAGATATTAAACCCTAGAAACCATAACTTTTCATTTTGAAAGCCCTTTATTGGCAAACAAAGAGATGTTTCCTATAGATTTCAACCTTTCAAACCTAATGGTGGAGTCAGATCCATCCTAGGAAATCCTAAAAATTAGTTTTTACTCCTTGCCTAATATAGTACCTCAAGATCCTCAAACATTTAATTTTGGCATCACTCAAGAATATGATGTCCATTTTCAACATATGAAAAGTCATTTCCAACATTTTTCACCCTTCTGAACTCAATGGTAAGGTCAGATTTATCATATGGACATCCAATGATTTGATGATATCATAAATTCAACCTTTTGAGCTTTAGGATTTAGTGCATAACCCTTATAAATAGTGTTAAAATCACTATGGCATGTCATTAATTACACTGTCGAAGTCAGTGTTCTTAAGCGGAGTAGAAAGGTCGTTAAGAATTAGATAATATAGTTACATATTACTAAAATTATAGGATGTCGTTAAATATTACTAAAATTAGATAATGTAATTATAAAAAATAGATAATTTAGTTATTTAGTTGATGTAGTTGATTATTAGTCGATGTGTTAGTTAGTGATTAGTTGTTGTATTAGTTGAAGAATTAGTTGAAGAAACAAAAAAATCTTCAACCATCAAGAAAAGGGTATATTAATTTATCTTTCAATCAAAACATATGGCAAAAAAACATGGAGACTAAAAATATTATTTGAACTAGGAGTATGATACTCATGAAGAGAAATGATTCAAAAGAGAATCCAAGAATGAGAATGAAAGTTGAAACATACAATGTGATTACAAGATCTTTAGCAAGTGAGAAACAATATGCACTATTTTCATCATGGGCCTTAGATGGGCATGAATATCAATATCCATACATTTTAGTTGAATTACAAAATTTGGATGTTATTGTCTTATGCTTACAAGAAGTCTTACCATAGGAATTTCTATATCAATTCCAACCAGACTTGGGAAAGATGGGATACAAAAGTACCTATAAGAAAAAAGGTTCTTATGTGAGTTCTTCTTTTGAGATGTACAGATTAGCATATTGCAAAAATCACAACATAGATGGTTTTGTGACCTTTTATAAAGAAGCCAAGTTTGAATTGGAACAAATATTTGAATAGATTTTAGAAAATATGATTTTTGAAATTCTAGAACTTCAAGCAATAGGAAAGAAAGAACAATCAAGATTTTGGAAAAATCACATAGCCCTAGTAGTAATTCTCAAAGTCCATCTATCAGGAAGATGTCTATGCATGGTTAACACACATTTAATGGCCAAACCAACATGTTTCAATGCAAAACTATGTCAAGGAGAATACTTGATTAAGCAAATACAAGAAAGTTTGAAGAATAATTTATTACTAAGTTATACTAATCCAATTCCATTTATTCTTTGTGGAGACTTCAATGAAAAAGTTGGAAGTAGCATTTATCAATTCTTAAAATATGGATCTGTAAAGAAATATTTGGAAGATGAACCTAACTTGAAGAAGATGTTTCCATCAATTCAACATGCAATTCCATTAGCCAATGCATACTTTGCTTACTTTGAATCTTCAGTAGATAAATCAGACTCTAGAATTTAGGAATAGATGATGTTGATGCATAGCACTCATCAAGAACCACAATTTACCAATTACTCTACTATGATTAATGAGGATGGGTTAACAACATTCTTCATTGAGACGTTGGATTATATTTGGTACGATGCTCAATTCTTTCAAGTTACAAGTTACTAGAGTTGATTTCTAAAGAAGAATTTGAGAAGAATCAAGATCAAGCCTTACCATCCCGAACAAGACCATCTAATCACATACCGATTATGGTAGAATTACAATTACTCCCATCAATTCATAAGGTTGATCAAGATCAAGAAGTATCTCACTCTTACTTTTATTTGATTAATCTTATTATTTTATTCATTGTTTAATTTATATTTCAATTAAATAAGTAAAATATCTATGATAATAAAAATAGGGGATAAAGAATTTTCCCTACCTTCACTTGGGTAACTAGATCCAAGTTGCACTTTGTGTGATTCTGGTTATGACTGGTGATTGGTGGTTGATAAATCTTTAATTCATCTTTTATCATTAACTTAAAAAATGAAGTATCAAGAAAGTAATATTTAATTTTACAGATGATTTTTCTTACATATATTTTGTTTGCAGAATAAGAAAGAAATAACTTCAAGTTCAAAGAAGAAATCAAATTATTGGAGCACAGGATCATGAAAGATAGATAGCGTGGACTCATTCGAGGATGAAAAAAACCTAAGGGGGGTAGATTGTCACATCCCCATTTCCAAATGATGGTTCTACCTAATGAAGATGGTGTCTTTTCATAACAAGTGTTATTATTATCTTAATAAGACTAGAAAGGGTAGTTGTGATTAAGACCCAAAAGGATGCATTGTAATAATAGATATGTCTCTTAAGGTAAGATTTGGGGGTTTTACCTAAGGCATTTATACTTGGGATTAGAGGTCATGCCAGCATGAAGTGGCAAAGCCAATATAGGTAAGTCACAGAAGCCAGGTGAAGTAGGACAAGAAGTGGACTTGCCATAGCTTATGGTTGAGTTATAAGACTAACTATGGTGGCAATGCTAGATTGCCTCTAAGGAATAGATGCCAAAGGAAGAAAATCCCAAGGAACACTCTTAGATCATGATCTAGATACGCTATTCCATATTAATAAAACATTCTTTTCTTTCTATTTCTATATTTTTCCTATTATTTACTTTATACATAATGTCAAATGTTACCTATATTTTGCAGTTGGTATATTTTCTTTGTACACATAATGTCTAATATATCATATATTTGATGTTTTCCATGACATCTAGGGATGAGATGTCACAATTAAGATGGGTAGGAGTTACCTAGACTAGTGTATCCTTATCTTACCAACATCTTATTTAATTGATGAATCTTGATGAGGCATTGGTTAGTCATATTAATGATATCCCTGAAAGAATTTTTTTTAGTTGGTGCAATCTATGTCTTTTGTAGATGCATCTCAAACATATGGTGCTTCGATAATGATTAATGACCTTTTCTGTTTCATGGCTTCATGGTTCATCATTTGTAATTAGCCCATGGTTCTAAATGGTCCTTTGGTAATGGTTTGCTCTAATACCAATTGTGACATCTTATTTTCAAATGTCATGAAAAACATCAAATATACATTATATTAGACATTATGTATAAGAATACAATATACCAAATGTTAAATATATGTGACATTTGACATTATGCATGTAGAAAATAACAAGAAAGATGTAGGAAGAAAAAGAAACAAATGCTTTATTAATATAGAATGGAGTATTTGGATCATGCTCTGAGAGTATTCCTTGGGGTTTTCTTCCTTTGGCATCTATCCCCTTAGAGGCAATCTAGCATTGCCACAATGGTTAGGCCTATCACTAGCTAGAAGGGATGATCAATCCACTTATTATCCCACTTCACCCAACTTATGTGACTTACCTTTATCTACTCTACCACCCCATGCTGGTACAACCTCTAAGTCCAAGTATAAATTTCTTAGGTCAAACCCCTAAAATTTACCTCAAGAGACATGTCCATTATTACATTGTGGCCTTTTGGATTTTAATTACAACTACACTTTTGGGTCTTATTATAATAATGCTAACACTTGTTATGAAGAGGCACCATCTTTGTTATGCAGCAACATCATTTGGAAATGGGGATATGACACATATAGTAAAATAAAAAAGAAAAGATTTAGAACTAATTTTAAGCTCATTCTTTGAATGAGTGCACTCTGGTGTCATGGCCCTTACCTCAAACTAAGTATTTTTGTTGGCTTTTCATGTATAAGGTATATAATAGTCACATGGTAGAACATAAGGTGGTACTAAATATTAACTAGAGAACTTTCTTTTGGTATAATATCATCAAATCCACTTTGCACTAGGCCTTTATTGGTTGATAATTTCTAGCCACATTTTTCACAATATGATAGCCCATATAAAGTTGGCTAAAACTAGATCTCATAAGTGTAGCATGAAGCATAAATAGAGCTAGCTGATAAAATGACAATATAATGTTACCATGTTTTTCTTTGCATTGCTAATGAGTAGCAAGGTACCCCTACATCCAACAACATGAATCATAGGTGTTCACATGTGATCTAGTCGAATTTCATGGATGGGACTAGTTGTGCATCTAAATCATGATGCTCTAGCCACAATTTGATGTCTTTCCACTTGGACTAGTGGTAACTTTGTCATGTATGGTTTAGTCCAATGTGAGGCATATGATGATGTCACCTAACCCTATGTTGCTCCTAATGATGATAAAGAGATTAATTAATTAAGCTAATGAACAATGAAAATAGGATCTAAACTAGATTACGTGTGATGAGTATCCATTCCCAATCATCTGTACACACCTTGGACTTCATATAACTACTATTGGGATTACCAAGAATACACCACTAGGCTTGCCAAACAATACACTGCTAGGTTACCATGTAATTATACTTAAGCACTCATGATTAAGTTGTACTCATTCTGCTTAATGATAGGAATAGTAAATAGCAATAAATAAAAACATTAACTAAAGAAAATAGTAAATAGTTAAATAATTAAATCAATAATAAATCTAAGTGGATGTTATAATGATGAAGGTAATCTCGATCTTTATTTCTAGTCATGTAACATGTCCAGGTATGTCACACTTGAATAAGGATTCCATACAATCATAAACATCACACTATCGGCATGCATTGGGAAATAATAAGGTTGAAAATCAATAATCTACGAAAAAGCTAAATCAAAAATAATAATAAAACTATGTTCTAACCATGCATCCAAGTGTTGTATTTATAGGCTCACATGGAGAAGATGATCTTGGATATCTGACATCACATATTAGAACATGATATTACATATCTAATGTTAGAGCCTTGATATCAAGTATCTGATATTGGGGCTGATACAATCATGACTCATCATACCCTCATGACTAAATGAAAGTTCATCCTTGAGTTAAACAAAATGAGGAACAAGTTCTTCATAAAAAATGATGGGAAGGTATGGAATTATTGACTGACTTACATAAACAAATAAATGGACTCTTACATGTCGTAGTAATGTCTTACAAAAATTTTGACATAATATTACAAGACACAAAATTAGGGAAGCTCATGTAATTCTCGAAGGTAGTGACTTCTCCATTGCTCACTTCCCTTTCTCACCAAGCCTCTAAAACTTGTAATGGTTGAGGAGTTCTTGCAACTTTTCTTCTTTTGCTCTAGGATCGTGTACTATCCAGGCTACTAAACTGATGTGTGCTAGCACTAGTACATCCCAAGGGAATGGTAGCTATGAAAACATTTTATTGGCCTTTACATACCAGGTCACAAACTATCATTTCTCCTCTTCAAATGCCCTAACCTTTTCTTTGAACTCATGATAATCTATAAGTCTCTTGGCTAGATTTGAAGTAACATCCTTTTATCCATGGTACTGGGCTTTCGCCACCTAAAGTTATAAGTTTGTGACATGAAGTTTCTATAAAGCAACTTTTCTATCTACAAAATCTTTCTCATATAATGCATAGGTAATCGCTACCTGTTTCTCCAACTCACTTCTAGGTCAACCTACTATTAACATGGCAAGGTTGGCATATCTGAGGTTATCCAATGCCATGTATTCTTTCAAATCATTGATCTATAGGTATTTGTTCTTCACTTCCATATGATGGACTAGTGCATAAATATCTAGAATTGGCTGCCAATCAGGATTCTGTGCTAACATGGACCCAATGTGAGCTTTATCAATCTAGATTTCTTTTTTGTTTATCTGGTTGTACATGCCTACATGGTCCCAGTAGTGTTCTTTCAACTTCTCATGCTTCTTGGCCTCATTCTGCCACCCACTTATTTTAATTATGGACTTCTATTGAATCACATGAACCTCATCCATGAAGAGGGTTCTATTTTCCTTGGCTAATTTGCTAATATCCTACTTAACACTCATTAGTTGTTCTCTCAATTAATGGACACTTTCTTCCAAAACATTCTTTTATTTTTCAATGGTGTTCAACCTTGAGTTCTCTACAATGATCTATTTATTCTCCTCCTGAGTGGCTATTACTGCCTTCTCGTAGGTGTGTGATTGTGCATTAGTAGCCAAAGCATTCCAAACCACCTTCTTCTTTTCTTTCTTGGCAACTTTATTTTCCTTGATCAAATTTTTTAGCTACTCTACTCTGAATAGCTCTAGCTAATCAGGCACAATAAATTAGGTAGGGTCTCATCTTTCAACTCTCAAAATGGCCAACTCCTGTTGCAAACGTTAGACTTCCATTTTTGCGTGTTCTGCCCTAACCTCAACCATGATCAACTTTTCCTTAGTGAAGATGAGATTTGATTATGCTATAGTGACATCATTGGGGATGTCGAACAAGGTGGTCATTACTTGTCCCATCTTCAACAACCAATCTAATAAATCCTCATAATCTTCAAGAGTCGTTGAAGTCCTAGCAAGCATCTACACATCTTTGGTCCTCATCAAATCAACTGGAGGCACAACAGGCACATTGAAATACTCTTTAATATGATTTGTTATCACCCTTACTACATCCACCACATCTTGATGATGCACGACCGTTACTATGGCACCTTCCCCTATTTCAAGCATCACTTGAAAGGATGCAACATTACTAGCGATTTGACCCAACCAAGGGATTTTTCTCCTGATTGCAATGAGATTTTCCCCCTTGTTGGATCTACCAAAATAGTGGGCTGCACAGCATTGTCAATGACCCTAAAGAGGCTAGAATCCTCTCTACTTCCGCAACTAAGTGTTTCAGAAATTTTTTGAAAATGGCTCATTGCTAGCTTGTAATATTATGGAAACTTATGGCTCATGACACTTTTTAGGCTCTTGTTATGCTTCTTTCTCAAGTTTTGCTTCCTTTTTTGGTTCTTTCTCCTCAGCAAAGTCTTTCCTTGGTGCTACTAGTTTAAGCAATTCAACAAAGGAACCATTATGAGCCTTCCTGGGAATGTCATTTATGTACCCCCAAGATTCTAGCACACTTTCATAGCTTATAGATGAGGTAAGGGAATGGACTTGTTGGCTTCCTTACCTTCTTCTTTTCAAACTACCTCTAAATTTCTACATAGTATAACTAGGGAAGGTTGATCATGTATTTACCCATTAGTATGGCACTTCCCCTAGCCACATATGTGGAGATCCTATTGAGCCCTTTTGTGGAGAAGAGGTGATATGTCCTTGTCTTGAAATAGGTCCTCTCTTCAAGAGTTAATTCATGATATGTTTTGTCATCCTTGCTACATCCCTACCTCAACCACAACTTTCTAGTCTCAAGGTTAGATCTTGTAGACAAATGGGCTAATTTAGCCCCCTCATTTGGTAGATTAAGAGATTTAACAATTTATTTGACCAAGAATGAACCATTGACTTCACAAATGTTAACAGTGGTGCCTTCCTCTTTGTTATGCCAAAATTGGTATGTTTTGCCAAGATACCATTCATCACTATCCAAAAGAATGGGCCATAGCGGTGATGCCTAAAGTTACATCCAAATCACCTCTAGAGAAAACTCCATAAACGATTCAAAGTTCATCTCCATGATGACCATGGTCAACATGGATTTTTCTCAAATGGCTTTAAGGCATTCCGAAGACAACGTTAGGCATTGTCCCTACATAGGAGCTTGGGGTTCCATGGCCTTTTCTTGGATCAACTACCTAGAAACAAGAGCCTCTTGATGAATGCTGAAGGATTGGGCCTCCTACTCTTCATGCTCTACATGTTCATCTTGCTATCCCCTACCATCTCTTAGGTGTTTGGCTACTTCCTATGAAGGTCCTCCTTGTGCCCCTCTTTCTGAAGCCATGTATAATCAATCAAAGATCAGGTGTTACTAAGGTTATGTTATTTCTCCTTAATAGGCTTATACCTTACTCATCATCTTAGTTTCATTATGTTCTTTAGTTCATATGATTGCAGAGTTAAAAAAATTTCTAGAAAATGACCAAAAATTGTCTATATTCTTTTATGAATTTTCACAATGGTTCCTTTTTCCCTATATATGGCTCATTATGATGGTTACGGTTCCTTGGGCAAAAAGATTAATGTTTCTAGCATTAACATGATTGATTTTTTATTATAACATTTAAAGTTGTTAACACTCTTACCCTTATAATATCTTCTAGGTAATCGAAATTTTTGATAAATCAGTGCAAGTTTCCCACACAAGCATCCCCCCAATGATAACTTAAACACTCTAGGTTCAAACAAGTTCAAATAGCATGAGAATTAGAGCAATAGAGAGCCAAATATCGCAAGTAGAAGTTGGTTCCATAGAGCTTTGAGTTGCGATAGAAAATCTAAAAAACTCCCCTAGCTACAAATGATGAGAATGGAGTGTGAGCACCACTGGGGTCATATGTATAGGTTTTATGAAACCTGATATCTGGTATCTAACATTGAGGTTGACTAAATATCATGTAGTCGATATTGGGGTTCATGGATTCACATCTTATGAGAGTACTAAGCATGAGAAATGAAGCTCTGGGATTGGTTGAAAGGTTTAAGGTTAGGTCCATAGCTTGGGGGTAAGTAGGGAGTCAATTTTAGGCATTAGAAGTCTTAGAAAATGGAGTCATTAACATTAAAATCTTTGGAAGATGCAAGAAAAGGGATGTTAAACCAATGTTTGGAACAGATCAATTACATGAAAAGGGAAAGCATGAAATTTAACAATTATGCACTTGGAAGGTGAAGAATGATGTGGTTGTGTCAAAGAAGGACAAGTTACAAAAATCACACAAGTGGGTCCTCCCCAAAGCAGGCTCCAACCTATAATGCCCTTGTGTAACCACACCTAAAAATTTTTGTAGGCACTAAAGGGGTTTAATGCAACACATACCCATGAAATAAAACACACATGTTGAAACCACCAATTTAAGATAAAAACTCTATGTTACATAAAACCACAAGTTAAGATCATATGGACAGCAAGATGAGATGGACTATAGAAAGGATCGCAAAAATTGGGACATGAGGTGTTTTGCCATAGGCACAATGAATCCTTGTGTAGTATTAATGGTTAAATAACCATTAGCCCTTTGTTTCAACATTCAAACCAAGTTCAAACCACATTTCAATTACATCACATCATTTCATCACTTTTTCTAATAACTATAAGACTATCATAGTTACAAGGAGTAACATCACTAGGTGTTTTGTCCAAGGGAGGAGCTTATTTATGGCATACATGTTTTGTTGTTGTTGTTGTTGTTTTTTTTTTAGCTCTAAGAATCCACCAACATTTAAGCATGGGTACATGTCTTTCCAATGTGACCCTCAAAAATTTATTCAATGCCATTTTATGTGACTCTTACTCTTATTTTTTATTAGATCTACAAGGATATAATTACAACCAAAGTAACATGATAAAACATACAGAAGTAGCCAAATAGAATCCACAAATTTCCTTGTCATACCTTTCACATTTAGTCTTAATTCTTCACTCTTCTACCTAGGCACAATGATTATGATTTTATTTTTAGTCTCATGGTGAAAAAGAATGTCATTATGACTAGAGCAAGAACCTCTTATTAATAGAATGAGTGGATGGATGATGTGATCTCACTATCCAAATAATCAGTCCCTCATGACTTGACAACATAGAGAAAACCTCACCTCAATGGGCTACATAATAATTTTATTCATAAGATAGATTACATAAAAAAGAAAATGAAAACAACAAATAGAAAAAGTTGGAAGGAATAGGAAAATTTGTATCAAGAAATAAGAAAATGACAAAAAATTTGTAAAGAAAAAAGATTAAAAAAACACTTATGAATTCTAAAGATTAGAATGGGAGGTTTCCCCCACAACTAAACATTTGTCCATGACAAGGATTATTAAGTGGATGGATAGGAACCATGCATGTATAAAACATCAATAACCACTCATTCCCAAGCCACTAGGTATCATTTGATGTTGTGCTAGCTAGGTAGACAAATTGTTGATCACACACTTGATTGTTAAATATATGGTGGGTCAAGGTATGAGGTATGTTAGCATTACGGATGTGTAGCCCACAATTGTGCCCTTGATCATGATACAGCATGCATGGATTTTCTAGTCTCCCCACATTGTTAGATTCATTGCTTGGGTTTGGGATTGGAGTAACAATGGATGGTGGCCCTTATGTAAGATCATAAGTTGGTGGTGGTGAAAGGGAGAGGCATTACACTAGATTTTCATTATGTTGGCTTGAACAATGTGGATGGTCCTTGGATGTTTTGCTTCTACCTGTGGCCTTTCCTAAAGAATGGGTGTTTTCACATTTGTGGTGGAAACCTACTAGCATCCGCATTCCTATGCACATTCACAATACAAGTGGTATTCGTTGGTTGATAGTGTGGTGCCAAACCTTCCTATGTCACCAACAGTGGCATATGAGAAGGTGAAGTTGTTGGCGACCGTTTGTGACGCGACCGCCAATGAGTGTCCTCGAACAGGATTTAGGTGCCTGCTGGTCTCTGGCAACACCAAGGCCCAGATACCTCCAAATAAACTCAGTAGTTAATGTGAGTATGTGTGTGTGCTGTTGTGGCGTG
>MNCI01025678.1:78618-170284 GCA_015680685.1 Gnetum montanum
ATGAATATTCTAAAAGTTTCCTTTCTTAGTGAATAATAAGATAGCAAGAAAAATTGGCACTTAAGTAGGTAACCATCCATCATTTGCAACAACACCCAAAAGACAAATGTTCCTAACAAATAAAAATTCCAATATTTCAGTGCCGAATACACGCGCAGTTAAACCAATGCAGCAGTACCAGGATCGGAAGCCAAAAATTCATGCCAATTCGGCAAGAATTTTCCTATGGAATTTCAGAAAATGCCCTGCAAGTATCTCACCATTTTATTTCTTTTGATTTTTCCTCTGCTTTGGTTTCTCCTCACGCTAACACCTGCAACTGCGATCGAGTTTGAGTTCGAATTTGGGTTTCTATGTTTTCGCAGGTAGCCCTGCCCTCGCTGTTCTGCTGGAAATTTTGATCTTAAATGGAAACCCTACAAACCCTAACCACCGACTGCCTACACTTGGTCCTGCTGCTGCTGCTCTTACCGCTGCCATCATCATCCGCGTTTGCCATGGCTGTGGAGTCATGCTGGTGCTACTGATCCTCAGCCTGCGGCTGATCTTCTGTCCGCGAACAGTCCTACTTGTTGCTGCTGACCCTCTTTGAGAAGATGGAATCATACCCTTTATTGTTTAGTATTTCCTCACGCAGTTTCATCCACCCGCCGTGGCCATCTGTCCTCCGCCAACGCGCAGCGTATTTTTTTTTTTTACCACCATGAAACCGTAGCCAGAGTAGCCCAAATCCAGAATAGAAACTCTACTGAATTTCGCGTCTTCACTAGTGCAAGTTTTGCAGCATCGTCGTTGTCATCGGCGCTCGGCTCGGTCATCGCCGGTGGTGCCACAGCGTCGGCAGCGGCGACAGCAGCAGGGACGACCGGAATAGAGGCCGAGACGTCATCATCACTATTTTGTTGTGATTTCTTGAAGTCATCCAAGAAACAGAGGCCGGGTAATGGTACTGGTAAGATCTGTAAAATTGTTGCATAAATGGAACATACGCAGAACCCAAGCACTGTATTCTGGTTCCTTTAAAATCTTTACAGATCAAGGTTGCAGATTCGTGATACGGTATGTCTGATACCATTGCACAAATAGAGTGACTCGACGTCCCCATTTTGAATCATAATAATAATAATGTTGTAAATAAAATCAGGACCTGGAGTATGGGAAAGCCAAATATTGAGCTCTCAGGCACTCAAGATAATACACCTCTGCACTTTGTTGTGCTGATTTTGGAGGCTAAATCTGTTGAGTCCAGTCCTTATGCTGCAGTTGATTGATTTTGTTTGGTTTTTCGTGGAAGAAGATGGTTGTTCACTCAAGAAAATATCTTGACATTTTAATTTACTTTCCAAGAAGGCTTCAACATCAAGATTATTTACCAGGCTTGCTTCTCCAAGAATACCCATTACTCACAATACTAAACTACAAATTCACAACTAGGGATTGTGCTAATATTTTGAACAAAATATTCCAACTGCTCCATGTAATGGCCAAATGTGCCAACAATTTCCATACCTACATTCATCTTCATCAAATCTAGACTTTGAAGGGGAAGAGGAAGATGAGGAACTGGAAGGATTGCCATGGCTTCTATGATGTTCCCCAAGGTCCATTCATTTATCATTTCTCAGTTTCAAGGAGGTCCTAGGCCTTGAGGCCTCCCCTTGTCCAAGACTTGCTTCATCCTTTCTAGGATTATTTGCCTTAAGTGAATGTAGTCTTCAAGTGTTGTCAAGGTGGTCATGAACATATGAAACCCTTGCATGAAGTGGATCACTCCAATTTTCTTCACTGTATATCTCATTAGTTCTCTAATGAATGTTTTCATTATACAGTGCATTATCACTTCCTTGTGAAAGAGACATTGTTGTTGGTTTATGATGTGTGTGATTTAATATTTTCTAAAAGATATATCATTAATGCATTTACAATGATCATGTATAATATAACTAATTTAGATAACTAGCACCATCCCTAGCAATGGTGCCAATGATGAGCAGTGAGCTACCCCTACGACCAACAATATGAATCACAAGCATTCATGCACAATCTAGTCAAATTTCATGGATGGGACTAATTGTGCATCTAAATTGTTATGCTCTGATCATAATTTTTTGTCTTCCTACTTGGACTAGTGGTAGCTTTGTAATGTATAGTTTAGTCCAAAGTGAGGCATATGATGATGTCATCTAACCCTACAATGCTCCTAATGACAATAAAGAGAGTAATTAATTAAGGTAATGAACAATGGAAAATGGGATCTAAACTAGCCTACGTGTGATGAGTATCTGTCTCCATTCATCCGTACATGTCTTGGACTTCGTATAACTACCACTGGGATTGCCAAGCATACATCACAGGGCTTGCCAAATAATGCACTACTGGGTTACCAAGTAATTATACTTAAGCATTCGTGATTAAGTCATACTCATTTCGCTTAATGATAGGAATAGTAAATAGCAATAAATGGAAACATTAACTAAAGAAAATAGTAAATAATTAAATAATTAAATCAATAATAAATCTAAGTGGATGCTATAATGATAGGTAATCTCAATCTTTATTTCTAATCATGTAATGTGTCCAAGTATGTCACACTCGAATAAGGATGTCGTACAATCACAGACATCACACTACGAGCATGCATTAGGAAATAACAAGATTGAAAATCAATAATATAGGAAGAAGCTAACTAAAACTAATAACAAAACTATGTCCCAACCATGCACCCAAGTGTTGTATTTATAGGCTAACACAAAGGAGACAATATTGGATATCTAACATTGCATCTTGGGACACGATATCACGTATCCAATATCGGAGCCTTGATATCAGGTATCCGATATTAGGACTAACACAATCATGACTCATCAATTGGAATTCATAATCTTAATAAAATACAAAGTTGAAGTTAACCATGTAAGGATATTTATGAATAAAGAAGACATTTACTTGTAACAGTTCAAGCTGGTTGTTATTTTCTCTTGTTTCATTGTTAACCCTTATGAGAATTTTAATGTGTAATAGATTTTCTAACCTATGAGAAGTAGACATGATGAATTAGTAATAGGTGCATCTTATCAATACTTAATATTCTCAAAAAGATAAATCTTTTTAAAAAATTTTATAATGATTATGTATGATGCATCTTCCTAAACTACTATCACCATTCCCAAGAATGTTACCAAATCATAACTCATGAGTATGTTTAACACTCTACCATATGATTTACAAGTATCATTGTAGACTGTGTCATAATCCAGGAATGGGACTCAATTTATCATTCAAGGAGTTAGAAGGATGTCAACCCCCAAAAATGAATAATAATATTAAAAAATTTAGAGCACATTAGATCAACAAAGAAAGAGCCTAAAGGAAAACATGCAATGGTTTAAGAGGTGTTTCTCAATTTTTCATCCTTACAATCAATCTTGAAAGACCTTCCCTTAGGGGTAGGAAAAGGATTAGATCTTACCCTTGTTTAAAAGTACCTTGATAGGTTTTCTCTTCTTACTAAAAAGCTTCTTATAAATATAAGGAAAAAACTCTCTTTCTCTCTCTTTCAAAATAAAAAAACACATCAATAAAAAATAATGAATAAAGAGTAATAGAAGTTGAAAGCTTTCCATCTTTAAGCCTCCAAAATAAAAAGAAATTATAACTATAGAAAAAATAAAGCTTAATTGCTTGAATTTGTAGCTGAAAAGTAACATCTTTAAGAATATAATATTTAATTCTTGAAGAGAAATCAGAGTTATGCATTTGTGACTAGAAACTAACTATACACTGAAGATTCCAAATAGAAGAGAGAACAAGTGGTCAAAGATACTTCTAACTTCAAAGAAAGAAAGTAGATAAAGTAGGTTGATCACAAAGAATGATTTCATTGATTCTTGGTTAAAATTTATTACAAATTATAGATGTTGATTTCCAAGCATGTTGTGCAATTTGACACTAAACAAGACAATAAATTGAGTTTTCACTTTCATAAAGAGGATATTGAGAAAAAACAATTCTCATATGCTAAAGATGAGTGCTAATAGGAAGACCTTAATTAATAAGACACATAAAAAATACAAATTTTTGAAAAGATTAGAACTCTCTAACTATCTTCCATTTTCCTCATCCAAAATTATAATAATAATTTCATTTTCCAAGCCTTATTAATTTTTTATAAATAAAATCATTTTTGGTAATAATCTCATATGAAACTTTGAATTTAAAAGTAAAAAGAGATCTACCATCATTACAAAGAATGTTTAGAAAATATTGAGGTAAACTATCATCAACTTTAAATTAAATCTTAAGATTAGAAATTAATTTTAAAAAAAAAATTCAATTTTTATTCTAATCTTAGAAGCTAGAATGTTGACCCTTTGGTATTTCAAAACATTAGAAAATGAATAATGTGGAAAATGTGCTTGTAGTATTGCAAAGCTAAGAAAGAACATGATAAGATAAAGACAAGAGCTTATTGGTGTAAATACAAGCACTTCATGAGAATAAGATAAAAGCATGATGATTGAGACAAGAACTTCATGGTAGTAAAATAAGAGCTAAGTTGAGATGATAAGGAGTATCAACCAAGATGACAGATTTCAACGATGAATGAAGTCTACAAGCCAAACGAATATGTTTTGGTATCTTCCTAGACATTCCAAAAGATTAGTAGGCATCCCAGAGGTGAAGACCTAGTTTTATATTAGACATTATAAGAAAACAACAGCCATCCCCATTACTATTGGGGTGTCCTAATTTTTAATGGGATGTTCCACCTGCATGTGGCTATTTTTCAGTGAGACATCCCAAGCTGAAATAGGATCTCCCAACTAGTTGTTTCCTAGCTATAACATGAATTCTAAGGAGTATTTGGAAAGTAAAAGACTATAAAATAGATTGAAATTATTGGGAAAAGTACAAGCACTATTCATTGGAATATTCATTGTCTACATCAAGTGAATTTGTTGTGTTCCTCAATTCTTTCATCATTTGTGAATTGTTTTGTAAGAGCTTCAAAGCAAGGAACTTATAAACTTAGGTCATACTCTCTCCTTAATTATTTTTCTCTTTTTTATAGTCTTGTGGGGTTGATGTGCTTCTTATGATAAGGCATACTGGGATTAAGTATGTAAATTTGTATGTGATTTTGATTATCTTTGTTTGAATTGGGAAATTTATTCAACCTCCCCTTCAAAGTTCTCAATCCTTAAGTGATATCGAAGCCTAATACTCCCAATTTTGAGTGTAACATCTTAGGAGTAAATGATGGAAGAGACATCATACACCAAGCTACCAATGTTCAATGAGGTTGAGTTTACATGCTGGAAGGCTTGAATGAAAGGATTCTTTAAGTATGTGAGGTTCGTAGTATGGGTATTCATCCTAGATGGATGCACACAACTCATCAATAGTATACAAAGGTTAAAAAAAAGAGGTAATAAATCCATAATTTCAAATTTTGACACCTCTTCTATAGAATTTTGGATATGTGGTATATGTGGTATATGTGGTAGAAGAGGCCATATGGCCTCTGAATGCACTAGTGCTTATAGCTTACATGAGAAAGAGTCTTGTAAAGAAAGGAGAATAATGAGCATCTATAAAAGTTGGATTGATGTTGAAGAAACCAACGATTCATGTAAATATTCACATTGTTTGTGCATATCCTTAGCTAATAAATAACTCATCAATGAACAAATCTTTAATGATGAAGCTCAAGAAGATAAGAAGACTAAAAACCTCTACACCAACTAGGATGGTGAGTTTAGTGAAGAATAAACTAATGACCCATCAACAAACTCACATCTTATCTGCATGGCTCTTGCACATGAAGCCTCCATCTTTAATACTATAGAAAAAGTTAAAGAATGTGAAGGTACCATTGAAGGTATGATTTGTTATGTAATGAAATAATCTCCTTTTAGAACTTATACATCAAAAAGAAAAAGGCCTTACATTGTAAAGAAACAGAGATAGCTCAATTTAATGTGAAGTTCTTAAATCTTAAAAAGGAAAACTCAGACCTAAGAGCAAAGGCACAAAATCTAACCCTTTTACATGAGTAGATTAATAAGGATCTTGCAAATTTGAAGCTCATTAATGTTAGGTTAACAAAAGGGAAGGAGATTCTACAAATCATGCTAGGACAAGGTGGATATCCAAACAATGGAAGAGAACTAAGAAATCATTCCTACAATGAAACATCTAGAAGCTCTTCACCAAATGGGAGGTATACACCTAGTTTTGCACATGCAACCCAAATAAAAAATACTATGTGTTTATACTATGGAAATTTTGGGCATAAGTAATCTCATTATTATTTATGGTTGAAGCATTGTAAATTGACTACATGATCTTATCAAAATAAGCCTAGAAAGTATGACTTTTAGGATAAGATATTTTGGAGATCTAAAGAGAAAAAGCAAGAGGAAGAGGTAGCTCCACATGTTAATAAAATAACAAGTGATATTGGAGAATCAGAATACTTAACTAGAGGAAAATATCAATCCTCCTAGTTAAAAGAAGAACACAAGCATGAAGCAATAGTAACCTTAGAAAAAACAAGAGATTTAAACAAATACATTGATGTTAGAAAAGGTAAATATCATATGCATGCTAGGGAGGTGCTCTATGATGGAAGAACTCATCTCAAACTTCATTAATCATTTCCATGCTTAGAAGCAAGCAAGGTAAGCAATGATAAATCTTTATTCCTTGGCTTGCTAAACTTATTTTAGAATAGTTTATTTTTATAAATGTTAGTATTTAGAAAATTAATTGAATGGATGATATTGGAAATCTCTGTATATCAAAAGGAAAACCTCACTTGATCTTACAAGATGTTGAACTACAGATAAAATCATATAACCATAAAAATTTTAATGGACATTTATTTCAATTATCTCAAGGGAGAATCAAGGTACAAAAACTCACAAAGTAGGGTCTAGTAAGTTTCAATCACCTTACTAGTGTTAGAACATATATACCTTGTGATCCAACTCATATGATGAAAACATTATACCTATTGTTGGGCTATAATATGTTAAAGTACCAAATGATTTGAAAATATTTTTGACGAATATTAACAAATTAATTTTTGTATCCTTAACTATTATATAATAATTTCAAGTTGTTTAAAGCTCTTAATTGAAATTCATAAATCTTCTAAGAAAGATCAACAAAGAGCTTTCCATCAAAAGGGAAATTAGTGTGCTATGCTTGTATCTATTGTTGAAAATTTTCATATTAATCATCTATTGAACATACTACTAATGAGAGAATTTAATTAAAAAATTATCCATGCTTGTTCTTAGTATGGCATTATAGATATATTAATATTGATGAGATTCAAGGATGCATCTCTACAAAGGAAGGAAATTCAAGTAGTAGATTCATTTCAAAAGTTGGAAGAAATTTTGCACTTATGTGAGGGGATCCTATACCTCATCAAAAGTCATTATCTTTTGAGGCCACCAATGTAGGGTAAGTCTTATGAGACTCTCACCAAAAGACACTTAAGCTGCAAGACTTCCTACTTAAACACTCACATAGCTAATGAGCAAGAAGAAGGTAAAGCATCTAAGGTAAAAATATGATTTATTTTTGGTAAAGTTAGTTTTGGATCCTTTTACCTTAAGATGGCTTCTTGGTACTAGTAGTTGATATTATCATGGATATATATATTTACTTTACAAGCATCTAGTAAAGAATATGATTGGTTGTGCTTGATTTTTTAAAATTGTTTCAACATGCTAAGTTGTGCCACTCTAACTATTTTAATGAATATTGGATCTAAGGTCTTCAAAGTAAAATGTGTTATTTCTCTCTCCTTGGAAATGAAATCTACTTGTGATATCTTATTGATGATGTCCAAAAGGGGGAGAATGTGTTATTCATGAGATATTGGTTATAGAACATATATTCATTAGATATTGATAATAGAACATTTATGATGAAGACTATTTGTTAAGAATTTATATATATTTTTAGTAGATATTGATTTTGTTACTAATTACTTATGGTAGGATGTTTTAGAGATAGGATACTTGATCCTCAATGCTCAGTCTTTGGAGTTCAGCCTTTGGTTCTAAATCAAAATACTCTAGGACCATAATTGAAATTATTTGATTATATTTCTATGTGACTTATATATTACTTGGTTTTAACTTCCTTAGTAAACAAATAGCTCTTAATATGACTTGCTTTTTCTTGTTCAACCCTATGAAACTTATGCTGAAGGATGTGTACTTATCAATGACTATTCATCTCTTTTTCATCCTTAGCTATATATATACACAAATGTTTGGGTTCTAATTTTTTTATCATATAATGTTATGGAATTATTCTAACCCATTATATCAAGTTTTGGATATCACCAAAAAGTGGGAGATCTTTGACCTTTTGGTATTTCAAAACCTTAGAAAAATGGAAAATTTGGAAAATGTGCTTTTAGTCCTGAAGGAACAAGATTTGGGATAAGAGCTTTTGGTGTAAAGACAAGGATTTCATGAGAACAAAATAAAATCATGATTATTAAAACAAAAGCTTCATGGTACCAAAATGAAAGGTGAGCTAAGATGACAAGAAGTCTCAATCACGATGGAAGATTTCAATGATGCATGAACTCTACAAGCCAAACAAAGATGTTTTGGTATTTGCCTGGATGTCCTAGAAGATTAACAAACATCCCAAAGGTAAAGATCTATTTTCAAACTAGACATCCCAAGAAAATAGTATACATCCCAATTGTTGTTGGCACATCCAAGCTAGGACATCCTAAGTGAGATGTCCCAAATTTCAGTGGGATGTCCCATCTACATGTGGCTAATTTTTAGTGAGACATCCCAAACTTGAATAGGATGTCCTAACTGAAACACCATGGAAATTGTGAATCGGCCTCAGGTGAAGATTCACGATTCAGGAAAAAGTTCGTGATAGAATTCCAGAAGGTAGAACAAGGCAAAGCAAGGCGAAACGGCGCCCGGCATCAAGTCTCCAACTTCCTTACAAATTCCAATTTTACTATGGTTTCTGTCTTTACGCTACATTACGCAACATAGCATAATGACGCTTAGCGTAATTCTGCTTAACATAGTCTGACATCAGGAGGTGACTTACTTCAACAGATTTGGTGAAGTTTAAGGCCTGAGCAGCGTAATATGCGACTTCTCGCATATCCTGCTAAGTCTTTTGTCCAAGGTCAGATTCACACTCTATTACGCAAAGCAGCGTCATGAGCTTCAAAAGGGTCAAAGGGAAAGTCCAAAGGAAGCGCGACAGATCGACTTCTTTCTTTTTGCAGATTGATCGCCTTACGCTCGTTACGCTACGCAGCATACGTCAGCGTAATTTATCGTCGAGTTGATCATTTTTTACACTTCACTACGCTTTGCTGCGTAAATGAGTGTAAAACAGCTTGACTCACTATTTCCATGCTTTGTTACGCTCTACCATGCGACGCAGCATAAACAAGTGTAATACAGCGTAAAGCCGACTAAAGCAGTTACGCATCTCCTATCCATACGTGCAATACGCTGATAAGCGTATTGTGCGTAATCATGAAGCAGCTTCGGTAAAAGTATTGACAGCGTACGTTGCAATGTGACGTGACATAGCCAGTTCATCAAGTCAATGGCACCCGGAAATGTCAGGACACATGTCATCAAGGCCGTGCCTTTTCTGCATGTTATAAATACCCCAGTTGGCGAAGAAAGGCAAGGGAGGACTAGACATTTTGGAGAGAGGAGCAACGGCTGGCATCTTCAACTTTTGGCAGTTATCATTCTTGAGTAGAAACAAGAGACATTTTCAAGCATTTAGCAGCAGGAGCGATCATACCTTTTGGCAAAAATACAGTTCTCCCATCGGTGATCCTTGGCAGTTTTGAGCAGAGACTATCTAAAGCAAAGAAGATAGATCAGAGATCGAGAGATCATCTGGTGTGGTTGGCAAGATCTATTGATCAGACACAGTTGGTTGATAGACATCCGAGCTTGAGCTTCCTTGCACTCCGTCTTTGGCTTACAAGGTAGACCGAGCTCCATTCTGCACTCCTTGTTAAACTATTTTTCTTATTATTTTGTGTATGTTTTGCACAAGATAATCGGAGTCTTCCCATTGTAATTTTGTATACAAGATACTCGTTCTTTCGGTTCAAAGTACAGATCTTGAAATCAAGCATTTCTCTTAGATCTGATTCCCTTTGTCGCGTTAACGTTGTCATTATCGCAATTTATCTACATCGTTTTCCTCTCCTTTCGCGATCTATCGAATCAAATCGTTCCACGAAACACCTATAATCTTCGTCGATTTACTGATTTAGTAAGTCCCTGTCTCATCGACAAGACCGTTCAGGGCACTACGGATTCATTTTCTCCAGCACAGCCCTCGCACGGATCCATGGTTAAGACTGTGTACACGGATTTTGTTTGGTATTCCAGCTCCCGACATTTTCCGTCGTTACACTAACTACTTATTCCCTAGCCATTGCATGAATTTTAATGATTATTTAAAAAGTAAAATGCTATAAAATAGACTGGAATTCTTGGAAAATGTACAAGAACTGTATAAGCACTATTCATTAGAAATTTTATTATCTACATCAAGTAAATTTGTTATGTTCCTTGATTTTTTTATCATTTATGAATTGTTTTGTTAGAGCTTCAAAGAAAGGAACTTGTAAAGATAGTTACACTCTCTTCTTAATTCTTTTTCTCTCTTTATAGCCTTGTGGGATTAATGTGCTTCTTGTGAGAAGGCATCTTGTGAGCTTGTTGGGATCTCACAAGGTTAATTGTGTTTCTGGCAAGGAAAAACTATGTGTGGAGCTCACATCATTGTAAACATTGTTGGATCCTTAAACCACATTTTGAGCTTATTGGGACCTTGTGAGGTTGAGTGTGTTTCCTGCGAGAAAACACTTCAAGAAGAGCTCAAACTTTGTAAAGGTTGTGGTGTCCTCTAAATCACATTTTTGAAGAAACAAAGTCTAGTGGTGTGCAAGGATTCTACCATTTGAGTGTAGAAGTATCCAAGTTAGAGAAACACATAAATTTAAGTGTGATTTTAATTATCTTGGTTGTTCAAACTGGGAAAATTATTCAACCCCACTTCTAAGTTCTTAGTTCTTATAAAAGCCTCCTTCCATGTAATATATCTAGCATGCATATGTAGATAAGAAATTATAGTGATATCAAATTTGCTCGAAGTGATATACAATCTAAATGAATTAGTAGCCTAAGCTCCTTCATTAAAAGGAAGCCACCATGGGCTAATTTACTTAAGCATATCTTTTGAAACTATAATATAGATTTAATTCCTATACTTACTAATCTTGCATCAAGATTTTCAAAGTCTTTTGTGACTTGAAAACCCAATAATAGAAATGGATTAAGGAAAAAAAAGACAGCAAAGAAAATTTTTAGAAGGCCAACTATGATTATTTTAGGATTTTCCTTACATAAGTATATCTCTTAAAAGGATCATTCAAACATCATCTCCATCAATGCACTTTACAATCCATCTTGCTAAGAGAGTAACACCTTGGTTATAATAATTAATGAGATGAAGTTCTCAATCTTTCTTACTACTGGTGCAAATATCCTAAGAAATACTAAAAAATCCTTTTCTAAGTTGCTTAGTAGACTAAAGAAAGTGATGAATAATACAATTAATTCTATCATAAGAAATTTTTGTGGGAACCCAACAATTGGAGTAATAAACATGAATAGATTGAAGCATCTTCTTAATAACTAAAACTTTTTCAATAAGGGTGTGCTTTTTTTCTTTCCATTTATCAATATTTTTTTAAATTTTATTAGCCACATAATTCCATAAAACATTTAGATTAGGATTAGAAGAAAAAGACATTCCTAAAATTTAAAAGATAGAATCTTCTTTTAAGATTTTCTAAGGCTTAAGAGTAACCCACTTATCAATATTATCATTACAATAAACAACAAATTTTTGCCAATTGATATGAAATCCAAATAACATGCAATAATTCTCCACTCTAACTAATAGAATATTAATATGTTGTAAAGAATTATTAATCATAAAAAGAATCATCAACTAATTATAGGTTCAGCAATTGTGTACCTTGATCATTAGTTGAAATTTCCTTAATGATATTCTTTTACAAATCATAATGCAAATTATATGCTAGAAAATTTGTAGTGATAATAAAAAAAATAAGATAAAGGACAATCTCGATGAACTAACTACTAGAAAGAAAAGAATAAACTCAATCCAAAATTTGTAGCAACTTGAGAATTAGCATCAATGAGTAGGGTATAGATAAGGTGAATAAGATAATTACCAAATCCTAGTTTACAGATATAAAAAATAATAAAATTTCATTTAATCCTATCATAAGTTTTAACATAATCTAAATTAATAAAAGAAATCTCTTGGTTAGTGATGAATCATTCAATGGCATTTTGTAAGTCAACTATAAGCCTTGGACACGTAATTTGTTTCATGTACCTTGTGTTTATGATTTTTGCATGCATGGTTGAGGTTTCTATTTTCCAAGTTTGCATTCTTTCCTTCTAGTTCACAATTGTAGCTTTGGAGCATGTTTCAGGATTATTGAAAACTTTCTAGCTTTATTCAAAGATCCTTAGAAGGTTCCAATATGTTCTTAGGCATCCCAACTTTTATCTAGGAAAATGAAGATAAACTATCAATGGCAAGGGTATGCTAGCTTTCCTATGCTAGTACAACCCCTACGTTAGTGTAGGGATGCTAACACATGTCCCCTTGTTACCTTGGTTTAGCTACCTTTTCCTCCCAGCCTCTTTTAGTGTATCCTAGAAAGTCTCAATTATGCTAATGGGTATCCATTGATACCTAGGCATTAACAAACCCCTGTTGTTATGTTGTGAGAACTATAAATATGTAGGACAAGCTCCATACAAAATGAACTTAATTTCAAGTAGTTTCCTTTGCCTTTTGGAATCTATTTTCATGTGAAAATCTTTTTTCCCTTGGGTAAGTGATTCCTTCCATATTTTATGTGTTTTAATTCATCACTTTTACAAGTGCAATGAATAAAGCTTATGGTTTTTCCTCATTTTTTCATCATTTGATGCCTTAAACATTAAAATACTAAAAACATTTATTTATTTATTTCTCATTTTCACAAGCTACAACAATTCAACCTTATCTAAGGAGGTCACAACTATACAACATGGTGTTGAGTCATTGAGGTTATGACTAAGAGCCATTTTATTTACATTTGTGCATTTGTATATGGTGTTGCACATGTCCATTTGAGGGATTGCAACATGAGCATTACCCCTATTACCAAGTGGCATTGCAATGTGTGTGTGTTTATTACTTGTTTCTTATAAAGATAAAATCCATAAATATTATAAAATATAAAATTATCAATATTTTCTCAACCTCTCACTATGGCAACATAGGCTATAACTATATCATATGTATCATATGTACTATAAATTCTTTTATATTATTAAATGCAATGATATACACGAATGTTCTTGGTGATTAATTTAACATCGTCCTTGAAGCTTACAACTAGATCACACTAAAATTTGTATGCTATATTTCACTGATCCAAAATTAGAAGGACCCCTATCATTAGTGCTATTACTAGGGACGACATTGGGGAATTATCCAGAAATACTTGTAGATTCTTGATTTTAACTTTTATTCAAATCAAGTGTATGTTTTAGTATTGTGTGTGTAGGCTATGAATGCAAATGAAATGGTAGATAGTTTGACGAGAAATTGGATATTCCAATACTCCACCATACAAGTCACAAGTATACACATACAACATGATTGTAATCTATGGATGGCCAATCTAAATTCACTAGTAGTTGAGGTTCAATTCATAATCGTTGTCTTCTCACTTTGAGTTTGTGAAGTGCAATTGTATGACTTAACTCTCAGTGAGTCATATGATAGATTGATGTTGTTGGCTCAAACTAAGACCAAGTTTAAACATGAGGAAAATATAATAATAGAGTCTAATTCTAAGTGTAATATAAGTAAAGAAATTATTCTAGCCTATAGGTAATAAGTATCTATTCTTGGTTTACCATTCATGTCTTAGGCTTATGCAACCATCACTAGGATTACCAAGTGTTATGCTACTAGTTGAACCAAGTAATAACACTATTGGGACTACCAAATGATTACACTATATGTTCGAAACTAGTCATACTTATATTGCCATACTAAGGAACAATGGAAAAGTAAAGTACTTAGAAATTGCAAATGATTTAATCAAGGTAAACATATTAAAAGGTAATAATTAAACTAAGTAAGAAACATGAGCTAAGTAAAAGTAAAGTAAAGTAAAGTAAGTAGAATGTTGCAATGGTGGAAAATAATCTCAATCTATATTTCTAGCCATGAACTATGCCCAAGAATAATTCACTTGAACAAAGATTCTGTACAATTACTTAACACCATACTATCGGCATTCACTATATCACTAAGTGTAAATCAAGAAAAAAATGTAACAATTTACCTAAGTGTTAAATCAGAGTTATTCATACAATGAAATAGTGGTCTGGTATTTATA
Organism: Gnetum montanum; assembly: GCA_015680685.1. Taxonomy (NCBI): domain Eukaryota; kingdom Viridiplantae; phylum Streptophyta; class Gnetopsida; order Gnetales; family Gnetaceae; genus Gnetum; species Gnetum montanum. The sequence continues at coordinate 93,167 of MNCI01025678.1, forward strand.
GTGAAGACCAAGAGCCACTACACCATATCTACATTGATGTAAGAAGAGTTGTGATATTGCATCATCGACATAAACTAATTTTATCATATCCCCACAACTAACTGGAAACTCATCCTCAAGTTAAAATAAAATAATGATAGAGTTCCTTATAAAATTTGTAGGGTTGCATACATACTTGAATACTATGAGTTATTTACATAACTGACTCTACTATGAATGCCACATTGTGATTTGACTGATGTTTAAAAAATTACCATGCATTGCATGATGGATGCACATGATAAAAAAATAAGACAAAAAAAAACTTTAGGATTCAATGTAGCCTTATGTCCTTGGTGGTGGTGGCTCTTCCATTGGTTTCTTTCCTTTATCATTGGGCTTCTAAAATTGATAGTGGTTGAGTAATATCCAAAGTTTTTCTTCTTTTGATTTAGGATCAAGTACTGTCCAAGTGAATTTAGTAATATTGATTGGAGTTGATATTTCCCATGGGTAAGGTAGTTATGAAATCATTTTATTGGCTTTCACATATCATGTCATGAACTACTCTCAGTATTCCTCAAATGCTCTGGCCACTTTTCTTAGCTCTTAAAAGTTTGTCATTTCATTCGCTAGCTTTGCTAGAACATCCTTTTGATATTGGTAGCTAGCCTTTGCTACTTAAAGTTTAAATTTTGTGATGTGCAATTTTTGTTGTGCATCCTTTCAATCTACAAACTCTTTTTCATACATTGCATACAATGCAATCACTTGCTATTCTATTTTATTTCTAGGTCTACTTGCTATGAGCATGGCTAGATTAGCATATCAAATACTTTCTAATCCCATTCTGTTAGGTCTTCAATCTATAGGTCCTTATTCTTTACTTCAGGTTAATGGACATGGACAAGACCATCCATGATTAGCTACTGATGGGACATGATATCGCGTCCACCGCGATATCGCATCTCTTGCAATATCACATACGCAATATCGCGTACGTGATATTGCAGTGTGCTGTCAAGTCTATAAATAAGAGGCGGCTCTCCTTTGTTTCTCATTCTAGGCATAGACCATAGTGAAACTCTGGTAGTTTTCCCTCTCCAGAGATAGAATAGTTTCAATGTGCCCGCAGTAGGAGCTCCAAAGTGAACGGATCTTTATTCAGCAAATATTGTACCTGAACACAAGTTTGTGTATGGAAATAAAGACGAACTTCTTGGATAAACCTTGCAGTGCATGGACTAGGCTAAATATGATTTTAATTACTATTATTTATTGCTTATCATTTAAATGCTTTATTAGTTAATTAAATCACTCTCAACCCTTCTCCCATAGTTAAGTGCATTCAGTACGACCGCTTCAAGCACGTGCGTTACGCTTGGTGATCCCAGTAATGAATAGCATTTGGTAACCAAGGTTGCATTGGTTCAAGGTGTGAACGGTAAGTGGGAATGGATGCTAATGCTAGGTTAATTAAGGCTTAGTTAGTTAGTTAAAGTTAGTTAATTAGTCTCTTCACCCTTCACCTCATTAGCATAGGAGATAAAATAGAAAAGACATAAATATCATATACCTTAGACTTACTTAACCATACAACCATGACAAATACAAGTAAGTCTAGGAAGACAATGAATGATTAACCTTAATTGTTCCATGAGGCGTGTAGGCACTTAGTCTATGGAGTTCGACCGGATCACACGTGTAACGCTCGTATTCGTATGGTTGAGTGTAGGGGTACCTCGCCACTCATCAGTTACCAATCATGTGTCTATGTTATGATGGTGATAATGTTGGATTTTACCATTTGAATTTCTTTTTCATTGATTTACTTATACATGCCTACTTAGTCTCTAAAATGCTCTTTTAGCCTTTCATGCTTTTTGGTCATGTTTACCATGTGCTAATTTCAATAGCTGATTTTTGGTGAACTGCATGGACTTCTTCCATTGATAGGGTTCTATTCTCCTTGGTCAATTTTCCATGTCTTGGTTGACTCTTACAAATTTTTATCTAAGCTAATTAATATTCTCTTTGAGGATATTCTTTTATTTCTCAATATCAATTAACTTTATGTTCTCTACACCAATTTTTTTTTCTTCCTCTAGGTTAGTTAGGACTTTGGCATGTACATACATTTGTGCTTTTGCCACTAAGGCATTTTATGTTGCTTTCTCCTTTTCCATATTCACTTGAATATTTCAAGCTATTAATTGAGCCACTTGTTCAGTTTTGAATCTGTCCAACTAGTTTGATGCTACAAATTGTGTAGGGCCTTGTTTCTCTACTCTTATATTGCCAATTTTTCTTGCAAATTCTACACCTCATTCTCTACATGTTAGAATCTAGTTTCAGTTATCAAATGCTTTCCCTTTGTAGAAATAATCTCTAGCTACACTACATATCAAAAATATTTTGCATTACTTGCCCTATCTACAATAGTTGATCCAAGATATTTTCATGCTTTTGTGGGGTCATGGGCATTCCAGCTATTATTTCAATATCTTTGGTTCTAGTCATATCTTCTGATGGCATAATAGGAACATTGAAGGATTCCTTAATATGAGCAATGATAACTTTCTCTACTCCTACTACATCCTAGCATTTCATGACCACCACTATGGCTTCTTCTATAGTCTCTAGCATAACTTGGAAGGATATAACATTCCCTAATATTTGTTATGTCCAATCCTCATCTTCTCCTACCTATAATGATATTTAACTACTAGTGGGTCCTATTGATATTACAAGCCTTACAAGATTATCCCTGAATTAGTACATACTTGAAACTTCTCTATTTCCCTAGCTAATATTTTTTGCTATCTATTGTAGATGGCACATGGAAGGTCTATAGTCCTGCTATGCTGGTGGAGCACTTGACCTATGTTTAGCACCAACTAGTGTTGATCCACTAGGTCGTTCTTGATCCTATCTCATAGCTAGAATTTTTTCTAATGGTGTGGATCCTATAGCTCCCTCAGTGCCTACTAGCTTCTCTAGTTGATCTTTCTTAGGAGACACTGGCTTTGACATTTCAACATAGGATGCATTCTAGGCCTTACGTAAGACATCATTTATGTAGCCTAGAATTTTTTCTTACTTAAATGGCCTTCTAATGAGGCAAAAAAAATGGCAAAGTGAGTTTCTCTACCTTCTTCTCTTCAAATATTCTTTGGATTTCTAGAAATAATAAGTAAGCCATCTTTTCCTAAAATTTTCCCATAAGGATAATACTTCATCTTGCAAAATAGGTAAAAATCCTATTTAATCTTTTAGAGGAAAAAATATGGTAAGTCCCAATTTTGAAATATATCTTCTATTCAACAAATAATTCTCTATATTCTTTATCTACTTTACCATAAACCCTTTGTAGCAACAACTTCTTTACATCCACGTCAGATCTTGTGGATATCTGTGTGATATTTTCTTTGACATTTGGAAGATTTAGTGCCTTTGTGATTACTTAAATTGAATAGGGCATTGTAATTCCCTCAATTTTAATAGTAACATCATCTTGCTTATGTTTTGAAAATTGGTAAACTTCCCCTAAGTACCATTCTCCACTACATGACAAGGTCGGCTAAAGAGGAGAGTCTTGGATTTTCTCTTAGATGTTAGTAAGTGAAAACTTCATAAATGTTCTAAATTTGAGCTCCATAATTATTGTGGATATGATTAACTCCTCCTAAAGAGCTTGGAGGCATTCAGCTAATAGCATGAGGCACTATTCTTACTCTTGAGTTTGTGGTGCTTCAACCTTTACTTTTGTCAAATGTTTCATCATAGGTGTTTTCTGATGAATGCTAAAGGATTAAACCTCTGGCTCAGTTTGTGGAGTCTATTCTCTAGCCTGTCCTCTACCTCTAGGTTTCTTACCCCTTTGCTATAAGGACCCTTCAGCTGCGAGTCTTTTACGAGCCATCTACAATCATAAAGTATTTGTTTGAGATTACCTAATGATTTCAAATAAGTTCCTGATGGTTCATAATCCTCTCTTGGGTTCTTGGATTTTATCAAAATTTATTCTTCTTATTACTTTATAGCTCTTGTTAGGATTCAAAGCTAAAAATTTTTCAAGAAGAAATCCTTATTTTTTGTGTCTTTTCATTGTTATGACCTCTCATAATTGCTATTTTCTTGCTTATTGCATGTTTGAATGGATAATTAGAAGGAATGATTAACTTTATTATCTCTTATTTAATTATTTAATAAAAATTTAATTAATTGTTATTATTGTTACCCTTAATATACTCTTCCATACATTAGAAAAATCTGAAATCACATAAACTATGCACAACACTCTTTCCCATGACTATGTTGATCACCTCATGATCACCTCCTATCCAAGGTAGTATCTTCACTTCTTCAATGAGAAGACTAGTGCTAGACAATACTTCTCTACTTCAATGTATCAGGTCTTGTGGGCAAACAATGCATGGCTAAGGTAGTACACTAGCATCTCTACTCCATCATCACATTTCTAATAGAGTAGAGAAGCAATCAATGTGTCAAAGATAGCAAGGTAGATGTAAAATGGTTTACCGTCTTGCAAAGGATTGGCCATTGGTAGTTGTACCAACTCTTTCTTAAGGTTTTTAAAGGCCTCTTGGCATTGAGCCATCCACTCATAGTAAACCCCTTTCTTAATCAAGTGTTGCATGGACTATAATTTATCTATAAGCCTAGCAATAAACCTATGGATAAATTATAATATTCCTTGTAGTCTTTAAAGCTCCTTAAGGTTGGTAGGCATTGCTAATTTGGATATGGCCTTAACCTTATCAGGATCAACATGTATCCCTACTTCAGACACTACAAAGCTAAGCATTTTACTGATCTTGGCACTGAAGATACATTTCTTAGGGTTAAGCTAAAGTTTCTACTTAAGGCATCATTTAAGCACAAGGTCTAGGTCATTAGCATGGTCACTAACTAATTTAGACTTAATAGCTATATTGTCCACATAATCATTGAGCAAACCTAGCATGTCATCATTGGAGATATAGGTCATGGCTCATTGGTAAGTTACTCCCACAATCTTAAATCCAAAGAGCATCATAGTATAGCAAAAGGTACCCCAACAGGTCATGAAGGTCCTAATAAGTTGGTGCTATAGGTTGATCCTAATTTGGTTGTATCCTAATAATCCATCCATAAAGGATAACAAGGTATGTCCAGTCATAGTATCAATATGTTAATCAATACTAGGCAGAGGGAAGTCATCCTTAATAGCCACTTTATTTAGGTCTTGGAAATCGATGCAAATATGAATAGTCCCATTCTTCATGGGGACTACCACTATGTTGGATATTCATTCTAGGTAGTCAACAGTTCAAATGAAACCTACTTAGTAGACTTTTAAGATCTCGTCACAAACTGCTAAGGCCAAATCAGGTCTAATTTTTCATAATTTTTGGTTAACTAGTCTAATGCTAGTGTCTAGTATGCTATTGTGCTAGACTAAACATGGGTCTAGACCTAGCATATCCTCACATGACCAAGTGAAGACCTTAATGTTTTCTTGTAACACTTTAATGATTTCTTGAGTCTATTGACATTCCAGTGAGGAACTTAGTTTAAGGGTTTTCTCCTTACCACTATGTGTTATGATAGGAACCTCAACTAAAGAGTCTTTACTTATGTCACTAGCCTCAAGGTTGAGGGTCTTAACTAGGTTTTCAAGCCCTTCTAAGGATTTTTCGATAGAGGCTATGTGGTTAAAAAGACTCTTAGGCTTGAGATCTAAGTAATCAAGGTAGATACACTACTAAACATCACCGTGGGATCCATGTAGGCATAAGGGCAGACTGATCTACTCCCAGGTACCCAAACTTTAATCTTGCATGTCAACCAAAAGCATATTAAGTGGCACCAAGATAAAAGTGAATAAACAATGCTAAAATGATAGAAAATTATGTAAATAAATGCTATTCTAATGTAGACAAGGCCATCCAAGGCGATAAAGAGAGTAAAAATTAGCAAATAAGATGAAGTAAGTGCCAAAAAAAGGACTAACAAAGGTCAAACAAAGAGAAGTATGAGAAATAAGGCCACAAATGGTTAATAAGGATCATAGTTTTACTAGTTTTATGCCTTAGCAAGCCATGATGCTAGTTTAAGGCCATGGTCACATGGTGTCAAATGATGGTCAAGAAAGGTCAAACCCCACCATCCAATACCAATCAAAGGCTAAAAAAGACTATATAATGCTATAGTTTAGAGAATAAAGTTCTAACATATTGAGGCTAAATAAGGTCAACAATATACAATAGATCATGATATCATAAGATAAGATCAAACAACAAAAAGTGAAACACATTCGGCAAATACTGGTTAAAACATGATCAAAAAGGATTAGATTTTGCAATTTTTAGGCCTTAGTAGACAATGGCTTAAGGCTACAAGGCTTTTGGGTAGGTTTGGACATCAACAAAGGCTATTTCTAGGCTATTTGGGACTAAAAATCAAGGGTTTTAAGGCTTGCCCACTAGACCCCCCTTGTTTCAATGTTGGCTAGCATGGAAGGGGTAACCCCCAACATGCATGAAATATCTAGGTATTTTTCCAAGATTTTTTTTTTTTGTCATTTTTTGACTTTTAATGACTTGCATGTTAATGAAGTTGACTAGGGAAGGGAATGGGCTAGTTTCATCATTAGTGTTAACCCTTAGAACCCCTCTTCTGAGCCTGAAAATGTCTTTCACCATCAATCCACATTGGCCAAGGTGGCCCTAGTGTGGAAACCAAGGAAAATGGATTTTATTTCATTCAAAGGATCAAAATTGAGGTTCCAAAGCCTTTTCAAGGTATCACAAGGTCAAATCTATCAAAATTGAGAACCTTGGAGACTGAAAAGGGCCAAAAAGTAGGTTTTGAAACTTCATGCCCCTATTTCAATGTTGGCCAACATGGATGGAGGGGGCTCAGTATGGATAATCCAAATACAAGACAAAATAGGATCAAACAAGGTCAAATAGGCAATTGGAACCTAAATCTAAAAGTTTCACATCTCCTAGCTTCATTTTAAGGTCATTTTGGAAGGTTTTGAGAGTAAAATCAAGTTGGAATTTCTCCTCCCACAACCCCCCTTTTCTCCATGATAAGCATGGTGGCCTCAGCATGGAAGAATGATGGTGTTCTTTCTCTTCAATCTTGGGATCGTTTGAGAGCACAACAACTAGATTCCTAGGCTTCTAGGGATATAAACTATGATTCCCTAAGTGTTTAGTTGATTTTGGTCATGTTTGAAGGCTATATGAGGGCATTCAAGGTTACCACCCCTTTGCTCCACACTAGGAGAGTTACTTTAACATGGAATATGGGAATATATGAGTTCCAAGAACTAAAACAAAGTCAAATAAGCATGAACTTGAGGTTATGAGATCTTAGGCTTCTCTAGTGTAGGTTTTAGATATCCAAGAGTTTTAACTTACTACTAAAAGTGGAAAGCTAGCTATTCTAAGCTATTTCCACATTGCTTAGCATGGAAGAGGCCTTCCCTAATGTGGATGAATCAAGAATCCTAGATCAAGGCTAGTTTTAACCATAATCGACCATGCATGTCAACCCCTAGGCTTACCAGTGTCAAGGGTGGTTTAGAGTCAAAATTTAGCAATTTCTAAGGTTCATAAGCGGTTTTTTAAGTCATCCCTCTTGGATACACACTAGCTAGTGTGGATCCAACATGGAGGACCATAGGGGATTTAATTTTTACATTTTTGACAAGACTTGATCATGCATGTGTGTTTCTAGTGTTAGTAGTGTTGATGGCTAAGGCTCAGAATTAAAATTTGGCAATTTTAAAGGTTGTTAGTTAGGTTTTGGACTCACCCCATTTTTTCCATGCTAGCTCCACACTAGGCAGCATGGATCTAACATGGAGGATCATATGAAAGCATTTTTTTATTTTTCTTGATCAATTTTGGCTATGCATGTCCATTCCTAGGGTCACTAGTGCTAATGGTCAAAGCCTAGGGTCAAAAATTGGTAATTTTGAGGGTCTCTTAAGGGTTTTTAGCTTGACTCTTTAGTTCCATGCTGGCTCCATGATAACCAACATGCAACTAGCATAGAAGGCCTTAGGAGGTTGATTTATGGCTATTTTTGGCTGAATTTTCAAAGTTCAACAACTTCCAAATGTGTGGACAAGGTTATCAGATAAGTATAGATCAATTTTACATTATTTTCATGCATCTATGACCTGCCATGAACCTTCTTAGCTACATCCATCTAGCTCAATGTTGGCCAATGTGGAAGATAGGGGTGTTCAATGTGAAGGCCAAGAAACTCATACAAAATTATCATTTTTAATAGGTTTTAGCTGTCAAAGCCTCTAGGAAGGTTGGGTTATCGATAGAAGTTCATTCGGTGGAAAATCTTAAGAGTTTTGATTATCCCCCCTCCATCCACACTGGCTAGCATGGATAGGATCTCCCTTGAATGTGGAAAAACTTGTAATAAAGTTTTGGACCACTTTCAACAAGTTTCGACAAGGTTTCAAAGCTATCAAGGCTATAGAGGGTCAAGGGTCATAATTTGATGTCAAAATCAATTGATTTGTGGACTCCTAGCTATCCATATAGTCATCCCTTCTTTTCTTCACACTATGCATGATGGCCTTAACATGGAAGGAAGGGAGATGATGACTTTTTATCATTTTTAATTAGTTTTGTAACATCTAAATGCTCTAAGAGACTTCAATAGGGTATGGAGGTCACTAGGGTAGGTCATTACGTTGTTTATGGCTATAGATAAGATTATACTGCATATCCTTAGAGCATCCACAATGGCTCCACATTGGCTAGTGTGGAGAGGTAGGTTCATTAGCAAGGAGAAGATTCAAGGATGAAAATCAACTCGAACTTCTTCTACTATCAACTACTAGAGGTCATGGAAAAGCATATGGGCTATTAAGGTAACATTTATGGTCACTTAGAGCTTGGAGAAGAATTTTATGTCATACCCCCTAAGCCTCCATGTTGGCTCCACACTAGCCATCATCGAGGAGGCCTCCCCAGCATGGATCAACTAAGTCCAAAGGTTTCAAATACTTTTGACTAGGTTTCATGAGTTTTTGGGGCTGTTGAGAGTGACTGGGGTTCTAGGTTATGTGGGCATACTTCGAGGGTAAAATCTGGGTGTGATGGGCACTCAAGGTAAGAATGAGTGTCACCCCACTAGCTCCACACTAGGGTCCATGTTGGCTAGCATGGAAGCTAAAAATGGAATGGTTTCCCAAGAGCTAATCCCCTTCCAAAGTCTGAAGCTGGGTAAGATAGGTCATAGCTACCAAAAATGGCAACAGTGATTAGTGTGGAGGCCCTATGAGGTGAGGGAGTTGAGTATCCACATTGGCTCCATGCTATCTAATGTGGATATATGGAAGACAAAGTTGTAGCATGATTTTAGAAATTATAAGGGGTTAAAACCCTATTTTTAATGGAGTTTTGAAAAACATCATGCATGAGGGTGTATGGTGGGGTCCATGGCCCAAAACTTAAAAAATCAAGAAAATTAAGTGTAAGTGTTATTTTTCCTTCCACTTTTATCATAGAGAATACTCCCACCACCCACCCCCCCACACCCCACCCCCTCTCTTGCACTTCAATGCACTTTGAGTTCCAATGCATAGAATTGGCAATGAGGATAAGAGTGGAAGCATTTAGGTTTAGGCTTGATTTTTATTGTTCCTTTTCCTATAACACCAACCACACTTTCCATTCCACATCCAATGCATTGTATCATAGATCTAGAAGATTTTTTAACTATAGACACCATCTCCCTTCAATGTTGAAGCACTAGAACTTCCTCTAGCTAGCATAGAAGCTTCAATTCTTCAGTTTTTAAGCTTCTACAGCATTGGTGTAACTAGGATGAAGAAACGGGAAGGATCAAGAACCCAAAGATCTAGGAGGCATAGGAGGTTGCTTAGAACCTCTTCACACTACCTAGGTCTATTTCAATTTAGGCTTCCTCCTCACTCACTCCCAAGTAGGCCACTCTAGCCATTTTCTTCAACTTCCTAACTATTTTTATGTTTTTCTAGCTAGGATAGGGGGCCATCTTCTTTAGCTCTATGCAATGGGGGTTGATGAAGTTGAATTTTAACAAAATCCTACCTCATATTTTAGCTGTTTCTATGTAGATCTAGGGTTATGTGGTTGTTCAAGCTTTCGTAGATTTGATTTGCAAAATAGGCTTGCTTTTTTGTGTGCTTTTTCTAAAAATTTTGGGAGTGAAGCTATCTTTGTCATATCTAAGCTAATACTTGTGCTAAAATTAAATTATAAAAAAAATCATACCAGCTATTTTGATGTGTTTCTATGTTTGTTTAAGGTTTTTTAGCTATTTTGGCTTCAATTCATGGCTCAATTAAATTAGGTTTCATAAATTTTGTGTTTTCAAATGCTTTTTTGATTAAAAAGCATTAAACATTATGAATTTTTTATTACAAAAAAAACGAAACTTTGGAAAAATATAGGGTTATGAATTTTTATTTTTATGTTTAAGTTTTTCATTGGTTGTGGTCTCATCTATTTTGGATTCATAACAATGAAGTTATGGCTATTTCAATTAGGTTGTGTAATTAGGGTTTGTGCCATTTTTCAGATTTTCATCCAAGCTTAAGACTTTTTTTTTTTTTTTTGAATACACAGTAGGGGTTTTGAATTTTTTTTCTAAGTGTGGGTGCATAGGGCTTAATCTAAGCTTTCAAATGGTGGTGGAATCACTCTATTTGGAGCTCAAACAAATTTTTACTGAATTTTTCACCAAGCTTGCATGGAAGGGGGTTTATGTTGATGACTACAATTGTGCAAATCTGGCTATGGCTCATGTAAATTGCTTATGTATTTTTTTATTGTATTGGCTATGGCTAAAAACCTTGTGATTTTAGGATTCCTTCAATAGTATAATCACTAAAATTATAGCTTTGATGAATCTTTTATGAATTTTTAACTATGGTTGTGTCAATTAGGCTTAATTCTGGTTGTAGCACTTTACCCCCTTTGAGATGGATGTTATTGACATACTTAGAGATTTCTCTTGCCAACCTCCATGCCCTTGGCTATACCTAAAAATGTAAACTATGCTCTGACTTTGGTTTCATGAGAAATAGAGATTTTTACTATTTTTAGCAGGCTTTTTCCTATGGCCATTTTTTCTAGGTTTTAATGCTTTTTCTAAATTAATATATGGTTTGGACTAAGGCATAATTTTGGCTATGATGTTTTGGCTATAATTCTTTAATGGCTATGGAGGTTGTAAACTAGTTTTTTTCGAATCTCTAAACAAATTTTCACAAACACTTTATAGTTTTTTACAGGGGCTAATTTCACCCCTAACTAAGGTATTTCATGAAATTGATAAGGAAATTATAAATGTTGAAACATAATCCTAACAATAATTATATTTTCCTCCTACAAGGTCTTGCTAAAGCCTATGCTCATTGTGGTTGAGTTGATCGACATCCTATGCTATATTGGCTAGCCCAAGTCCAACACCCCTCTACCTAACATGATCCTAGAGAAGGGGTCATTGTGGTTCAATCCAGGGGCAAGGGAATTCCTTGCCTGCCTTCTACAAATCTTTAGTATGATGATGTGGTCACACTTGTCTACATAGGTGGCCAAGGTCATAGTGGGGACCCTGCTACCTAGCTCTACATGGTTGGTTGCTCAGTTCATAATTGATAATCCAAAGACTCAAGCAGTAGGAGAGCTAATGGAGATGAAGGAAACCACCAATACATGTTATCTTTTGGACATCTAGAATATGTCAAAGTATTCTCGGTACAACATTAATAATACTCTAATGATAGTGCAAAGAGCCCACTCCTTATTTCAAAATCCTCCAAGCACCATGTATCTATTACAAGGGTAAGCATGGCTATTATAGGCTTTAATGTTTTAGCTTTATTTAATTTGGGTCACCTTTCCTAGCTTGTTAATTTTACACATATTTTGTAGGTACATGGTTAATTATCAAGAATGATCAAATCTTGGTAGTAGCCCATACCCCGTTGAGTAATTTCACCAAAGGCCCTGAGATTAGACATGTTGTTTTCAAACAACTAAGGGGGGGCTTTGATGAATACCTTACTAGATTTGACCATGTTTACAACAAGTGTGTGGTTGCCAAAACAACACATAGCTAGTGGGTAGTCCCCAAGGCCATCAAAGATATGGGCATCACTACTAGGAGCCTCGCACGAGCTTCACCAAGCATGAAGAAGAAAGGTAAGAAAAAGAATGGTTTTCTATGTTATACCTAAGATTTTATGGCTATTTGAATCTTAATTATTCTATGGCCTAAATGTAGTTGTACTAATGCTAAGAATTTATCTTTCGATTATAGGACCTTCCATTTCTATTGATGTCGCTACACCCCTCACCAAATGTTTTGCAGATACTCTCATTCTAAAGTTTGGCAAAGTGGGTCCAGCATAGGAGTGGTTGAGGGGGTATGTGTCTAAGAACATCTAGACAAACATCGTGCTTGTAAGTTTGCTTGATGACTTTATGGCACCTAGCCCTACCATCCCTTCTATAGAGATGCTAAACATCATCAACTTTTTCAACACAAAAGCCAATGTGTTCCACACCATAGTGTGAGGAATACCAATTGCCATTTCCATCAATGAAACCACCTTTCACAACTTGTTTTGTGTTCCTACTAATGGGATAATGGTTGCCACCAAACCAATGAAGGAGGTTGACCATCATGTGGAAGTTAAGGAGTGGTTTGGTGCTAGCAAGGGTCACTCTAAACTTGATTTTAATAACTTCATAAACCCTAATACAAGGTATTCCTGTCCCTTGTTTAGGTCTCAATACTTTCCTAAGTTGTTGTGTCACAAGAAGACAATTGGTATTGCACAAGGATGGACCTTCAAGAAGGTCTTAATGAAGGTGATTCATTTTAACTGGGTTACTTCCTTGGCTACAAGCCTTAGAGAGGAAATCTTCATGCTCTACAAGGACCTCTTTATGACAGTCCACATGCACTATGCATTTTTTCCAAGTTATTTGAATAGGTTCATGGAATTCTTGGTGGTGAGTAGGAATGAGTCATGGATGCCCCATGATCCAAAACAATTGTCCAAGCCTTGGCTAAAACATCTTTATCCTACTATGTAGGCTCAGAACCCATTAGAGGACATGGTAGATTCATTATTAGTGACCACCAAGAACCTTGATGTGCCAAAGCTAACAAGATAGCTAGGGCAAATTTGAAATAGCCAATGGACGAAGCATCAGAGCCACCCTACAAGAAAAAGATCATCTATAAGATCCCTCAATTTGATAAGGTAGTCACAAGTATGCTTTAACTATGTTCTCAATATTGTTGATTATGTTATGTCCTACAAGTACACATGCTAACTTGTTTGATGGGTTATGGTAATAGGTCAATGGTGGAACTTAGTAACTCAAGCTATCTCTATGGAAGAAGAGCATAGATAGATAACAAAGGCACATAGATGTGCAGAGGAGGAGTAGAGGTGTATAGTTTTGCGATAGTAGAGGAACAAATGCATGTAGAGGAGGCACTCTTGAAGTAACATAAGACTGTAGGATTAGCCCATGTTGATATGGATGATCTAGACCCCTTTTTTGGTGAGACACTGCCCAGGGAACCTCTAATCAACATCTTCGATGATGATGAGTAAAAGGATCTAGGGATGCCTATGCTTTACTTGTTATTGCCTATGGTTTTATGTTTAATTTCTTAGTTCTTATTGTTTCATAATTTTTATGCTTCTTCTAGTTCTTGCGCCACCAAAAGAGGCCTATATATCCACATTTTGCATGAAACCATGGGTAGAGAACCCAGGTAAGATAGAATTCATGCACGAGATGGCAAAGAACATCGTTAGTCCATTGCAACATATTGGACCCAAGATCAGTAAGAACTGTGTTTTAATATGTCTTAGTTATTTTGCTATGAGTTATATTTTATGATATGGCTACCTTAGGTTGTATATCATGTTTATGGTTATATTTTTATTATTTTCAATGCCATCAGCTGCATGGGACCCAACCTAAGACATGGAGATTGACTCCTTGCCCAACCTTCCTCCTAACACCTCACATATCCCCCTAAAGTTGTACGAAACTACCACTGATCATGTGGTTTTGTGTGCAAAGATTCATGGGATATTCAAAGGTCCAATGAATTCCTATGAAAACAAGTTGTGGCCTTAAAGGAGGAAAATAAAAGGCAAGCTGAAAGGATCCAAGATCTTAAGAAACATAAGGCCTTTGTGAAAGTCCAAGTGGCTAACTCAAGGACCTTACAAACCAAGGAGATCATCTGGGCCCACTATTGGCACAACATTCATGACAAGATTTCCCTCTCCTAGGAGTTGCATAAGCAACAGATGTAGATGGACTTGATCTTCTGAAAGGTCTAGGATTGGAAGAATTATAATGCTTGGGTCCTAAAATGGGTTAAGACACAAAAGGATCACAAGAGAAAGTATAAGGTTGATTGAGAGGCACACTTGAAGTGGCTAAAGAGGGAGACAACTAAATGGTAGAAGATAAATCTATTTATCTAGGGCATTTAGGTTGAGAGTGCTTTCAACCTCTATGAAAGCACTCTTATAGTAGTTGAGTCTCCTACTCCTTAGATCACTATAATTACAAATGAGCTCTCTACAACTATAGTCTCACAAGAGCCACCATCATGGACAGGTGTAGAAAGCACCAATATCTTTACAAGTATCAATTTTGGGATATTGACTAGGCCAACATGACAGAAGATCAAATTCTCCAACGTTTAGAGATTGGCCTCCACCATCTTCCCCAAGTTTTGGTTTCGCATTTTTTTATGTCATGGTTTTGATTATGATAGCTACTGATTGGTTGTATGTTGTTACATCATAGGCACTATATGATGTCAATGGCCCCAACTGTGTAGGCAATGATGATGATGATGATGCACCACCTCCTAATCCTTTCAATGCCCCCTTGGCACCAATGGATGCATGATATCATAGCTTTTATTGATGAAACTTATGATTTATTATTTTAATATTTATGCCACATAGTGTGGCCATAGCTATATATATTATTTTAAAATTTTTTAAATTTTAACTTTTAGTTTTAGTTTTGGCTATACATATTATTGATGGCTTTACTACTTTAGGGTTTTAAGGTTATAAATGTTGTAAGTGAGGCTATGCTACTGATGGCTACATTGGCTATGTTGAAAATGGTTAGACTATAAGATAATGAATGGCCATAGGATAAGGGTTACTTGCTAGTTTTAAGCCATGGCAAGCTACATGTTTATCACTAGTTTAAAGTCTTAATAGACTGTGGTGCCAATTTAAGACCTCAACATGCCATAGGTTTGTCAATTTTAGGCCATGGTGGACCTTGGGTTTTGTCAATTTTAGGCCATGGTGGGCCTTGGGTTTTGCCATTTTTATGCCATGGTAGGCCCTCATTAAAAGGAAACTTATATTTTTGGCAATTTTCCATTTTAAAGTTTTTATGGAGTTTTCTAGTTTGGAAATATTTATAGGGCTTTTGATGTTTAACACATGGGCAAAAGTAAAGAAAGAGAAATGCTCTAATCAATAGATGCAAATGAAAGTAAAACTTATACTATGTACATAAAAGAGTAAAATAAAGTACACAAAAAAATGGCATAACTAGTCAACAAAGAAAATTTAGGCTACATGGCTATCAATACATATCATTATATGATTATAAGGGCATGGGGTGTAAGGGTCAAGATATACTTCACTTATGTATACTCTTCTAAATCTTTGAAAGATTAGGAAATTTGTAAGGCCTACTCTGCATACGTTTGTATTCACCATCCCCTTCACTGATAATGTTAAAAGGGAGTTCATCCCATAATGCATCCCACTACCCATCATTGTCATTATTTCCTTTCTACTCTCTCTTAAGTCACTAGATTTCATGGTTGGGAGCTTCTTCTTGAAACTCCACTTCAAATCTCTTCACTATGTTCATATTGCTAATAGTCAAAGATACCATGTTATCACCCTAAATGATGATTTTACCTTCCTCATAAGGAAGGTGAATCTCTTGGTGGATGTGTGAGGACACTACTCATAACTGAGCCAACCAAGATCTTCCTAGGATAAGGTTAAACCTTAGCGTCTCCTCCACCACTAAGAAATCCACAGTTGTGGGGAATTTCATCCCTACCAAAAAATCCAAGGAGATAGACCTCTTGATAGCATCCCTTGACCTATTGAAGAACTTAAGAGTGGTTGTTGATGTGTGTTGTATTTTCTCTATTAAGCCTAATCTCTTAACCATGGTGCATGAAATGATGTTTGTTACAATTCCGTCTTCTACATGCACTTGGTGCACCTTATGTTTCCCTATGCATATGGTTATTAAAATAGGAGCCCCAGTTACCTCATCATTTTAGGGATTGGTCTTGATTTTGCTATCACAAAATACTAGTGATGTTGACTTCTCCTCCCTTGGTGAACAAGGAACCATGCTACATGGATGGATTCCTCATTAGCGGAGATGTCTTCACTAACTAGGATTGATATCAACATCTTGACTAGCACTTCACAATGTGTAATGGAAGTCATGATCAAGTTGTACAAGCTCAAAGTTATATTTTTTTTTTTTGAGAAACTATTTAACCTATTCCATCACACAAAAGAAGTTTTTTTTCATTAGTTGTGGGCTTGTCATCCTAGTTGTGCTTCACTTCCTCCATGCATCCCAAAATGTGAACTTCAACATTAGGTTGTTACTGATGGGGTCTCTCCTTTTTTCTTCTAGCTTTGGATTTTGGGATCCTCCTGTGGCTTGCTGGTTGATGTGGGTTATGCAAGGGAGGTCATGGGTATAGATGATATGGGAGTGGGCTTCACTAGATTCACTTCCTTCTATGCCTTAGTCTACTTGTCACCCTTGTTGTTAAGCTTTTGCTTATGCTTCTTCCTCTACTTGGTTGAGGCTTTCTAGTTTTTTTTAGTTGTGTTAGAGGAAGAAGTTATGACATTAGCCATCATGGGAGGCCACTGTTCGGTTGTTGGAACTAGCTGGGCTATAGTGGGTTGGGGCACCCTGATGACAAAAAGTTCCTTGAAAGGCATTCGTGATGGTACCCTCATAACAAAGGGGAATCTTGAGCTAGTGGAAGCTAAAGAACCTCTTTTATCATGAGGGGGTACCCAAATCACAAATGGTTCCTTTGTGAGTATTCAATTTTCATCTATGTTGAACACTGATATTATGTATGCAACATTATTAGCATTCAACAAGTCCTTATATACTTGCATCAATTGGTTCTATGGTTAGACATGGTTGGATGCATCTAAAACCAGCTCTCCCCTATCTATCATCGCCTATAGGTCATCCTTCAATGCAAGGTAAAAGTCTGTGTCATGACCAAGTAGTTGGTGATAGCAACAAAAATAGTCTAGCATAAATTATTTGGACAACTATGGATCATTTTTTGCTGCTTAAGTGGAATCCTTAGCTATCTCACATAGTCTATCATGCTTTCTTCGAGAAGCTTCGGTCATCTAATTGTATTGAATATGTCCACTTTTCAATAGTTGGTCTAGTAGCTTAGATGGTTTTAACAGCAGCCTAGTATATTTAGACTTGTCCTTCCTTTCAAAGTTGGGTCTAATTGTTGTCGATGCAGTGTCCCCAGAGATTAACGACTAGTTATCTTGATTATTAGTAGGGGCCTTGTGTGGGTTAGTCCTTGGCCCCTGTTAATGGTTTTGGCCTCTTTGGTTACTATTGCTATAGCCACATTATTTTGTTTACACCTCTTCTTGTTCCTTCGTGTGTGTTAATTTTTTTATGCCACATAGGCCAAGTCATGGTTGGCATCTGTGAAATCCTCTATATTTTTAGTCTGGGAGAACACTTGACTAAGTGTCCATGAATCAAGATGGTATAGCTTGGATTTAATGAAATCATTGACCATCCCCTTGAATATAGCCAAAACGTGGATTTCAACTATAGGCTTTGGTATCTCATTTAGCAAACTATTCCACTGTTGGATGAACTTATGCACTAGCTCAAGGGATCTCTGCTTGACCTTCATCTGTTGGTCAAGCATAGCATCAAGCCTCAAGTTGTAGTTTAAGTGGTTAACAAATTGGACTATGAGATATTCAAGGAAGGATATGGATCCTCTCAATATAGCATGGTACCAATCAAGCACTTTCCTAATCAAGGACATAGGAAAGATTCTCATTATAATGTGAAGCCATAATTTCAATAGCAAGCACTCAGATCGAAAGGTTATAAGGTGAGCATTGGGATTACCTTCTTCATTATACTTGTTGAATTGAGGGATAGGAACACTAAGAGAAAGTATCAAGGGTGGGACCATAGAACTGATGGGATCATCCTGGTAAAAATCCATGATCTTGACACTTTGAAAAGTAGAGGCCTTAAGCCTCTCTCCATCAAGTCCTAAATCATCTAGAAGGCCTAATCCAAGCCCTGTGGTGTCCCTGTTAGCTACAAGGTTTGCATAAATGACTATGGTATTTACCAAGAGGCTTGTGGCCTCATTATTAGTTGTAAGACAAAGGGGAGAGGTTGCATCATGGCTATGGTCTATGGGCGAAACAAGGAGAAAGATGTTTGTGCTAGTATCAAGGGCACAAACGAAACAAAGGGGGTATGTGACCCCTAGGTTGCTTAAGGTCCCATGGTGGATCCCACCTGACTGGTCAACAGGTTAGTATTAGTAACTACTACTAATGTCGATTGTGTGGACCTAGGCTTGGTGGAAAGTGGCACGGAGAATGGAAAGTGGTTGGCTATAGCACTAATTGTGCTTGTTGCATGGCAATGACTGGCATGGGCCTAAACATGGTTGGGTACAGTGGGGATGAAGGTAGTGGGACATGTCTAAAGGAAGACGCAAGGGGGGTAGAGATGGGCACTATGGTCTTGGGGGTCCCTTGTTGAAAGAGTCCTCCCAAAAGGTTCTCAAGCTTAAAACTCTACCCTAAATTCATATTCCTCCTCTGGTTGCCCATCGAAGGTAGCCTTCAAGTTATCTTCGTCAACCTCAATGAGGAGGACTATGATGCTAGTGTAGGGGAAGGGAATATACTCCTTCCCATCACAATGGATGAGTTCAAACTCCCTCTTGGCTTCTACTTTTTCTCATGGGATTAGCATGCCAACTTGGATATTGGTGCAAATGAAGTTATAATTCTCTTCATTTATTACTGAGAACCCAAGACTTTACCCCCTAAGTCTTAGGGACTATCTACATCCAATTATAGTAGGATCTTTGGGGTCATAGACCTTCATGTACTACTAATTAAACCCATTGTCGATATAGTTGAGATGTAACTTTGTCAATTATGGGAAAGACATGGCTATTATGGTGAAAATCAGTTGAGACAGGCTATAAAACGTATAAATAGGAGTAAATTCCAATAAGTGGAATTCAAAAATGATCAAAAGAAGCAAAAACCATTGAAAATGAAGTACTTACTATAAATAGTAAGTGAGGAGTAAGGCTGGGTATACCCATTTACCAAAAATGGAAAGGTAAAAAGGTTGTAACAAAGTTCACCCATGCTAGCTTCCCAGCTACCTCTACATTAGGTATGGCAACGGGGAAAGAAGGGGATGGGATGGGAGGATCTCACACCTTCCTATTCCAACATTGGTAAATGTGGAGAAAGTTTGATAACCAAAATGGAAACCTAGAACTTTCTAGAAAATGGTTTTGGCAAGCTCAAAAATTTCATAACAAGGAAGAAAGTGATGGGGGTTTGATTATTTGGACCACCAACATTGGCTTCCTTGGGAAAATGTGGCAGCAGAAGGGATGTAGAAGTGGACCCAAAAATCAATGCTAGCTTACTATGAAAATTCCAACATCTAAACATCAGTAAGCCCCATGCTAGGTTTGTGGGGCAAAGGGGGATGGATTACAGCATTGATATTGGGTGAAAATCAAGGTTTTTGCTAAAAAAACAAGAATTGAAACTTGTAGGTTAACGTTGGCTATGGAAAGAATAGATTTCGATGAAGAAATCAAGTGGAGGCCCTCCTTCTATCACCAAGAAACTATAGCAATTGAAAATTTTGACCGCTAGAAAGCCAAGAATTCTTAGTCACAAATAGCCTCAATCCTGAATCACCAGGGCCTCCTAAAAAATGAAATTTAGGGTGCCATGGATGGTCTAGTAGATCATCTAGGGACTTAGGGGGATGCAAAACAAGGTTGTGAAAAATGTAAAAATTGTAGATCTGAAAACTCAAAATGAATACAAATTGCACACAAAATGAAACTATAAACTTTATTAAATGAATAAAGAATGGGTTCAAAAATGTATACAAAAAGTACCCATAGGAGAGCAAAGGGAGGTTCACTTGGGACAAGGTTCTAAGTTTGTTGAAGCCAACAAAATCCACTTCATAATCCAGATGCTCAGTCACTCCCGATGTTCTTAAACCTCATCTGCTACTACTCAAAATCTACAATGTTGATCACTACTTGGTTGAGAAATGTGAAGGCTAGAAGTTGCCAAAATACTCCATGATGGGACCTAGGATCCCAACAACGCAACATTGACACCCAAGGCTTAAAAACTCTAAAGGGCATAATAGGGGTAACAAGGCTACAATGGTTCTATGCTGGAAAGCTCCAAGAGGTTGCATTTCTACTAAGTAGCAAGAGCTCTTGAATGCCCAAAATGCCAAATGCTTAGAAATGCCCAAAGTGTGAAACCTTGAAATGATGTGGGGGTTTGGTTTTTATAGGTTTTTGGCCATGAAATGAGCTACAAATTTGCTACAAATGGCTAACAGATTGGGCTGCAAATTTCTACCATGTCCAAGGGGTAGGTGCCCAAAATCTAGGGGGTTACCATACATGAAAAGTGTCATACCCCCATGGCCATTTTGTTTACCAAAAATAGTAACATGGGTGCAACTTCCAGGCTAGCTTTGCTCCTTCCCCACTAGGTCTTCAACCTTCCATGTTAGCATTGCAGGGTTCCCACTGGAGTTGATGTGACATTAAAATCTTGGTCATGCTGCTTCTATGCTAACGAGGAGGTGTCAACGTTGGGGGTGATGAAAGATCAACGTTGGGGGTGAAGGTCAAACCCGTCCATGCTGAGTGTTACCCCTCTTCTATGTTGGGGGTAGGTGAGATCCACACCCTACATCCCTCCATGCTGGTTTTGATGCCTCCACATTGGAAGTAGGTGACCCACATGCCTCCATGTTGGGGATAGGTGAGATTTACCCCGCTACTAGTGTTTCCAATGTAGAAAAGTGTATACCCTCCATAAAACCCATCAAATTATCATTTCTGACATCTCAAAAGGCATTTTTAACTCTTTTCTCTTGGGGAATGAGGCTTTATCCACTCATAAGGAATTTTCCTGTCCCAAAAGTATGAAATATGTGAAATTGCCTCTTATTAGTTACAATATTCACATTTACAATGAAGTTTAGCCTCATGATTCATGAAATGGGACTAGCTTTTATATATATATATATATCAATTGGCCAAGATGATTTTAAAGAAGATGATGTTAACCAAGCCTGACTAATGGATGAGGTAACAAGATAACTAAAAATTGAATCACTCATCCCTCCTCTATTTCTCTACCACTTACCCAATTTACTTTTACCCTCTTGGTCAAGTTTGTTCAAAAACACCATGAACAAACAAAGACAAAACAAACTTGATTGAGAGGATAAAACTAAATTGAGTAAGTGATAGAGAAATAAAGGGATGAATGATTCTATTTTTAGTTATCTTGTTACCTCATCCAGCAATTAGGCTTGGTTAACATCATCTTCTTTAAAATCATCTTGGCCAATTGATAGATAGATATGTATATATATATATATCTAAGCTAGTGGAGTGGTTTAGCGAGCTATGAGTAGAATTTAATTATTTTTTTAAGTTTTAAAGTTATCAATTATCATTAAAAAGGACATTGTTATAAATGTTCAAGTTGTTAAAATATTATTAGAACTATTTAAATGACATCACTATTTGCATTCCAAATAATATATACTGGTAAACATAAATTGGTAGAAATAAAAGTTTATATATTTTGTAGATGTTGATAAAGGACACATTGCACACTTATTGCAAGAAACATTATAGACTTGTAGAATTGGATTGAGCAAAAGGCAAAATACAGTGATAAGTATGAACTCAATATGCCTAATCCTCTAATTGAGCAAAATGAACTTTTTGTGCAATTCTACTATGGAGATGTTTAGCATCTAAAATCTTTTTGTATCTCTGCACAAAGAAAGGAGGATGCAAAGAAATCAATGGTCTTTAATCTAATATTTTTCTATCATAATAATAATGATGATGACTTCAATGAGCATCCAATATATGAGCTGAGCTTCAGATAAAATTGTTACCTTAGGGTAAGAATAGAGATGGTTAAGAACGGCCTTCAAAGATAAGTTATGAGGAGGCACTTTGATGTAAACCTTGTAGAAATTATCATTGGATCCACCATGAACACATTTTTATGTGTTGCTACACCTCTACTGTCCATTATTGCACCTTTGTTGTCTGTTGTTGTGCCTCTACTGTCCATTTCTATGCATGCTTCACCCATGGTAGCGCACCAGCAAAGAGTAGAAGGCGTTGATATTTGCACAAGTGTTCATGGACATGCAAGTGTTCAAGGCGTGTAGGTGTTTGATGCACCAATGGAGGCTGCCTAGGGGCCATGCTTCAGTGTCATCATCTTTGTCAATGCGATCATCTCCGCCAAAGCCACTATGCTCCTACAAGTCCACAATGTGGGAACACTATTGTGGTTCCTCATCCACAACTACTATCGTGATGTGCCTATGGCATTACGTAGTGGTGGAATGCTGTGGCATGTCATGGTATTATGTGGCAAGGGTGAAATACCATCAATTTTGGGACTTTCATGATTCAGCATAGTTTCAAAATTTAGGCAAGGATCTCTGCAAGCGCGGTGTCATGTTGGACCGCATGGCATCTTGGAAGTCCTAATGCCTATAGCTTCCAAGCCTTCCTAATACCCTCCGTAGCACAGTCAACACAACACCCAGTCATGAGGCCATTTTGGACAAAAGTGGCACTGAGGATGGACCGTACAGTTTAGGAAATTTTCTATCTTTCGGACCATCAAGCTCGTTGCACCCTCTAACCTACCTAGCTTGACAAATGTCCTAGCCAATGGTCCACCCAAGTGCTAGACTAGGAGCTATTGAAGGTGTTTAGGGTGGACTAAATAGTTTGGAAAAGTTTTTAACTGTGAGGCCTGCTACACTGCACAGTGTAGTAGGCCATGTGATGCTAAAACTATTGCAAGTGTTAGATCAAACGTAGAAGATGTAGTTGGCAGATGTTCAACCCTCAAGGCTGCTTGCCCTACTTCATCCTTGGAATATGATCAGCGCAGCATGGAAAAAATATGGCAAATTTCGCAAAAGTCATCCCATTTTGGGCACTAGCATGAAAAAATCTTTTTTCAAACTGTCTTGATGTGGAAAACAAATATGCCCAAGTTTCAACCATGAAAAATGCTTGCTCTACTACCACCTCAGAATGTGACCAAGAGCCCATGACAGAACACTTGCAAAGTAAGTTGAGATTCAAGCAAAACTGGGAGCGTAGTAAGTTGATAATGCAAGAAGATCCTCCATCAAGTTGCCCTAGCAAAAGAATTACGCTTGGACATGCTTCGACCTCCAAGACTTCCTATCCCACTTCACCCTCAGGTCCCAATCAAAGTCTCTTCATAAAGCATTGTAGATTAAGCTCAAATATGTGTCAGACTAGGTGCTACGCTATGCTATGCTGCACAGTGTAGCACAGTGTAGTGGACATATGGTAGTTAAAGGTGTCCCAAGGATGAAACCAGGAAGTCTCAAGTTTCTTTAACATGAAAATTGTAATGGCTGATTGCTGAAATAACTTTCCTTTCCAGGCCTTCGAGGGTTATTTTCGATTTTCAAGAAAAACTTGTCTTGAAGGTGGCTGCTATGCTGTGCAGCGTAGCACAACGTAGCGAGCAGGCATTCACACTACTTTGCTACACTAAGTAGCGTAAGTAGTGTAACACTTGAAAAGAAGCCACAGAACATCTCCAAAAGCTCTAGGACTCATCATCGAGAGTCATCTCTACCCCAGCATCTCCTTAACAGCCAAGATCAGCAGTTTGCCTTGCTTGTTGCATCCCTTGTCAAGTCCCAAAATTGTCTCTACACTTGACCCTACTCATAAGAGAGGGGAAGATGTAGTCCCGAAGCATAAGCTTCATTTCACATTTATCATAAGCATTTTTATGTTTTGTAAAAATATGGCAGTTCCTTGGGTACATGTAGTCCAAATGATATGGTCACAGCTTAGCAAGTTTCACTTCCAACATCGTTCCATTTAGCGTAGCACCACACATTAGCGTAGCACACCCACGTTTGCACCCTATGGGACCCAAGATATGTGGCATCCAAACCATGCCTTCCTCCTGCTCTTAGCTCTATAAATACCCCAGGAAACAACATTCAAGGGGTTGGTTTTTTGGCAATTGGCTTCTGGTAGCAAGCATTGGCAAAGAGATTGGTGAATAGAAGGCTGATAAACAAAAAATCCCAACAATAGCACTTCTTGGATCTCTCCTCAACCCAGCGTAGTGGCTCTCAGCCCAACGAGCATCGGCTCATCGGCTCTTGTCAGCACCCCATTGGCAGTAGTCTAGGAGCTATGACCATACCATTTTGTTGTCAGTTGTGTCCGTCCAGTACTACACACCAGTTATACACATTCATCAGCCAAACAAAGATCAGATCTCCTAATTTTGGGATGGTGCACTCCCTCACCTAAACTCTCAGTCTATTTTTGCTATTACATATACGTTGCATCTTTGTGTACTTGTTCATGCTTATTGTCACGGTTACATACTTTGATGTGTTTCTATTGTTGTGCACCTCTCATTTTCTTCCATTTCAACCTCAATGTGTTACATTTTAAAATTACTGTTTGCATATGATTATTGTACATCACTTAAGTCCCTATTGGATCAACCAGACCGTTCAGAGCATCCCATTTCTATTTCCTCCAACACAACCCTCACACGGATCCAGGGTTAGGCTATACACCCGATAACCTCTCAGTGTTCCAACCACTGACATTTTCAAACGTCATAGTTTTTGGTGCTAGAAGGAGGGCCTAAACCTCCATTTCTCTTCCATGTGTCATGGGTAATCCTGCACACTATCTGTACCTCATCACCAGTAGCCTACTAGCATAGACATGACACCCTTGTGGTTGTCTACGCACTGAGTGGTGCAGGTTGGTCACCACAACAATTCCTCTGAAACCCTGTTGGATGAAAGCCCTAAACTATCTATTGTGTTACGTTACCCTTCTACTGCATTACGCTACTTGTGTTCTATGTAGTGTAGTGACCCTGTCAATGTAGTGGTTCCTACACCATCTACTGTGTTACGCTACCTGTCTACTACGTTCCGCTGCATGCATTCTATGTAGCATAGCGACCCTGTCAGTGTAGTGCTTCCTACACTGTCTACTGTGTTACACTACCTATCTACCACATTATGCTACCTACGTTCTATGTAGCATAGTGACCCTGTCAGTGTAGCAGTTCCTAAACTGTCTACTGCGTTACATTATCTTTCTACTGCGTTATGCTGCCTGTGTCCTGTGTAGCATAATGAAGAAAACTAGCTTTTCAACATTTTTAGATGCCCCTAGTTTCATTCTATATTCTCTATAGCTTCAGACCTTAATCGTTTAACGTGAAATGTACTATTTTCATATCAAAAAAATGAATCTTGTTACCACTTCAATTCCTACCGTAAGTGTGGAGGTGTCTCACTTTGTTCCATACATGGCTAATCTCAAGAAAACACCCAGCCCAACACAAGTACAGCAACAATCTCTTAGACTGCAACATCAATCACCCAAACATCTACCTCAAGACACAGAGCGATATAACTTCTTATGTGCCAAGATCCAAGCAAACCTACCATTGGATCTTCATGAATTTGAGAAAAAATGCAACTTTGAAATCATTCACTAGAATGAAAGAGAATTCATTTCCACTTTTGATATCACTATTCCACTCATAGAAATGTACCAATGGCTTTTAAGCCAACTTTTGCAATTGAGCAAATCAAGAGAATGGGACACAACGTCTCACTACGATGAACCCTTTCATGATGGCCAAGAAGAGTTAGACTCCCATTCTAAAGGTGGTGGCCCAAACTATGCTACGACTGTCCCTTCCACCTCTGTTCTTCATTCACACCAACCACAATTTTTTGCCTCTTTTGCTACTACCACAACACTGCTGCAACCCAGACCCTCTTTGGTGATGGGCAATCATCAAATGTTGTCAACATATCAACATCCAAGCCCTTCAACCTCATTCCTCGTTAATCATTCTTACCAGTTTGTCCAAGCCCCGCATCCAATGTCTATGATGTCCACACTACCATACGTGCACATCATGCCCACAACATAACCACATGTAAGTTCTATTGTTGTCCCCTCCTCTACACCCATTCCACCATCGGTAGCAAGCCTAACCTCAACCACATGGTGGACAACAATGACTTCTTTTCCTATGGCTCAAATGTCTCATATGCCACAATACGCATAGCCCCAAACATACCAAGTTTTACATGTAATGCAACCAAATATGAGGATTTGGGCTACCCTAGCAACCAAGCAGGTAACCATCCCTACAGTGCCACCAATAGTAGCTGCTTCAGTAGCACTCCCCACTAGGTTGTGGGCTACTCAAACAACACCACTAGTGGCAACTATTCCAACAACACCCCCAATGGGACTGGAAACCACACCAATAGCGCCACTAGTGATGGCTACTCTAGTAGCTTCACAACCCCTTGTAACACCCTTGGGTCTGGACCAAGCCTTCCAGCTCATCCAGACCCTCACCAAAGAAATTAAACAGCTCAAAGCCACTGGTTCTGAAACTATTTAAGTCATGGACTTCTACCAAGATAATCTAATCAGTTCGATTGTTCCCGTGCTTACGTTGCCCCCTGGGATACAACTTTCCCATTTTACAAAATACAATGGGAAAGGTAATCTGAATGCCCACCTGCTCACTTTCAAGTTTGAATCCTTGTTACTACAACAGTGGCCTCATACCATCATCCACATTTTCGTCATGTCCCTAATGGGCAAATCCTTAGACTGGTACTGTGTGCTTCCCCGTGCTTCTATCTCAATGTTAGAAGAATTTCTAAGCCATTTCGTGACTCATTTTAAGTATAACTTGAAACAAAAAGTCACTTTAGATTAGCTCATGAATGTTAAACATAACCACTAGAATCTGTACAACAATTTATACAATGTTGGAGTGATACCCTAAATGAAATACATGAATCAACTGCTAAGGCCCATTTTCTAGCTATTTTCAAAGGAGTAGTAAATGATTTTGTCAAGTCGAAACTATATTATTTGGCTCCACGTTCCCTTAGCCAAGCATTTTCTCAAACTAAAAGCATTCAAGATGTGGCAGAGGCTAGTACAAATCCATCCTACATAGCCTATAAAAACACACAAACAAAGAAAGACAAGGAGAAAGGAAAGGCCACGGAAACCACAGTGGCCACTATGGCTAATAAGACCAAGTCCAAAAATAGTAAAAAGACTGCCACAAAATCTAAAGCCTCCACTAACACAACACCTGGCTCCAGTAGCACTAGTCAGCCCTCGGCATTAACACCCACAGTGGAAACTTCGCTAAGGCCAAATTTTGAGTGCAAGGATCACTCAAAATATACCCTATTACCAATTATGCCTTCAGAGCTTCTAAGTCAATTACTACGAGCCGGGCACATCCAACACAAAAGAATGTCAGAAGAGGCCCTTAAGTGTCACCAAAGGTACTGTGAAGTCCTTTGATACCCCTCCTTGGCTATGCCTAATGAACCACCAATACCAAGGAACTTCAAGCTAGAGTGTTTTTGTGATTATCATCAATTGTGTGGGCATGATATAAATTATTTCCTGGCCTTGAAAGATGATATCTAGTGAATGATCAATCAGGGTAAGTTGGTCCTGGATGAGAGCAATCTTGTTTGACCTAAAAACCAATCAATTAACGTTTACAAAGATCCTTTGAATTCTAACAATGCAGGTTACACTATCAATGCCATTGGCATTGATGATAACAAAGAATCACAACATGAACCATTCGTGGTTCATGTGCCCCACCCCCAGGCAATGTTGAAGCTTCAACAACAACCAGGTCGCAAACCTCCTTTATTGTTAGGGCCTCTCCACAAACATCTGTTGCACCTTTTATACTTAAAACTGCATCGCATGCCGCTACAACAATGTAGGCACCATTTGTTATCAGGGTACCAAAGCATGCGAGTTCCCCTACTATCCAAAGTCAAGTGACAAGCACTATGTCTCAGCCTCCTCATCTAAGGAAACACGAAGAATGTCTAGCAGATAAGTTGGCTAGAGAACACACTATGTTGGGCCACCCTAAGCCCTCTCCCTTGTCTACAATTTCCATGACCTCTTCATCATCAACCATTGGTGGCAACACACACATGCAACCATCATCTTCTGATTAGAAAAAACTTACTATCCAACCCAAAGCCACTCCCCCTCGGGAGATTCATCTTCTAGGGCGCATAGAAGAAGAAAAGGTTATCAAATAATCAGACAATGGGCAAGACTCCTAAATGCACTTTCATAGGTTTAATAGGCCTTGAAACAAAAGAATATAACATTAAGCTTGTATGACTTAATAATGACCTCTACAGTGCATCGTGAGACTTTGATTCGCATGTTAGCATCTATTTCTATTAGTGAAAACATGCTAGCCGAAGAGAAAGCTATCCACGCTGTTATGCTTCCCTCTGTGGCTGAAGAACCATGGCCAACCTAGTTAACATTTCATGACAAAGTCATCAAAGATGATCCTAAAAAGGGTCAAGTGACTACCACACCCATGTTTATCACAATTCAGGTAGGTCAGTATAAAATTTGGAGAGTACATGTCGATGATGGGGCTACCACCAATGTGATACCATTCCTCATAGTGGACAAGTTCGGCCTGGTAGATCAAATTAGGACCATATCAACCTCATGTTTAAAGTCATTCAATGGGACACGTGTTGTGGTCAAGGGAACTATTACCATCAACTTCGTAGAAGGGGACCATTTTCCCACTAGTGTAGTACTTATTATGATGGAAGAGATGCCTGGGTTTAACCTGATCTTGGGGAGATCATGGTTAGCCCAACTAAGAGCTATCTCCTCACCCATACACCAAGAGATCCACTTACCCTACACCATAAACAATATAGACATGGAGTAGGGATCGGAGATAGAAATCTCTGAAAATGAATCACCCATTCATACTAAAATTCCATGTTTGACAAATGAGCCATCCAAAACCACTGACTTAAATGAAGAAACCATGTGGGCTGAATTCCCTTTCCAAACAGTAGATGATAGCGTAGAGAAAAACCACCACAAAGCTTCCCGAACCTATGCCTCGCTTAACCCACGTTGGCTTAGGAAACAATTGCATGATTAAAGTTTACCTCCACTTTACTTTAATAAATTTTATACTTCTATTCACATGATTTCCATTTTGCATTAAGTTTGATGTTTGCATTGTCCCTGCCGCTGGCATTAGTTAAGGCAATTACAGCCTAGAATGGCCTTAAACTACCATCATGGCCCACTAAGGCCTAAAACTAACACCAATTTCAAAAACCACCTTACACAGGGCCCGAAATGGCCTAAACTAGCAATGGCCTAGAATGGCCTTAAACTATCGCTACAACCTGCCAAGGCCTAAAATTGGCAACACCACTCTCGAAAATTACATTACGTTCAGCCCGAAATGGCCTAAAACTAGTGATGGCCCGAAATGGCCTTAAACTAAAATCAGGGGCCCAACCACATTAACAAAAATATTGGCCATACTCATAATACATAACAATAAGCATTTCATTTCAAAGAAAAATAAATAAATTGACCAATGGGCTATGAGTCTTTGACGGTATCTTTATCCCCCACTCCACTAGGTCCTACATCCTCATTCAGGTCCTACATAAAGCAAGAATAAAATAACAAATCAAATTATGTAATATAGTAAATCTTGGCTAACCTGAGATAGGCCGATGTCCATCTTTAGAGGTATTCTGTCCATGCTAGCTGCTAAGCATCGAGGTATTTCATCCTCACTTAAGTTCGCCCAATCTTCTTCCCCCAAGTCAACACTCACTGCAATCTTCCCCTTCTTCAAAGCCATCCAAGTGCATGGCCTTGGAGAAAAGGTGGTAGTAGTGATTTCCCTGAAAGGAAAGGTCATCTCTCTCTCAGGAGACTCACTGACCATCCCCTATTTTCCAAAGTTATCGAAGGCCTTAGTAGCATCAATTACATCAAGAAATACCTTATGAGTATGCAATTCAATAGAAGCATCTTGATATTTCTGATGATAGGTAGCACGTTCCACCTTGTACATGTGTTTATGATTTTTCTATGCCTGCTCCCATTCGTACACCTTGACGCTATAATCTTTCCAATCCTGGTTCTTCTGGGCCAATAGATCCATCTGCAAGCGTTGTTCAATTATTTCATGGGTAGCCTCATTTTTCCCTCATACAGCTAACCAATATTCATATGCCAACTACCATCGAAAGTGTTGCAAGCCATCAAGAACTCATTCCTTGACCGTAGATCTTCCAGTTCAACTGCTTGAATAGCTTTCTCCTTTTCAAGCTTCTAGACCTGCTTCCAGAGGTATTAATTAATGTTCTTGCACTTCCACAGGGATCATGCTAAGTATAGCATGCATTTACTTGCCTCCTCATATACATTACAAGGTACCTCAGTTACCTCTAGGGGGAGATTAGGCACAGCGTCAACTTTGAACACCTATCTTGGGTCCCACTTCAACCAAGAAGCTATTATACCAAACATGAGGAAGCGTTAGTCATGAGATGATGGCAAAAATATAACAACACAGAGTGCAAATTTCATAATGCAAACACACCTATCTCGAGATCAATTTTCCTTAAATGGTTGATCATGTCATCAACTACCCCCTCCATAAAGGCAAACTTATCTAGGGTCTCGGTCCATGATTGCAGGTGAAATGAAGAGCAAGAATCGGCAGCCTTAGTAGTAGTGTCTACTACGAAACAAAGCATGTTAGCATGGTGAAGGAGAGGAAAATAAAATTAAGAAGTAACATAAACGATAGTGCAAAGCTCCTACCTAGTAAACCCTTAAGGGTGAGAGCAGGGGGATCACCCATCGGCATACTATCAAGAAAACTGTCAAACTCATCAACGTCAAATTGTAGCCCTTCCCCTCAAGCTGACTTAACAATGTAGTAGCATCTTCAACTATCATGTGCCCCTCAGGTGTTGGGTCACACTCTGCAAAAGGTTCATCTGTAATAGGGGCCTCTTCCTCTATGGCAAGGGCCTCCTCCTCTACAGTCGGGGCCTCTTCTTCTTCTATAGCTAGGGCCCCTGCCTTAGGGGCCAAAGCTTCTTCTTCATCATCTATTAAACACATCTAGAGTGAGCATGCTAGTCTAACATATAACAAAAAAAAGGGGGGGGAAGGTTAGTTAACAAGAAAATTAAACCATACTCACCAACAAATGTAGGTTGCACTTTACGAACCTTGATCTGCAATCTCTTGCCTCTTTCTTCACTAGTGCATGGAGGCTCTTCCACGAGATGAGATTTCTTGCATTGCAATTTTGATTTCATTATTTCAGTAATAAGGCATGCCCCCCTTACTGCATTGCCTATGTTAGTGGGAGGCACTTGCCCAATGCTATCTTGTGCATGAAAGGCTCATCCCACCCAATCCTTCGTTGTTATTGAAAAACACTCTCCTATAGCTTCTACGGGATCCTGGGATCGAGTGATGTGAAATACTTGGAAAATCCATTGTTTGGATATCTAGGTGCAATCCTACAACACCTAGATGTCATTCTCTTAAACCACCAAGAATTCAGCAAACCATCGTGGGCAAGAAATAAAAAAGGTGAAATGCACATTAAAACGTGCATCAAGCTTCTCATGAAGCTTAACCATTTCATCCCACAAATCCTCGGTGAGATACTTGGCCCAATTATAGTGAGTCCCTCTTCCATGACATCCCTCATGATCTAGGCCTGCTCCACTCCAAGGATTTTTCCTTAGGAGAGTAACTTGGGGAAGGCACAAGCTCGGAAGACAGGAAAAACCTTATGGGCTACCTCTAGCTTAAACTGTTGTATGTAAATCCCCTTTCAATCTTTGTTGGTTCCCAACCATTCTTCTATGTCCCCTTGATGGTTCACATCTCTACTAGTCTTATCCCCTATGGATAGACCATCAGAAGGAACACCGAAGAGATTTGCAAAGAAGCTGTTAGTAATCTCAAATACCGCTTGCACATTGTCAACTCATGTGCAGAAGTGGTTAGTCCTTTCTAAAAAAGAATCAATAAGGGTGAGCATCTCTACAACCGAAATGCTTGGATTTACTACTAGAAATAGGTCCATGAGCCTAGCCTCCTAAACATTCTGAACAAGGGTGGCTAGGGCCCCATTGCATAACCAACGTTGTGTCTCATCCACTTCATCATATTTAAAGAAGAGGTTAGTTTCGTCACATCTGGAGGTGACTACCGTAACCTCTTGGGATTCGGCCACTACTACAATAATCAAAAAAATGATAAAAAAAAACAAAGACAAAGCAATCAATCAAGGGCATATTGAGGAACATGCATAACTTAACTCATTGGTTGCAAATGATGTGGGGAATGGTGGGATTTCCACCAGGACTTCTTCCACGATGGGTGCACGATGGGATGTCCATTCACCATCTAACCATCCAAGTTCTTCACATTTTAGGTAGAACCTAGCATACTTGGTTGGATTGGTCCTAAATTTTGTCCCAAGTTGTTCTATAACGCCAACGTACACATTCCTAGAAGAAGAGAACTCTTGTAAGACTGTTTGGGCCAATGCCAATGCCCCCTCTTGATCGTGAAGCCCTTCCTTGTCAATTACAAACCTAGCAACATATAAAGCACAATAAACATTTCAACTATGCAAGACAAATGATGTAACATGCCCAAGTACCTTCATAGCACTCACTCGCCAACACAGTAGACAATCCCAAGTTGATTCTGGAAAAAAGTGCCCATGTGACGAGCGACAAACAAAGTGTTGTACTTATGGTAACACTTAAATTTGAGCATAGCCCAAATCCAAGACAAGCATCTCAAACCTTTTGGTCACCAATTTGAGCTTCTGGCCTCTTCTCCTCCAATAGATCCATCAGCCATAAACTTTAAGATGCCTCGGTTTGCCCCAAGCAACAACGTTTCAACAAGAACACCGGTTGTCTTGGCTAACAAGTGTGACCATACCATCACACTAAAGTGGCAAAGGAGGAACTCTAGGAATTCCCACACACCTTCCCAAAACCAGACTGCTTGGTCCCTTACCCATGCATGAGGAGGGGAACGTTGGCCACAGGGGCACTTAGACAACACAGAACCCCTACCAACTCAATCATGATCAAGATGAGTTTTAACATGACCTTGCATAGTGTAGCACAAAGTGATTCATTCACAATGTTCAAGTGACAGTTACGGTATAGCGTAGCACCCCCTTCTATGTAAATTTTCCTAAGTATGAAACAGTACGCCCCTAATACGGTGAGACAAACTCAAATTTTTGCCAAGTACTAGTTCCATTTTTGCGACTTGTTCCATATAGCGTAGCAGCCATGTTATGCGCAGTGTAGTAGCATGGCACATGACACAGTGTAGTGGGTACACCCTATGCAACGTAGCGGCTACATCACATGCAACATAGCAACATAGTGGGTACACCCCGCACAGTGTGACAGGCGTAGCAGCATAGCAAGTATAGTAGCATAGCAGTGTAACAGGTATAACAGTGTAGCAAGTATGACAACGTAACAAGTATAGCAACGTATCAAGTATGGTAGTGTAGCAGCGTGATAGCGTAGCGTAACAGGCACTGAAAATGCAACACAACTTGTCAATCACACTGACAAAAGTAACACAGCCCGAAAAGGAACACACAATGTTTCCATAGCCCCAGCCCTGTCCCATTGCATGGAATTTAACAAAAGTAAACCAAAACCTTCTCCATGCGTGCTACACTACCCAGGATGCATGTTATGCTACCTAGAATGTGTGCTACACCACCCAGAACCTCCCAAACCCTCGAAATGGTGCATCGCCCACTCCCAAAAATGGTGGCTGGGGCAGCACCGTGTACCAACCGTAGCATAGCAATCACCATGGCAGCTATGGCCAAAGTGGAAATAGCCACAGCGTAGCGGCAGTAGTGGTGGCCAAGGCCATGAAAACAACACTTACAGCGTAGCAAACATAACGACCACAGCCACCAAGGAGTAGTGACTATAGTAACAACCCCACTTAATAAATTGCACAATGTAAACAAGGGTAGCGTAGCAACTTACCAGGTATACAGCACTTCCTGTCATTCCTCAATGCGTGCCCTAGGGAGACATCGCAAGGTGCATTTTCCTTTGTCCACATTGGTGAGACCTTGATGCCTACATTCACTCCTACACGCCATCATACTGTTGATAAACTCAGGGTGTATCGATTGCTATGCTACAACTGCTACGTTGCCTCTTTGTTTGAACTACACTACACTCTGGGTGTTAGCTCTAACAGTGAAAATGACAAGATTACCATGGGTAATCCCCTATTTATAGCCTACAAGGTTACAGCACCTATTACTTTCCAGGGCGTTCCATGTCTTGCACGTAACACGGGGCATCCTCATCCCACGCATACTGCGGAACACCCCTGTTTGCTGCAGTGTAGCATGAGACACCCCATGTCTACTGTAGCATAGCACGTAAATACACCAAAATTTTCACCTCATTTTTACAATGTAACACAGTTACGGTTCACTACGACCTTAAACTAGCAACCTTAACTTATAATGTTGCACAATTACAGTCCACTACGACCTTAAACTAGCAATTTTGACATATAATTTTGCATAGTTACAGTCTGCTACAACCTTAAACTAGAAATTTTGACATATAATTTTGCATGGTCACAGTCCACTATGACCTTAAACTGGCAATTTGGACATATACTTTTGCATGGTCACGGTCCACTAAGACCTTAAAATGACAACTTTTTAACATTATATAATTGCCTTGCATATATTTTAGTGCATGTTGCGGTGTTAAGCATGTATCACTTGACTTTTTTTATTTTTCTTATTATTGCAGGAGTGCTTAAAAAATGGTTGCACATGATGATCTCTGTTCGCCCTTAACTCTGATAGGGTCCCATGGCCTATTTATGAGATGCTTGAACGTAGAGATGGTAGACTTTGAACCACCCTCTTATGACAACTACATAGCATCCTTAGAAACACCCTTGGACTAGCCCAAACATCTGGTCTAGGCCTTAGATCTAGAAGCTAGTGATGTAACTGAGGACCCCTTTATTGAAATCCCTATGACCACATCCAAAGGAAAGGCAAGAACATTAAAGGTTAGCTCTTTCCTAGAGTCACAGGTTCAACAAAACATTTCTAAAGTCCTCAATGATAATGCTAAAGTGTTTACATGGTCATATGAAGACATGCCAAGCTTAAACCCATACATCATATAGCATAATATCATACTAGATTCACGAGTCAAAGTGGTCAAACAAAAAGCCCGCAAGATTAAACCAGAGATCACCTTAGCTGTATGTGGTGAAATCATTAAACTTTACCAAGTTGGGTTCATTCAGGCAGTCGATTATTCGGAATGGGTATCAAACATCGTTGTCATTTCCAAGAAAATTAGGGGTATATGAATCTATATAGACTTCCAGGATTTGAATAAGGCAACGATTAAGGATGATTTCCCATTACCTAGCATTGACCAACTCATCGATACTATGGCAGGCCATGCCTTACTATCCTTCATGGATGGATTCTTAGGCTATAATCAAATCCGCATAAATCTAGAACATCAACTAGCCACTACCTTCATGACCCCTTGGGGAACCTTCTAGTACACGATGATTCCCTTTGGGCTAAAAAATGCAGGAGCAACATACTAGCGGGCGATGACCTACATCTTTAGTAACTATCTTTTAGAAAATCTAAATGATTACATGGACAATATAGCCATTAAATCTAAGAAAGCTATGGATCATGCAAACGAACTAAACTTGGTCCTTCAACGTTGTCATAGGCATGAGCTTCACCTCAATCCCAGAAAATATGTTTTTAGAGTCAAAACCAGATACATGCTAGGCTTCGTGGTGTCAGAAACAGGGATACGTGTAGACCCCGATAAAGTTAAAGCCATTGTTAACTTGGCACCACCTACAAACCTTAAGGAGTTTCATGGGCTGCAAGGCAGGGTATAATTCATAAGAAGATTTATCACAAGGTTAACTGATAAGTTGCATCCAATGCAAAACTTGCTAAAAAAGTGTGTTAACTTTGAATGGACAAATCAATGTCAAGAAGCTTTTGATAATTTAAAGAAAGAGCTTGTCCATCTTCCCATTGTTTACCCTCCACAAAGAGACAAGCTTTTTTACATTTATCTCATCACTTCAGACATATCCATTGCCACCTTGCTATGCCAAAAGAGGAATGATGGTTCTGAAATCCCTATCTATTACCTGAGTCATGCATTAGTAGCCTATGAAGCAAAATATAATGAAGTAGAGAAAAATTTTCTTTCTTTAGTGTTCACGCTTAAAAAGTGGAGGCATTACTTGTTTTGTAGCCAAGTAAACATTATTTGCAAGAATAACATACTTCGGGCTATTACAACCAATATATACGAGAGTAACAAGATAGCCTGATGGAAAGCCATAACCACGGAATTCGATCTACACTATGTAGCGCAATCATCTATAAAGGGTTAAGCAATAGCTACGCAACTTATGGTTTTGCCTACCAATGACCAAGCAATGATAGAACCTGAGTTTCCAGACGAGCATGTTAGTAGCATAAACCCAGTACCCACAAACTTTGAAGCCATCCTACATTTTGATGGTGCATCAACTACACAAGGTGGCAGTGCCACCGCTATTCCCACATTTCCCTCCAAGGAGATCTGACCTTTTTCATATCACTTCATGTTTCTTTACATGAATAATATAGTAGAATACGAAGGTCTCCTTAGGGGCATTCTAGCAACTTGAGAGGTAAGAATCCAAAACTTAGCAATTAGAGGTGACTCGCAATTAGTCATTAATCAAGTTACAAAGGTATTCACTTGCAAGGCACAACATTTATAGCCTTACTATGATTTAGCCAAATATTTGCTAAAGCAATTTGCAATCTTGGATGTCCAATACATACCTTGTAATGAAAATACTATAGCCAATGCATTAGCCATTTGGGCCCTAAGTGTGCCGCCACACATGTTTGCCACCTTACCTACTACGATAGTGAAATGCACCAACCCCATCGTTCACATGGCAAATATAGTGTCTGTAAGTGCAGTACATACTCGAGAATGGTATGATGACATTAAAACATACCTCTAACATGGTGAATCCCCACACAACTTGACACCTGCCCAAAGGGATGCAATGCGAAAGCGAGCACGGTAATATGTCCTCATAGGAGATAACACTCTATGCAAACACTCTTATGATGGGATATTGCTAGTTTGCATTAATGGGAACGAAGCATAAAAAATTTTTGATGAAGTCCATAAGGGATTGTGTGGAGGGCACATAGCTCCCATGGCTATGGCAACAAAAATTAGACATCTAGGCTACTACTGGCCTTACATGGAACACGACCGCATCGCTAAGGTAAGGACATGCGATGTATGTCAACATCATGGGAACTTCATACATGTGTTGCCTACCAAACTTCATACCACACAAATCACATGGCCCTTTCAACGTTGGGAACTAGACATTGTAGGACCCATTACACCTAAGTCTTCTACAGGGCACAGTTTCATCATTATTGCAACTGAGTACTTTACAAAGTGGGTAGAAGCCATTCCTCTTAGAAAGACCATGTCCCAACAGGTTTGCAAGTTCATTTTGGATAACATAGTGACACGATTTGGCCTTCCCATGACTATTGTTACAGACAACATGCCCCAATTCAATAGCACAGAAACCAAATCCTTTTGTAAAGTCTTGGTATCAAACATTATTTCTCATCACCATATTACCCCCAGGAAAATGGTCAAGAAGAGGCTACCAATAAAGTCATCATCAACCTTTTGAAAAGGATGCTTAGTAGTAGCAAGAGGCAATGGCATGAGCAAATCCTCTACGTGCTTTGGGCTTATCGCACAACATGTAGAATGGCTACAAGTAAGACCCCATATAGCCTTGTATATGGATTTGAAGTAGTATTACCTCTTGAATTATAGGTCCTGTCGCTTTGAATGATCCTTTTGAATGTCATGGACGAGGCTCAAAACAATGAGTCAAGGATCACTAACCTTGACTCTGTAAAGGAGGAGTGCATCCAAACACTTAACCGCATCGAGTGGTACCAAGACAAGCAATAGCAGAAACATCACTACAATTTGCACCAACAATCGTTCAAAAAGGGGGACTTAGTCCTCAAGGCCGTTTGCGAACCTGTGAGAAAATTCTCAGCCAACTGGGAAGGCCCCTTTGTAGTTACAAAAGCATATGAGAATGGGGCATTCAAGCTAGCTGATTTAGATGGCAACGAATTCCCAAATCCTGTCAATCATTTGTACCTAAAGCCCTACTATGCCTAACATGCAAGATTACGTTGAACGAAAAGCAGGGTAAGCAGATAGTCCACTATGACTATAAACTAGCACAGATCATCCACTACAATGTAAAACTGGCACAAAAAATCTGCTATGATGTTAAACTGGCACTGCATGTCTTTGAGCCATGACATAAAACTAGCATCCACAGATTATCCATGGGCCATGACATAAAACTGGCATCCGTAGCATGGTCTTCTACGACCTTAAACTGGCCATCCCCCATCCGCTACAACATTAAACTAGCACAACGGTCTACTGGGACCTTAAACTAGCACATCGGTCTGCTAAGACCTTAAACTAGCACATCCAACGGTCTACCGAGACCTAAAACTGAGTTCACAATGCAATATCTCTAATCTAATGCATTTGATCTTATGAACAAGCAAGCAGGCATACTTTCGAGCTCCAATTGCCTACCCACGCCTCCTAGGAAAAATGGGGTGGGACATTGCAATTCCAGGATGAAGTTCACATCATCAAGAAAAAACCCTCTGGGACACATGCAACATTGTCATCCCTAGCATCTTGCTAATTTTTCGAAGATGCCATATGGCATCTTCCTGACCTTTTAGAGCTATTGCCACCATTACCAATCATTTTTTTCATAGCTCTCATCATCGACACTCCCTACTAGAGTCCCAAAAGAATTGTGGCACAGTTGCAGTCCTGCCATCCTCTAGCCCTCGCCATCGCCAGAGTCTAAAAAACCATTCAGCTGTTAGGATTTCCACCTTGCAGTTGGATTTCATGACTCTTGCCTTTGATGGGGATTCCTGAGCACCTACATCACCATTGCTCCTAGCCTCTTC
Organism: Gnetum montanum; assembly: GCA_015680685.1. Taxonomy (NCBI): domain Eukaryota; kingdom Viridiplantae; phylum Streptophyta; class Gnetopsida; order Gnetales; family Gnetaceae; genus Gnetum; species Gnetum montanum. The sequence continues at coordinate 132,759 of MNCI01025678.1, forward strand.
GGTGCTCATTTCCAGCATGGTCGTTGAAGCTTTCCAGCTTGCCACTACCAAAGCCTGCACTAGCCTTCCTGCTTTGGACATTGCATGCGTCAAAAACAACACCTGCCACCCTGGCAATGTCCCGAGAAAACAAGACTTTGCCCTCACTTCCCTTGATGATTGTTTCACTAGTTTTCTCTCTATTGTGTTTGCAGCATAAAAGCCAAGATGGCATCATTCAGAAATGCGTTCCACCACAAGAACAAGACACTACATTATTCCGAAGTACCCACTTCGATTAGCCTAGCTACTTGAGAGTGCATATCCCATTCTCCCTTCAGCCAACTTAATCTCCATTCCCTATACTTACAATATCCAACATCTTCTTCACAAGCTTCCCCAATGCACGTAAAGCCCTTTCCCATGCCCAACTGCCAAGCCCATGATGGACATAACACAGCTCATCCCATGGGAGGCTTCTATAGACTGGTTAAAGCCCCACATGGATGTAACGCAAACTCATCCTGGAAAGGAAACACCTATTCTATAGCGATGACACAATTACCTTTGAATGAACATGGGTGTATGATTTCCCTCACAAAAAAAATGAAAAATGGTGATATAGCCAAGTGCCCAAAACAAACGGCACAGTTGCTTTGCAATCATCTCAACTTTGGATCAACCACCCCTAAGCACTTCGATGAGAGGTCAAAATCCAAAGAAATAAAGACACTCATGTGTGTTGAATCCCTCATAAGCATTCTAACGAGGGATCACACTATGGCAATAGCTCTCATGATAACGCATCATGCACCTTTTCTTTTCCCTAGCTCGATTTCCTCAAACCCGTCCCTTTTCTCTATCATACTTAGCTTTCCTAGCACTCCCAAGCATAAAAAAGCATTATCTGAGTAGGCACTGATGAATGGTGTGGGTGTCACATTCAAAATGGTGTTTCATTTTCTTTGTCAACATCTCTCGGGTAGATCCTCCAGATGTCAACAAAGAGGGACCATTGAAACACCATCGATTTTGGGACTCTCATGATTCAGCACAGTCTTGAAATTTAGTTAAGGATCTCTACAAGTGTGATGTCACATTGGACCACGTGGCATCCTAGAAGTCATAATGCCTACAGCTTCTAGGCCTACCTGACACCCTCCACAGCACAGTCAACGTAGCACCCAATCATGAGGCCAGTTTGCACAAAAGTAGCACTAAGGATGGAACGTACAGTTCGGCAAATTTTCTATCTTCCAAACCATCAAGCTTGTTGCGCTCTCTAACTTGCCTAGCTTGACAGATGTCCCAGCCGATGGTCCATCCAAGTGCCAAACTAGGATGGACTAAATAGTTTGGCAAAGTTTCTAACTGTGAGGCCTACTACGCTACACTACACTGCACATTGTAGCAGGCCATGTGGTGCTAAAACTATTGCAAGTGTTAAATCAAATGTTCAGCCCTCAAGGATGCCCGCCCTACTTCATCCTTGGAATATGATTAGTGCAGTATGGAAAAAATATGGCAAATGTCACAAAATTTGTCCCATTTTGGGTGCTATGCTACACAGCATAGCAGGGCCCTGGCATGACAAAATATTTTTTCAAACTGTCTTGATGTGGAAAACACATTCGCTCAAGCTTCAACCATGAAAAATGCTTGCTCTACTACCACCTCAAAATGTGACCAAGAGCCCATAACAGAACACTTGCAAAGTAAGTCGAGATTTAGGAAAAATTGGGTGCTACATTGTGCTACACTACACAATGTAGTAGGTTGATAATGCAAGAAGATCCTCCATCAAGTTTCCCTAGCAAAAGAATTATGCTTGGCCATGCTTCGACCTCTAAGACTACCTATCCCGCTTCACCCTCAGGTCCCAATCAAAGTCTCTTGATAAAGCATTGCAGATTAAGCTCAAATGCATGTCAAACTAGGTGCTACATTGTGCTATGCTACATAGCGTAGCACAGCGTAGCAGAGACATGGCGGTTAAAGGTGCCCCAAGGATGAAACCAGGAAGTCTCAGACTCCTTTAACATGAAAAGTGTAATGACCGGTTGCTGAAATAGCTTACCTTGCTAGGCCTTGGAGGGTTATTTTCGATTTTTGAGCAAAACTTGTCTTGAAGGTGGCTACTACACTGTGCTACACTGTGCAGCGTAGCATAGCGTAGCGAGTGGGCATTCACGCTACTCCGCTACGCTGAGTAGCATAAGTAGTGTAACACTTGAAAAGAAGCCAAAGACATCTCTAGAAGCTCCAAGACTCATCATTGACGGTCATCTCTGCCCCAACATCTCCTTCACAACTGAGATCAACAATTTTCCTTGCTTGTTGCATCCCTTGTCAAGTCCCAAAATTGTCTCTNAAGTGGGCATTCACGCTACTCCGCTACGCTGAGTAGCATAAGTAGTGTAACACTTGAAAAGAAGCTAAAGACATCTCTAGAAGCTCCAAGACTCATCATTGACGGTCATCTCTGCCCCAGCATCTCCTTCACAACTGAGATCAACAATTTTCCTTGCTTGTTGCATCCCTTGTCAAGTCCCAAAATTATCTCTACACTTGACCCTACTCGTAAGAAAGGGGAAGACATAGTCCCGAAGCATAAGCTTCATGTCACATTTCTCATAAGCATTTTTTTTTTCTAAAAACATGGCAATCCCTTAGGTATATGTAGTCTGAACGATATGGTCACAGCTCAGCAGGTTTCACTTCCAAAATCATTCCATTCAGCGTAGCACATCCACGTTTGTGCCCTGTGGGACCTAAGATATGTGGCATCCAAACCATGCCTTCCTCCCACTCTTGGCTTTAAACAACGTTCAAGGGATTGGTTTTTTGGCAGTTGACTTTCTGGTAGCAAGCTTTGGCAAAGAGATTGGCGAATAGAAGGCTGATAAACAGCAAATCCCAACAGTAGCACTTCTCGGATCTCTCCTCAACCCAACGTAGTGGCTCTCAGCCCAACGAGCATTGGCTCATCAGTTCTTGTCAGCACCCCATTGGCAACAGTCTAGGAGCTGTGACCATATCATTCCGTTGTCAGTTGTGTCCGTCCAGTACTACACACCATTTGTACACATTCATCAACCAAACAAAGATCAGATCCCCCAATTTTGGGGTGGTGCACTCCCTCACCTAAACTCTCAGCCTATTTTTTCTATTACATATACATTGCATCTTTGTGTACTTGTTCATGCTTATTGTCACGGTCACATACTTTGATGTGTTTCTATTGTTGCACACCTCTTGTTTTCTTCCATTTCAACCTCAACGTGTTACATTTTAAAATTACTATTTGCATACGATTATTATACACCACCTAAGTCCCTGTCTGATCGACCAGACCATTCAGGGAACCCCGTTTCTATTTTCTCCAGCATGGCCCTTACATGGATCCAGAGTTAGGCTGTACACTCGATAACCTCTCGATGTTCCAGCCACTGACGTTTTCAGACGTCACAAAGGGCAATGATGTGGAATGGCATGGCGTTACATGGCAAGGATGAAAAATTTCACTCCCCTCCCACCCTCCATCGCCCCAAACATGTTGGCCTCTTGGCCAAAATTACAAAAGTTAAAACATGCAATTTTGGTGGTGTTTCAATTCCCTTCATTTTTGCTTTAATTATAATATTTCATATCTAGCCATCCTTGAATATTCTACTACTCCAAAATATTAATTTTCTTAGAACTAATTCTTACAATAATGTCACCATATATATAGATTTTCCTTTTTAATTTAAATTCTAGTATATCTTATTTGAAATATTGAAGAAGATATGTTTTTGATAAACCTATCTTTATATCATATGTTTGTATCTCATGGGTGAATGTAACAAAAAGCAGGAAATACAAGATAATTTTTAATCAAATATATTGTTTATACTTATCAATCATTTCCATCTTAAAATACAAAATATTCTTAATGATCTTTCCTATTTGTGAGACCCAACACTTACTACTTTTATTCTATGAAAACCATGCAACTTAGATTTTTTATAATCCCCTTCTTCCTAAGTTTCAACCACTCAAAAAATATCAAATTTATTTTAAAAAGAAGCATTATGCAATACAATACCCCATTTTGTTGGGATAGGGCTAGGATGATGATGATGATGATTATACAATACAATATTTTTAGTAACAATGTTACCAATTATATTTAAAAATTCACAATACAAAGTGTTTAGACATTTTTTGAAAATGCCCAACTTTAGTTGCAATAATTATGCATTTAGAAAAGCTACCTTACCCTCTACTTATGTTGCTTTTACTTTTTTCTATTTCTTCATTTTCCTTGCTTCAATCTCATGCAATAAGCATTTATGATTGTATCAAACAAACTTGAGGGGTGCATTGTATCTTTTATGATATCATGAACATTTTATTTTGGGCTTTCTAAAACCCTAGCAAATCAAAAATTTAAAGTTTTTTTTTTTTTCTTTTTTTCTTCTTGTTCCTTCATACAAATCTTCAACACTTTAAGGAATTGCTTTAATAGCTATTTTCTACATGGCAATCATATCACATATAATTTCTTGCTTTGATTTAGAGTTCAAATTTTTACCCATTGTTTCTTGCTATGCAACCTATTCAATCATTTATCGTTATTCCATCATAACTTCTAGTTGATTAGGCATAGCCTTTTAATTCACAACTATGATGTTTATGGTATGGATGTTTTTTTCATAGTTATATTAATCCATCACTATTGTATTTTCTTTCATCAAATTATTTTGTTTCTCTAGTATTTCATCTTGTTCATGCATCCATTTGGAGATCATTTTCTAATTTTGAATCAAGGTTGTCTATCTTTCATAGCTTTTCATTATTTAACTAAGATATTTAGTTGCATAGTAATTGTATGTAGTTTAAATTTAGTAGATGATGCAAAATCCTCGTTGGAAAATCCTTTGCAAAGCCTCAAAAAATCCTTTGGAAAACCTCAAAAAGATATTATTTGGTGGGCCTTACAAGGGAAAAGTGTTTTTACTAAACATATTAAAGTAATGTAAGACATGTATGAAGGATCTATTTATAGAATCAAAACTACTTGTAGAATCACATTTCTTTTTCTAATTATAGTAGGTCTAGGTGTACACTTAGCTCTTAATTATTTGCTACTATTACAAATAAATTAACTAAGAAATTACAAGGTGTCGAACCCAAAAAAAATTAATAATGAACAAAGAAAATTCAGAGTACATCATAAGCCTGACACTAAATAGACAACATTAGCTCTGTGTGTGTGTGTGTGTGTACAACATTAGCTCTGTGGACAAGATTAGCTTTGTGTGTGTGCACACTACTCACATGTACAACCTTATAATTGATACTTTGAAAAAAATAAGTGAAGAAAATTAATTATTCATAGAGAAGAAGATCCAAATTCTAAGAAAATTTACATCACTTTTCAATATTCATGTTTGAACTTAAAATAGCAAAAGAATGTGAGATAGAGAAGTGTAGCTTAATACTAATATTTATATCAAAGCAAGAAAGTGGTAGCACTTGTGGAAGATCTTCACCTTGTTGCTTGTTATTGATCTTACGTCCAGAATCTTCACCATCAATTGCAACCTTCTTGTCAACACTAGTTTTAATTTTAAGTTAATTAGAGAAAGAAAAATTTGTCTTATGAGATATCTATTTAGGCTTCTTAATACTTTCTCTAGTAAAAATAAAATTATACACAGGAGCTTTTGTCTTCTCTGGATTTTTTATTACCATTTGATCATTCTTATCGTTGACATTAACTTGATTTTTCATATATTTAACATCATATTGTTTTTTTCTATCTTTAACTTCAACACATTTTTTCTTTAGAATCCTTTTTCTTGAGCAAAAAATGATAAGCATTAAACGAATGTCCTTCACAATGGCAAAAGTTACAAGAATCAGGAAGATTATAATATGTAATCAGCTGAATATAAATCTTTCCTCCTACTTGTAATGCCAATTCCTTTTTACAATTAAAAAGGTTGATTTCAACAAAAAAACAAGGTCTGCGAAAAAACCAAAAGTTATAAAAATAGACTTCATATGCTTAATGGGACTAAGAAGACTAATAATTTCATGTTCAACAACTTTTTGAAAAATTAACAGAAGATTATATAACTCACAAAAAACATGGAACTTTAGCATATTCTTTAGATTGGACATCAAAATATGGAGCCCACTTACAAATGATCAACTTTGCATGGTTATGTATAAAAGACCATATATCTAGGACACACTACACCATTGAAGTATTGCCCAACTCAACAAGTAGAAAAAAACAAGAATAATACCTGGCATGAAGAACTTGAATATCATGTTTTTTCATTACATCATTTAACTGTGAAACGAAACTTCGATTATGAGGTAAGTAACCCAGAATTTCAATGAACACATATTGTGATGAAAGATCAACAACCAATTACTCATATACATCATCAGGAAGAGCAAAATCAAGTGTCTTAGTTACAAGATGAAATCCCTTAGTGTATGTTATTTGTAAATGATATTGTATTGGTAGATAGATATTAAGAAAATATTACTTCCTAAAATGGAAAAGTGGATACATGTTCTAAAATTAGAAGACTTAAAAATTAGTAGACACAAGATACAATACGTAAAAGATAATTCTAATAAAAGCATAAATAGTAGTAAAATAAAAGTAACAAATCAAGGTCAAAGAGTCCCTCATGATAAACAATTCTACTACCTAGTTTCAATGCTCCATTCAAATGTAAAATTAAGAAATAGAAGTGAGGCAAGATGATCAAAACAAAGATAGGCTAGTGAAATATTATACAATAAACTACCCCAATAAAACTAAAGAAAAAATTTTACAAAATGGTATTTTATATGAACTAAAATGAAATGAACCTTTATTACATTTGAAGACCCATAAGATCTATTGGACAAATATTGCATTTTCATGAAAAATAAAGATATACTTTACAAATTGGCCAAGCACCAATGGAGCCCCAAAAACAAATCATACAAGTTTTTTGCTATAACATTATAATGTTGTCTCAAATGGGTAGTTGCAACACAAGAAAGAAACACATGTAACTCATCTTCCAATTCTCCTAATCTACATAACCTACAAATGTGCTCTTCTTGAAGGAGTTGAATCCATCTTCCACTTTCAATTATAAGATCATGAGAACTTAAGCAAAGCTTGCTAATAGCATTTCGATACTTGTTTGGAATAACTATTAAGAGATAGTAAGCTTCTACAACTAGTTTATTAGATCTAACGTAGTGTAAATAAAATTCTCTTACTTTTCACATTAGACCACATTTGTTTTCAAACCTTTTAATTGGAATACGTTTATGATTTTGCTACATGCCCTCCTAAGAGATATTCCATTTACTCAACCGTTGCATTTCCTAAAAATACAAATCTTGTGAATCCTCAAGAATTGCTTTAGAGAATTTGTCTGACAATGAAATATGCAAGCTATGAGTGTATGTCATGAATTTGTACAAGGCTTTTGCTTCTAAAGGTAATAAATCACATTCACATAATAACATTGAGCAAAATTTTTGCATCTTCACCTTTAACTCATCATGAATAAAAATTTTTTTGCAATCTTTCAATATCTTTCCAAAGTTTAGCACTAAGTTTAGATCCCTGAACAACACATCCATACAATACAATAAGATAGATAGTCTAAAAAGTTTGTTTTCTAACCTTCCAAGCCATGGTCCTAAATCCTTGCACTCATTTTTGAAAGTGTACAAAGTCTTGAAATCTCTTGCTATTTTTTCTTTAATGCACTTCCCCAACATGTAATTGAGCATATAAAAAAGACCCAAATATTTTTAAATATTGACTATTTGCATATTAACACCTCCAAAATGGAAGATATAATAGGTGTTTCTTGTACTCTATATTATCAATTTGGTTTTATCTACATTCACTTTTAGACCAAATGAATGACAATAAGTTTTAAAAATTTGCAATATATTTTGCATTCCTTTTACGATAGTGGAGATCAAGGCAACATCATCTACCTATACAATAAGATTCACTAATTGGGATCCAACTTTGATAACATGACTATCTTGTGGGCATAAACAACAAATGAATGTGGCATAATTAAGAATGCTTAGATGGATGCTAATGCCATAAGAGATAAAATGCACAATATGAACATCAAAGGAAGGCTAGGAGTGGTTTTTAGTTCAAATAAGCTAAGAATAATGTCTTATATGATTTGATCATGCGCAAAAAGGATAAAGAAAGTTGGCACATCACTATTCCAAGGAAGCCACAAAACCACAAAAAAAAACATAGGAAACACCAATTAAAAATGATATGAAAAAATTACAAGAAGATAAGTATCTAGCTCAAGTAATTGACCCCATTTTTCCTAAAACATGACTAAGATGATGATGATGATGATGATGTACCATCAACCTATCAATATCAATCTTCAAAAAGTTAACATGGCCCATGATAAAAAGAGATTTTTAACAATGTAAAATAATTTCTAAATTTTTTTACTACGATAACATGAAAAGCAAAGTTGAGTTGGGTATGAGTAAGCTAATCTTCTCATAAATATTTTACATCAAAACACTTTCTAGTCCATATATTTTTTATAAACTTTATTATAAATATTTACTATAAACATAACTTTCCTAAGAACCCACCCAAAATACACCCAACAAAATTATGAGATAATCATTTATTGACAATAGGGTCATCATCAAATATAAACGTTAATATCATTAATAAAGAAACATTTATCATTAATATTACATTGATCGTTGGGACAAACAATAACCATACAGAAATATTACAGGAGATAAAAAGGTTAAAATCATTATTTTCTTCTCCAGCCAAAAGCTGCATTACGCAGCGACTTACTTACCATTTAATTAGCTTCAACAATTACTACTGTCAATTTAAAAAACATAAGAATGAAACTTCACATTTTATTCTTTGATAGTCCACTCAGAAACTGAAAACAGCTTAGTTTCAATTTCGGTTACACATTTATATTGAAAACCTTTACAAAGAAACATCTTCATGCCTTTATCCCAGCTATTATGGATTGACAGTTTAAGTAAGCTAAGGATTTAAAGATAGCTTCCTGTAACCAGCTGCCTGTCTAAAGGAACATCTTACAACATAGGTCTATAAATACCTAAAACCAATGCAAGTAAATTCTAAAAAAAGTCTACTTTGAAAATGATCAAAAATTGAAGATACTGTACGTACTAAATAACAAGATAGTAAGTTCTCTTACATCAATGAAACTAGCAACATTTTAAAAATATTCTCGCTTTCTTTTCTTGTAATAGCATCCAAAATGTTACATAATGTTATATCAAACTGAATTTTAGGAACTATGTTAAAATACAAAGTTTCGGTATTATACCAAGAAATGAAAATTGGAAATGTGCATGCATACAGCATGACATCTAAGTACTGCGAGCTCATCTCTACCAATGCACTCAACAGATCATGAGTGAGATTTTCTTCAATAATACACATTAGTAATTATTCATAAAAATAGTTTACTTGATAGACCCACAAGCAATTGATGTAACTTTGCAAATTCCAGCTGTAGTAGTAAAAGGCACACCCTTGTAACAGGCTACTAGTTCAGAATTTGTATGCAAATCTGGCTGCACAGTTTCCCATACCTTTTTCTTTGGGTTTAAAACTTCATCTGGCTCACCTTCAAAGCCAGGAAACCTCACCCTCTCCCCTATAGGAGCATCTTCTGGAGGAGAAACTAATTCCACCTGAAAGAAAATTTCAACCAAATATAATTAAAATGAGTGAAAATCTCTTACGACCAAAAATAAGGTCTAATCACTTGCATAAATCTTACAATTGTATGATCTTCATTTGAAGTTGCTAAAACCATAGCTTGCGACTTGATTCCTCTCATAGTTGCTGGCTTCAGGTTACATAATACACAGACTTTTCGATTCTGGTAACATGATAAGCTAATCAATGTAATATAAATTTTAACATTTTTCCATAAATTCATGACCATTCCAACTTCATAAGAACATTTTTAAAGCAACTAAATGCAATCAAAGTTCACAGTTTAAAAAAAAATTGCACATGTAATTTTCACACAAAAACAACCCAAAAAAAAACGAAAAGAAAAGAAACACGGTTGTTTTATAAATAGAGACTGCATAGCTTCAATGCAGATCAATGGCCTAAATACCTGCATATCTTCCAGTGAAATGTATTTCACAAGGCCACTCACAACGGTCCTCGGTGATGCCTCTCCAACATCAATCTCTTCTACATACAAAGAGTCTGCATCAGGATGCTTCTGAACCTTTGTGATACTTCCGACTCTGATGTCCAATCGTGCAACAGACACTGGCAAATCTTTTGCTGCAGCTGGAGCTTTCTTGGCTTTAACCTCTTTCAAACTAACTTTTTCCAGCTTTCGGGCTATTCCATCTGCCTCTGCACAAACTCAAACGACACTGCTATGTTGATGTATCGAACCAGAATTCAGATCTAAAAGCCATACACCAAGTGCCCAAATTTAATAACAAATTAACTGCAAAAATTTTTATCTCTTACAATATAAAACCATGGTAGTTTATAATTTCCTGTAGATAAATTTACTGCTCAGATTAACATTTCTTTGTGTTCCTATGAACGTTATTCTGGATAGGTTGAAATTCTTATTAGTTACTTCTTAGCAGAAATCCATTGGGCTACCATCGTCATGATGATGCATTTACAACATTATATTCATCAAACATTTACCAACAAAAGCATTTTGAATGAATGGTTTAGTACAATAGGGATATGATATTTTCAAAGACTACCAAACGGCAAGTTTCAACATTGCAAGTCTCTAGTCTAAAATAAATTAGACCATGGCAATCATAAAATATGCTAACCTGGAACAGTGACTTTCGTTGACTGCCCTGCACTTCCTGACGATTCAACCTTGGCCTTCTCGTTTCTGTCAGCTTGACTACCAGCAAACTTCTCTCTGTAGTAACTGACCTCTTCATCTTTCTACATGGAATGATTAAGATGTTAAGAATGATCCAAACACATGAATGCCACTAATTATCAGATACATTATAATTAATTGAGAATAATACCATTTCTGAAAATAATGGTTCAGGCTTCCCAATCATATGACCTGCAGAAACAAGAACCCATGGTTTTTTGGCTCGTTCCAGATCACCATTCTCGTCATTAAGTGACAACGTATCAAATGATAAATTGAGTTGTGCTACGACCTGTTATACAGAACAATGAAGAATCATGTTTGGTCAGCCAAATGATGGATAACATTTAAATTAACCACGAGGGAGAAAAAAATCCATATAAACCTGTGTACCTTTTGAGAAAATGAAGGCATAAATGGTTCTAGCAATGTCGCCAAAAGATGAACAAGCCCAACAGATGTCTTTACTACAATATCACAAGCAGCTTTATCTTCTTTATAAAGCTTCCAGAATTGACTTTCCTATAATATTACAGAATGTGTCTCATCAAATAAAAAGTAAAGGTACACATCATAAAAACCAGAAGCAGGGGCAGAAGATGTCTCACCTGTAAGTAACGATTACCTTCACTAGAAACAGCCATTGCAGATTTCAAACCCTGTTTCAGCTTAACCTAATTGTGAGACACAAAACCAAACCTGAAAATCAATTATCCTTGCCTAGAGGACCATGAGGTATTTTAAAATTAGCTAAACCAGATTTCTGAAAAGAAATTCTACAGGAAAATGCTTATCACCTTCTCCATAGCCTCCACATACTCATCAACAAGTTCACCAACTCTTTTAGCAAGTTCAGCCGTTAATGTATGGTTCTCAGGACTCAAAGCATTTGGAACAACAGAACCATAGCCTCCCCCTATGATTCATATTTCAGAATAAAAAATTTAATTCAGTCTATATGGATGCTTTCATTAATAGCAAACATTATCAAAATATAGTTCACTGACCAAGAGGTTTTGCAAGAAAGCTCAATGCACGATGAACAAAGTTTCCCAAATTTTTTAACAATTCACTGTTTTGTTTTGCCTGGAGATCTGCCCATGCAAAGAGCGTGTCCGAAACCTTAAGTGCAAACAAATTCATATCAGTGTGACATATTTAAATTATTACATTTACATATATAATAGCATCACAAAAATCCGCAGTCTACTGCAGGTTACCTCGGGCCTATTTGTTAGTAAATAATATCTCCATACTTCCACTGGAACATTGGTATTCTTAGCATCATTTCCAAACACACCCATCCCTTTACTTTTGGAAAACTTACCTACAACATCAATAATAAGCATACATCATATGTCATAAAACTGATTACTTTGGAACAGGTAAAAAATTTAAATAAAATTAAGAGTTTATTACAAAACAGGATGAAGATGGAAAATATACATTAGTTTCAATCAAAAGCCAACATTTAACTAAATATCCAATCTACCAATGTACATAATGGAATTAAAAACAAAACAAAACAAAACAACCAGTCTGGAAGATAATGTAAAGACAATCAATAGAGCGAGGACACAAATATCATCACTTGCACAAAAAATGAGCATCAAAATTAACAAGTAATAAAAATAAAAGCACCTGCTTCATAATTCAAATACTCAGTGACACTGATTGTCTTCATCAAGGTCCAGTCTTCTCCAGTCCCAAGGAGTGTTGATGGAAATATAACCTATATATGATCAAAATATAATTTTAGGAAACCAAACAAAATCATGTAGCATTGCTCACTTAGTTAAAGCATGTAGCTTGTGATTTGCAAGTCATAGGTTCAATCCCAAAGGGCATGCTTGGACATATGCCAACCTGGGGGCACAGTAAAAAAAAATACATTTGGGCTATAGCATCAAGTAGATAGCTAACTACAGAAAATCACCGTCAAATACTTCGCCTAGCTTGACAGTTTGCCTATATAGATAGAATAAAGGCATCATGATGATGATGAAACAGAATCATAAATCATTTAGAAAAAAAATAGCTAGTTAAAGCTAAGGTAAAATAAACAAACAGATGAATATTAAACATGTAAAATGTAAAAACAGAACAGTCCATTGCAGTACTTACTGTATGGAATGGAACATTGTCCTTCCCCATAAATTGGAACAGTTCTACATGTTTAGGGTTATGCCACCATTGTTTCCACTTCGATGTGTAACATGCTGTTATCGAGACATAACCAATAGGAGCATCAAACCATACATAAAATACCTGATGAAGGTACATTAAATAATGGTTAGTTGAAGTAGAAACAATAAATAATAATATGAATGATTTGTATGTTTAATAATTAAAATAACAGATGTGGGTTTGAATTCCAGGCATAAGCATACTTTATCTTTAAACTTTTCAAGAGGTACAGAGACACCCCATTTCAAATCGCGTGTAATGCAGCGAGGCTTAAGTCCTTCCCGCATCCAAGCATTGGTGGTCTGGACTGCATTTTGACTCCATCCTCCTCTAACGGATGTATCATTAACATATTCTTCCAATTTAGTTTTTAATTTTGGGAGTTCTAAAAACAAATGATCAGTGTCTTGAATATGGGGAGGATTTCGACAGACCTATGAGAAAAGATGTAGTAAAGATTATAACAAACAGTTGAGAAAGTAACAAACATTATAATCTGAGAGTAGCAGTGCTATTTAAATTTATTTACCTTGCACCTAGGGTTTATTAGTTCAGTGGGGTTCAACAATTTCCCACAATTTTCACATTGATCACCACGTGCATCTTCATATCCACATCCAGCCGTAGGACAAGTACCCTCAACAAATCTATCCGCTAAAAAGCGGTTGCATGTATCACAATATAACTGGAGAATCACAGATTGAGAGAATTTTCTTTATATGGGAGTTTAGGGGGAAAATGAACACTATAATATTTAGAAAGACAGAAACTGCAAAGGAGAAGAAAATGGAGTATTTGCTTTAAACAATTGAAAGCTATGTCTATTGATATTAAATCTTGAAAAACAACGAAAATATTTAGACCTGCTGCATTGTATTCTCTGAAAGCCAATCATTTTCAAGCAGTTTTTTAAAAATGTCCTGGCAAATTTGTGTCTGTTGTGGGGTTGATGTGCGACCAAACTTATCAAAACTAATATCAAACCATTCATATATCTCCTTGTGAATAGCATGGTACCTAAAAGTGGGGAAAAAATTAAGCATCCATTATATTTGGACCAATGTGGTATGATAAAAGTTTGCTTGAGAAGAAAGTAAAACTAATGAAAACATAAATAGCTTTGAACTGCACAATTTTAAGAAACATATTTCTCAATTGTTCATGTACTTCTATGATTGAATTGCAATTCTTCCTGTAATGAACATAATATTTGTAATGCTACACAGAAATACTAAAACAATATTTTCTATTCCATTGTCCAAAGTTGTTGTAATGCACATCAAATAACCTGCATTAAAAAAGGTGGATTTTTATTTATTTGAGCAGTATAAAAGAAAATTCAATGCTTACTTATCACAAATCTCGCGAGGAGTCAAGTTCTCTTCCATTGCTTTGGTTTCTGTAGCTGTACCATACTCGTCAGTGCCACACATGTATATCACGTTATAGCCTCTTCTTCGACAGTAACGGGCAAACACATCAGCACTCAGAACAGCTGTTTTCACAACACAAAAAACATATTGTATGATGTGAACTAACATTCATATGAAATAAAAACATAGCAACTGAGAAAAAGCATATAAACTAAATAGATTAAACGTCATCACAAACAGTTGCAATAAGGTACATCAATAAAATATATGCTGACAACTAACCTGTCAGATAAATTTAAATTTATTAGACTCAATCTAATTGCCAAAATAGAATTTTCTTGCCTCCAAACAGTGGCCATAAACGAGGAGATATTGCTTGCAATTTTTGCTATGTGTTGAAAGTTACAAACTTACAATAAGCATAATTTAAAATGCTAATCAGATATCATATATTTTTTTCATGGATCCTTAATGCGTGCATGGATAGCTTTAAAGCTTTGAAAGTGATATGCAATCTTAGTTCTTAGTGTTTATTTATAGGTTTGCAAGATTCCAACTTCCGCAATATGTTTTTAGTTAGGAACACAGAGTTTGAATCTGTTCTGGTAAAAATTTAACAAAGAATTAATCCATCGTGCAATTACCAAGGATTTTATTTTTTTTTTCCAAATATGATCCAGTTTATTTTCGCTAAAAGTAAAAAGCATCAGCAATCACATCGGAAAAGCTAGTTGATTACATCTCTTTTCTCTAAGGTAATAGAAATTTAGTCAAACTAGTAGAATGTTTAAAGGTCGTAAGTAGACATGCTAAATGCAATAGGCAAGGTTAGAAATCGAAAATCAGGTACTGGATATAAATAACAAGAAATCTGGAAATAAGATCGAGAGTTGCGAACTTTGAAGAGAAAAACTTACATCCAATTATATTTCCAAGATGAGGAACATTGTTCACATAAGGGAGAGCACTGGTAATAAGGACATTTCTCTTTCCAGGAATAGGCAACTTCTCATTAACATTACTGCTGGAGGCTGCTTCCAACGATATATCACCCATGGTTCCGAATGACTTGATGGAATGAAGCCCTGTCTTTCATACAGGAAAAACCCTAAACCCTGAGTCAGGAACATTCAAATGAAAAAACAAAAGAAAAAGAAAAGTGGAAGAAAATCGTAATAACAATACAAGATACGATTATAGGTTTAGAAAACATAAGAGTCAACGCATTACCTTTAAAAAACTTCACTGAAAAGCTGCGACACGGATCCAACTGCCGCTGAAGAAATTTTGAAGCGAACAGCTTGCTGTTGAAATGCAAATACGCCACCTTCATTCAACGCTGGATTTTTCCCTGTACTGAGAATATATTGGGCATTTGGACATGTTCCAATGGAATAGATACCCGCAAAAGACCTTGGTGGAATCCGTGTCATGCCATTTCTAACCAACCATTTCTATTTTTAAATTAAAATTCAAGGAAAAATAAAAATTTTCTACAGTTGAGTGCTCCGAGAATAACTACTTTTCATGTCCACGCTTTACCGTTCCAGACTCCCGTTGGTCGCGAAGGTAAGGTGAATTTGTTCTCCTTGGGTTGAGTGGCGTGTTGTTTTCCAAATATATATATATAGATATATTACTAATAAGCAAAGAAAATTTAGAGTACATTATAAGCTTAACACAAAGTAGACATCATTAAAATATATATATATATATAAAGAAAAAAAATTTGATTTTAACACTTTCTATTCAAATGTACAGCCTTACAATTAAAACTTTGATAAAGAAAGTGAAGAAATTAATTATTAGTAAGCATGAAGGTCCCGAGCCTAACAAAGTTGACATCACTTTTCAAAACTTTAAATAGCAAAAGGATTCAAGATAGAGAGGTGTGGCTTAATACCAATATTTGTTTCAAAGCAAGAAAGTAGAACCATTGGTGAAAGATCTTCAACTTGCCACTTGTTATTGATCTTATCTTGAAAATCGTTCCCATCAACTACAACCTTAATGTTGTACTAGTTTTAACTTTCAATTAATAGTATTTGTGTCAATTCTTTATTGTCATTTGATCATTTTTATCATTGACATTAACTTGATTTTTCATATCTTTAATTTCAACATATTTTTTCTTTTCTTCATAATCTTTTTTCTTGAGCTAAAAAAGGCAAGCATTAAATAAATGTCTTTCACAATGGCAAAGGTTGCAAGAATTAGGAAGATTATAACATATAATTCGCTGAATATAAGTCTTTCCTCCTTGTAATACCAATTCCTTTTCACAATTGAGATCATTGATTTCAACAAAAAAAAATATCTATGAAAACCAAAATTTGTAGAAATAGACTCCATATGCTTAAAAGAACCAAGAAGACTAATAATTTCTTACTCACTTCTCGGAAAAATCAATGAAAGATTATATAACTTGACAAAATATGGTACTTCTAGCATAATCTTCAAAGTGGACATCAAAATCTAGAGCCCACTTATGAATAATCAACATTACATGCTTATGTATAAAAGACCCTAAATCTAGGGCATGTTGCACCATCAAAGCATTACCTAACTTAATAAGCAAAAAAAAACCAGAATAATATCTAGCATGAAGAACTTGAATACCATATTTTTTCATCACATCATTTAACTGTGAAATGCAACATCGATTATGAGATAGGCAACTCAAAATTTGAATAAACACGTATTGTGATGAAAGATCAACATCAAGTATTTTAGTTACACCAATATCACTAGAAGAAGGTATCACAGCTTTTTTCTTACCCGCTGCTAAATCTGCATTTTGAAGATCAACAAAAATTTCTTCATCAATAAAAAATACAAAAATTTCAACATTGGTTGAAGAAGTTGGGAGTAATATAGAATTGTCAATAGGGAAATTCTAGAGAAATTAGCTATTTGTTGTTTGTTGTTTATTGGTTGTTGTTTGTTGTCCTTTTTGGGTAAGAAGGTTTTGAAAGTGTCATGTTTGCTATACATGTACATATGACTAAAAAGTTTTGTGCTCTAATACCCCTTATTACATGGGCCATGTGATTAGTTGCTTAAAGCTTATCATATTCATTTTACATGACAAGAGAAATACCCTAATTAGCAACTTATTCACTTTGTCATTTGGACAAAAATGGTCTTGTTAGAGTAGGCTCAATGCAATAAAAAAATAATTTCATTATTTTTTTCATTAACGAACTCTTAAATTATGGGTTCAAACTAGTTTGTATATAAAAGCTATTTCTTGGAGGAATTTGAACTCATATGACATATTTACTAAACTTTAACTTTAACATTGTACTTTATGGTCCACTGTAAAACTCTCTATTGTAGGTGAGATGTCTCCTCCTAGACAAAATCATCTTACTAAAAACATCTCTAGTGTGAGAGAGACATCTCACCAAACATCTTTGCAACAACCCAAATGTCTTCACCACTTGCCAAATGTCTCCTATCAAAGCTCAACATTTGGTGAAGACATCTCTTGGACTTTTGAGACATCTTCCCAACATCCAAAACCTACAAAAAGTACCTATAGGGATGAAAAAAGGGATCAAAAGAGATGTCGCTACACCATGTAGTAGGTAGCACTTAGTTTTAGAAAAAAGTGACTAACTGTAAGAAAAAAGTATTGTGAATAAGAGGGTAGGGAAAGTAATGGATACTAGGTATTATTGTTAATTTAGTGGGTATATAATAATAGTACTTTTTAGAAAAAAGTAAAACCACTATTATTGATGCTTTTTGGGTGAGATAAATCTAGGATACATCTATGGTTTATTTGTGGAATTCTACAACTTACTCTTGTGACTATAATACTGTTATGTATATGAATGCAAATATGTTATATAAGATGATTACCCCCTAGTATGACATCTTCAACTTCATGATACTTATTTCAAGGTTTATTAGGGAAATTTTATGGCTTATCCTTACTTAGTCATGTTGAATTGGCATTTCTTCCTTCTTTTATAGGTAATGCTAGAGTAGTAATAAGTGGTAGAGCAGTCTCAACCTCCAACTATACAATCTACAAGCATCATGAGAGATCATGTTCTAATTTGTGGACTAAATTAGCATGATTTCTAAATAGTTAATTCTAAGAGTATAGGTCATTATCTTCCTAGCAATACTTGTGGTGATTCTTAATATTTATGGTTAAGTATAGATGAGGCATATGATATTGATGTTATTGTGGCTATTAATAAATAATATTAAAGTATAGAAAATTAATATAAGGTATCATAAAGTAAGCTCTAAGTTAGCCTAGGGTGATGAGTGTCTCGTCCCACTTGTCATACACAACTTGAATGCATACATCAACTACTAGGATTACTAAGTGAACATGTATTTATGCTTGAAGTCATCATGCTCATTGAACCATGTCTAACATGCATTTGAAATATAGATAATATGCTAACTATGTGAAAAAAAAGACATTAATTTATATGCATAGAAAAATAAAAAATAGGGAAAGATAAAGTCTAATCTATGTCAAAATATTGTAATCAGTAGGAATCAATCTCAATCTTATTATTGTTCATGAACTATATCGAAGTACAATCCACTAAAATAAAATGTCATATAATTAACCTAGATTCATGCTATGAGCACCCATTGATTGTTACTAAAATTTAAGAAAACAAATTTTAAGAGTTCTACTACCTATTGTACTAATGGTGACATTAATGTAATAGGTGCTCTATATTTATAGGCAATGACTAGAACTACATCATTGTACCTTAGATGTTGCATCATGGGTTACAACATTGAATTTACGATGATATAGTTGTGACATCATATCTACAATGATGTAGTTATGACATGGCAACCTATTAAAATACCATTAATAATACTCCATAACTAATTGAAAAGTTATCATTAAGTTAAATAAAATTGGGAAAGAGATTGTTATAAAAGTATGAGAGTGACCTTTATGAACTTGACTTATTGATAACTTGATAAATACTTGAGTACTATATTATAAATTTTATTTGGATGGACTTCAAAAAATGATAGAATTTTGAACAACATCAAAATTTTATAAAAAAATGTAGAAGTTTATAGGAATTTAAAAATTTATGAAGATAGATCTTTAGGTGGTTCTTGGTAGTCATGGTTCTTTTAGCCTTGACTAATACATTCATTAATTTCTTACTACTATTGATGATCTCTTCATATGAGATGATTTCAATAGTGTTCTCAATTTCTCCTCCTTAGTCTATGGATCATTAATTATCCAAGCTAAGTTAGCTAGGTTGGAAGTTGTAAAAATTTTCCATGGACATGGTAAAATTGAAAACATTTCATTAGCATTGATGAACTAGACTATAAAAATGTCATGTTTGACATTAAACACTCTAACTTGATTTTTCAAGTTTTGGTATTTTGTCATTCTTTTTGTTAAGTTCTTTACAGTATGTCTCTAATTAGTGAATTCTTCCTTGCATACCCCCAGCTTTGCATTAGCAATATATAACTTTTGTTATGCCTTATTATGGAGCTAGTGCTCTCGTTTCATATAGTGAGAATGTGGCTATCACTTGCTTTTCCAAATCATTTCTAGGTTGGCCTAGTATTACAAGGTTGATGTATCATAGGTTAATGAGCTTCATGTATTTTTTTCATATCTTTGATTTATAGATCTTTCATCTTAATCTTAACTTGATTAATGACATTAATTTTATCAAAGATAGACTATTAGTTTGGATTTGGGAGGAGCTAGAGAGTAGTGTTAAGCTTGGCTTTAGCCATCTGATGTAGGCACATCTCTTTCAATTCCTTTTTCTCTTTTCTATAGACAATTTTTGTAGGTTTCAAGAGGCTAGAAAGACATCTTGGGGATTAGAGAGATATCTAAGCCAAGTGTAGAGACCTTGTAGGAGACGTTCTAGGTTCAAGAAAGATGTCTTGACTTTGCCATAGAAGTGTCAGGGAAGATGTCCTAGATCCAAGTGAGATGTTCCAATTTTAAAGGGATACATTCCACAAAGTGGAAGATGTCCCAAGTGAAGTGTCTCGCACATGGATGAGATGTCTTACACCCAAGTGAGACATTCCACCTACAAGTGTTTTTCAGCAAGACATCTTGTAAAATGCTAAAGATGACCCAAACAAGCAAGGAAATTTCTAAAATTGGCATTCCAATTTGGGAAATAGCTAAAACAATGGAGAAAAATATGAAAAAAGCTTGAGATCCTTAATTTGAGTTTGGAAAAAGGTTTTTAGATTTTTTGTCTCCTAATTACAATAAATATTGATGTTGTTTCTTCATGAGGTGTCATGAAGAGAGCTTATAAGAGATGAGTTGATGTGTTATGTAAGAGATATAGCACACTATATGAGTGCATATTGGGTTGTAGCTCAAGATTAATTGTATGTGTATTTGCCCTATGCATGTGCCTCTTGATTGCTTGAATGAGCTAATCTTGTCCAACTACGCCTTGCATTAAGGACAATCTCTATGTGGTTGTAGAGTTGCATTCTCTACAACATCATTTGAGTGTTGAGAGTGTTTTGGATGATTTTTTAATTATGGAATACTTGTGTAATCTTTGTTTCAGCAATTGAAAATACCTAGTTTTTTTTTGTTTATTAGCATATTGATCTATCTTTCATAACATTTGGATTTAGTGGACTTGAAGGTTAATTTCTATTGAAGTAAAATTGCTCCAACATTATTACTATTGGAGCTTAGCTTAGCTTTTAGTTAATTGTTACTTGGAATTGGTTGCATATTTTTGTCAAATTCATGTGGAACTTAAGAAGAAACAAGTCCAGGCCTTGAAAATAGACATGAAGAGCATGAAGACTACCTTCCAACTAATGGTTGCGTGGTTGGATGAAATTAGTGCAAAGGTAGACAATAATACAGGTCCCAACGATATCTAGACACGTGGAGATGATGAGCATTTATGTTCAAATGATGATGATGAAGTTTCATAGCCTAGTGGAGGAAGAGTGGATGCTAAGAAAGGATAATCTAGCTATGGGATTGTAGGAATCCATTAGCCAAGGATTCTAATGGGAGGAAATCTTATTCATCATGGCAAAATTTTAAGAGCTCCATTAATGATAACTACTTCTTCTCTTAACAAGCTTGATGAAGAGGATGAAGCAAGGCCTACTAGAGTGTTCCAAAATGCTACAATACTCCCATATGTTTAGTTGAAGAATCTCAATGGTATAGATAGCACAAATGCTTCCTCAAGTTGGGTAAAGGCACTTGACGAGTACTTTGAGTTTGAAGAGGTACCAAATTACTTGAGGATATCAATTGCTAAATCTAGATTAGAAGGCATGGATTCTACTTGGTGGGAAAAGTAGTTCCAAGGTTATAAAGGACAAAATGATCAAACCATTAGAGATTAAAATCTAATGAAATATAGGTTATGAAGAAAATTTGAATAGTTTCAACATAGGTAAGAGATAATTATGAAGTTGAAATTCCTAATGCAAGATGACAAAGACAATAAAGAATTTTACATTAAATTCTATGATCTATTCCATCAAGAGAAAGTGATTTGGGAGAAGTATGAACAAGCTTCAATATTTCTATAAGGTCTAAAAATGATATATTAATAAGAGTTGCCATTTTACAAGCCACAAAATCTTGATGAGGCTAATGATTTAGCACTCAAGACAAAGAAGAAACTCAATAGATTTAGAAACAAGAAACTTCTAAGGGGAGGGACCAAGGGTCCAAATTTGAGAATGTATCCAAGTCCAAATTTGAAGACAAGAATAACAATCATGATAAGAATATAGAGAAGGATGATGAAAAAGGAAACACTAAGAAGGACCAATGCAAGGGAGGTAAGGATCAATCTAGTAGCCTATCCAACATTTAATGCTTTAAATTTGGAGAATGAGAACACAAGAAATGGAAATTTCCACTTCAAAAGGTAGCAAAGGACAAAGATGTGCAAACCATAAAGGTGGAGAAGACATCAAGCCAAGCTCTTTAGATAAGTAATCCTAATGGTCTCAAGATTTAGGAAGTTTCTAACTTAAATTCTTATGTACTCATGGGGAATGTGAATAAAGGAGACCATCCTACTAGAAATTTGTTATTTTGGATTGGGACTATATGCTTGCTTAGTGGTCAATGGATTTATATTTGACTGGTGGAGGAGCCCAAAAAAATATCATTTCCTCTATGATAGTTTCTAGGTTGGGTTTAGTAACTAATCTTCATCCTAGGCCTTACAAGGTGCATTGGTTATCTAGGGATCATTCTCAAGAGGTAAGAGAATAGTATGTTTTGAAATTTAAAATTGGAAGTTTTTATGATATTGTAATGTGTGATGTACTTCCAATTAATTGTGTTGATGTAATTCTTGATAAACCTTGGAATTTTGACAATGGTGCTTAGTTTGACAAAGCAAGAAATGTATGGAATGTAGTAAGAGCTCATGGAATCCATGAGTTGATTCTCATGATAGCTGAACAAGTGAGATACCTTAATTCTTCTAAGAGAGAGAGAATATATTAAGTATCATGATGAGGTTAGTTTTAATTTTGTTGTTATATGAACTATTGCTACTAATCATGATGTGTGGTAGACTTGAAGAAAAAATTTCCTAAGGTATTCAAGGTGGAATTCGATGGATTGCCACCTATGAGAAATGTACAACATTAGAATGATTTTATCCTCGATGCACCCATTTCAAATGAGAAAGCATACCAAATGGCATCAAATTAGAGGGTTGAATTGCAAGGGTAAGTAGAGAAGGTACTTGCAAATGCCTTCATGAGGGAATCTATTTTACCTTGTGCAATTCCAATAGTGCTTGTGCCAAAGAAGGCAAGTGATGAATGAAGGATATGCATTGATTCCAAGGCAGTGAATAGGATAACAATGAGGTATTGGTTTCATATTTCAAGGATAAATGATATCCTTAATGTCCTTATGAGTGCAAAGATTTTTAGCAAAATTTATTTGAAGAGTAGTTATCATCAAATATAGATAAGACTTGGTGATGAATAGAAGACAACTTTAAAATCACTAGATAGATTATTTGAATGGTTGGTGATGTCATTTGGTCTCATAAATGCACCTACTATATTTATGAAATTGATGCATGATGTATTAAATGATTTCATTGGTAAGCGTTGTATTATCTTTTTTGATGATATTTTGGTATATAGCTTTAATGAGAAGCACTTGGGTCACTTAAGGATGGTGTGTCTTAAATTGGACTAGGTACAATTGGTGATGAATATGAAGAAAAATCATTTCTTCAAGAGTGAAATCATATATTTGGGACATTTGGTTTCTAAAAATTAATTTCAGATGGAAGCTACCATGGTGAGAGCTATTTGGGAGTGGCCAACTCCTAAGAATGTTTGGGAGGTATGATCATTTCTTGTTTTAGCAACTTTTTATCAAAGGTTAATAAAACATTGCAATGATATCTCTTGGCTCTTGTTTTCTTTGTTGAGAAAAAAAAAAAGATTTCAAGTGGGATAATGAAACCCAAAGGAGCTTTGACTTACTAAAAGCAAAAATAACCAATCAATTGATACTTGCAATCTCAAATTTTTAGAAGCCTTTCTAGGTGAAGGTCGATGCAAGTGGACTTGCCATTGGTGGGGTATTTTCACAAAAAGTGAGACCTGTTACTTTCTTTTCAGAAAGTTTAAAGAGTCAAGGTAGAAATATAGCATATATGAGAAGAAGCTATACACTATTCTTCAAGTAATCAAGCGTTCAAGGCATTACTTTTTGCCTAAGGAGTTAACTTTGATGATAAACCACAAAGCACTACAATTTATAAATTCTTAAAATTAATTCAGTGCAAAGTACATGAATTGGATTGCATAGTTATTTGAATTTAATTTTATGTTAAAACACAAAAGTGGAAAACCCAATGTGTTGGCCAATGTATTGTCCAAGATGCATGTGGTTAATTTTAGCATACCTCATGTCAAAGATATGGGTGATTTTTTTGATTTTTATGAACATGATTGTGATTTTAAGTAGGTGTGGAAAAGTCTCAAGGAGCCATTGTTGAGTATCATAGACCAATGGAAGGACTATGATATTCAAGATGAACTATTATTCAAAAATGGGAAGGTACGTATTCCTATTTGTGGTTTTAGAAAGAGGATTTTGTTTGAAAATCATTGAAGTGGCATGGTAAGTTACATGCATAGGGATAAAACATTAGAGCTTGTGGGTAGGTAAAATTTTTGGATTGGTATGGAAACTCAAGTTTCCAAATTTATGAAGGAGTGTTTAACTTGTTAGAAATTCAAAGGAGGTAAAGAAGTGGATGAACATTACATGTCTTTTTCAATTCACAAGGGTCCATGAGAAAGTGTATCATTGGATTTTATGAGTGGTATTCAAAAGACCAAAAGTGGGAATGATGTAATTTTTTTTTGTTATTGATAAGTTCTCTAAGATGGCACATTTCATTTCATGCAAAAAAGTGAGTGATGCTTCTCATGCAAAAAAATAGTTTTTTTAGCATTTTGTGAAGTTGCATGGAATTTCTTTGAATATTGTTTGTGATAGAGTCTCCAAGTTTACAAGTCATTTTTAAAGGTCCCTTTAAAAAATATTAGGGATAAAATTTAATTTTTCTAGTACAATCATCTATAGTCTAATGCTCAAACAAAGGTGGTAAATAAATCCTTTTTGAATATTTTAAGATGTTTATGTGATAGAAAACCAAACAAGTGGGAAAATTTGTTGTGTCATGTTGAGGTTTTATACAATAATGCTTTTCATGTTGTCATTGGTAAGAGTCCATTTAAGATAAATTACAATTTTGGTCCAAAGATGGTGGATAATTTGAAGAGTTTTGATGGAAAAGCTCGACTTACTACTAATTTTGTGCAAGGGATGAGGGATCTCCATATACAAATAAAATCATATCTTGAGAAGAAGGCTAAAGAAAGAGTCCTCAATATGAATGAGAGAAAATAGAAGTTAAATTTTCCTATTAGTGACTTGATTTGGATGTACTTCAAGAAGAAGTGATTGAAAGGTATCAACTTCTCCAAGTTGAAAATGAAGAAGATGAGGCATTTAAGGATAAAGGTCAAGATTAATGAGAAAGATTTTGAAATTAATTTACCAAATGATGTTTATTTGTCTTTTGTATTTAATGTTTCAAAATTTCTACACTATCATGGACTGGTTGATGATGAAACCATATAGGGCAACATTGATGAGTTAAAGGGGACTATTAATTAGTCCGACCATTTAATGGAGAGGAAAACAATCATACTTAGGTGGAGAAAAGCTTTGAACACTTAGGGAGTAAAGAGGCATGAGTACTTGATCCATTGAAAGGATCAATCACAAATGATGATGTATGAGTCCATGAGACCAAACTTGCTAAGTGGGGGATCACCTCTACCCCTATTCCCGTATTCACATAAGTTCACGTTGTGAAGGATGGAAGAACTAGTATTGGGACACCTCTTTTGATTCCTTTTTCTCCTCCCCATAGGTAATTTTTGTAGGTTTCAAAAGGCTAGAGAGACATCTTAGGAATCAAAAAGACATTTGGGTTGAGTGCAGAGACCTTATAGAAGATGTCCCACATTCAAGGGAGATTTTGCTGCAAAAGTCTTAGGCAAGGTATTCTAGTTTTAAAGTTAGATGTTCCATAGATTGGGAGATTTCCCAAGTAAGATGTCTCACATATGGGTGAGACATCTCAGTTATAGTGAAAATGGCTCATACCCAAGTAAGATGTCCCACCTACAAGTTGTGCTTATCAACGAGATGTCTTGTGAAAGACCAGAGACAACTCAAACAAGCAAGGAAACTTTCGAAATTATTGTTCAAGTTTGGAAAAAATATGAAACAATGAAGAAAAAGATGGAAAAAGCCTAAGATCCTTAAGTTAAGTTTCAAGAAATATCTTTAGGCATCTTGTCTCCTAGTTACAATAAATATTGATGTTGTTTCTTCATGAGATGTCATGGAGAGAGCACATGAGAGGTGAGTTGATGTGTAATGCAAGAGTCAAAGCACATTATGTGAGTACATCTTAGGTTGTAGCTCAAGTTTATTTGTGTATGTGTTTGGCCTGTGGGTATGTCTCTTATGTGCTTATATGAGTTGATCTCATCCAATTGTGCCTTGCATTGAGGATAATCACTATGTGCTTGTATAGCCTTATGCTCTATAGCATTGTTACATAGTTGAGAGTGTTTAAAGATAGTTAGTTTTCCTTTTTACTAACATATTGATCTATCTTTCATAGTATCTAGATTTAGTGGATTTGAAGATTAATTTCTATTCGAGTAAATCCACTCCATCATTTGAATTTCATTTTTATTAACTATTTTTGGAGTCATACCTGATATTGAAAATGTTCCTTAATATTTTTATTCTTTCAAGCCTTATTCTTTCATGCCTCAATTTCAATGACTAATTTCTAGTAGATGGTTCTGACCTCCTCCATGGAGTGATTTTAGTTATTTCTTGCAGACCTTTGAATATCCATGTTTACTTATGCCAATTGTTCTTGGAGATACTTAAGGTATTCTTCCAATTGGTGGTTTTCCTTATCTTCTTTTAGTAATCCATATTTTCTATGATAAGACCCTGGTTTTTCTTTGCCAACATGATAATGCTCTTGTCTAGTGCATGAACTTCTCCCTTTCTCTCCTCACTTGCTACTACTTAGCCTTTCGTTGGCTAATTTCATCATCATAAAAATAAGTAAGTAGCTAAAGAGAAAAGAACCATATAGGATCTACCAGCTTGACACAAAGTTGCATGACTTCATCTTATAGTTTCTACTTCATCAACTTAGTCTACTGGAGCTAGGCTTCAAAGATATCTAGCTTCATTTTGGTGACAATTAGATCATATTGCATGATGATAACATCTTGTGGAATGTTAAAGATAGCTAGAATCATTTGCCTAGTGTAGAGCAATCTATCCAATATCTCTTCATGGTATTCTACAATCATCATTCCTTCTTCTCTTACTCCTTTCCCTATAGATACTTAGATGTTTAGAATCGTGATGATGTCTAGAATCACAGTTGTAGGGATCTTAAGAAAGTCTAGTCTATGTGGTGATCACCCTTGAATCTATAGTTCAGATGGCATTTGTTGTAGTGCATTGGGAATCTACTATTGTAACAATTATTGCTACTTCTTCAGTGTTTAATGATGGTGGAAGCTCTTCTTGGATTTTTAAAGTAGGTATCATCTTCATAGCATCATTCGTATGTTATATATTTTTTGTTTGCAAGAAATTTCGAATCATACTAAATTCATCATTAGTTATATTTCATTTCTTAAGGGTTAAATAATTTCTTATGTTTGAGACATTAATTTTATTTATTTAATGTTATTTGTGGTAGTTATGTACTAGAATTACAAGACATGATGTTGTACTAGTAATGATATTTAGAATATGACTAATGATGAGACTTCAACTATTAATGATTATGTCATAAACCTAGACAACAAGCTATATTTCCATGTTTTTATTATAATTTTTTATGTCTTTATACTTAAGGCCTTACCTTTAATATAAATTGATGATCATACTTATGTTTTTGGATATTAAAGGTATGACTAGCTTATATGTTTGGGTCCTCTTACCTTTACTAGTTTTGATGATTCTTCTATGGAAATGGCTTTACTAAGATGTGTTGAGGAGGCATTTCATGAGATGAGGTGTTCATCTATGTAGTAGACTAGACTTATACTAAATCAACTTAAGGTACAATAGAGAAATGGTAGCATTATGAGAAAGAAAAAAGATGGAAATGTTGAGAGATGAAGTGAGAAGACTTCATGATGATCTTTAAGGAGATATTTATCTCCAAGGAATATATGTAGGCCAAGATTAATGAGTTTCATAGGTTTCACTAGGGAGATCCACCTATCCTTGAGTATAATACAAAGTTTATCCAACTAAATGAGTTTAGTGACTATGTATACAAGGATAAGAATACAAAGAAAGAAATCAAGTGATTGAGCCCTCATGAGACCTTCTCCTATTCAATGGAGTAACATAGTATGAGGTTGCATGAGCTTAGGATATGACCATAGAGAGGAATCAGCAACTAGATGCAAATGGGAAGAATAAAGGCCAAAAAAGGGATTTACATCTATGAGATAAAATAGGTGGTTTCAAGCAAGCTAGAGGAATTAATAGTCATTGACAATAGTAATAAACTAGTGGTGCTCCATTCCAAAGAGCACTAACATGCAATAGTTATGATTAGGTGAATCATTGAAAGATGAATAGTCCTAATTACTTTAACTATGCTAAATCTAGACACTAACAAAGAAATTGTTTAGTAAGGATAGTAGGTGAAAGATTACAAAATTAATTATAAATATCTACATAAAGTGCCTAGGGTAGTAGGATGAATTTATTTGGTCATGGTAGGGGTGCAAGACAAAGAAACTTAGATGACTTTATACTTTAAAAGACCAGCCATTAGATGAACAAACAAACATAGTGTTTTATGACCTTCATACTTTAATTTTTTTGATTTAGAAGCTACACTATTACATTATGATTATAACATGTGTGTGTGTGTGGTCTCTATTGGTTATCATGGATAAGTTAGTTGGTTATGGTCTCGATTCATATGTTATGATTCTTTAACTCTTATGATATGATTATGATATCTTTACATGTCTAAATGACATGATTATAGACACTAATTGAATTAGAAGTATTAGACATGTAATGTAGCTATCAAGGATGGTGAATTAGGGTACAAGAGTAGTAGTTTGGTATGTGTTTATGATTTATGTGTAATTTCAACATTTATACATTTGAACAGTAGTTCTATGTTGAGTGATGCTTTGATATGATATTAGTAGGTGGATGCATAATGTGTTTGATATCAATTTTGTAGGTTTATAGATTTTGATTTGGAGTCTCAATGTATCTATTATGAGTCTTTAAACTTCATGGAAATTAGTTAGAGAGAGAAATTAGAAAATAGGATTATGAAATATTTGTAGAAAAAAAAAGTAAATATGGTTAAAATTCACATGTTTTATATAAAGCATAAAACATACCACTTCCCTTCACTACCTATTTACTACTTTAGTAGAGAATTTAAATTTTCTATTTTCTTTCAAGCAAAAATTGATTTAAAGTCTATTTCTTTTATTTTAAAAGCTTTCTTGTGAATTTCTAGCTTTGGGGATGCATTGTTGGTTATGTCCTACTTTCTTATATCCTTATATTTAATTAATCCCTCCCCCCTCCTCAAAATTAATCTACTTATATCTTGAACCTAGATTACTTAGATCAAATTTATTGTTTATTTGAACCTAGTATAGCCATGAGAGTTAACCAATGATATTTTTTCCATGAAGTTTATACACTCTCATATGGTAAGTAGTAAACAAGCAATCTCTAAACCAAAAAAAAAAAAACTAGGATCCTTAATGCAGCATCCATAGTAGGGATCTCAACCACTAACTCCCATGGATGACATCTTAGGAAGCCTTATGAAGGTTCAAACAAATTTAATCACTTGTTCTACTTATAGTTGCTAATTTTAGGTATTTATTAATGCATTAGATATATGATCATCATATAAAGTTAAGGTGCATTCATTAACAAATAATAGTAGGGTAGTAAGTTGACATAATAAGAAAAAGAAAAGAGTAGCAGAGACTCATTTTCAATTGACTAGTAATTAGTATTGCTTAGGTTAAGATGATCAAAGATTTAGAGTAGAGCTAATGTCTAATAGTCATTAGGTTCTATATTACACTACTTATCTAGGCTAGCCAATTTCTTTCTTGACTAGTACTATATCCTAGCCATTTAAGGTAGTCACATTCCAAAGTACATGTAGTAAGCTTACTAATTGCTACTCCCCTCATAATAGCTTTGCTTCCAAAAGAGGATTCTTGTAGGAGTGCTTCTTTGTGACCTATTATACTACCTCAACTATAAGGTTCTTATGGGAGCTTGGCTTAGCTCATGATTAAAGGTTCTTTATGATGTAGTTATTTTACTCTCTCTCTCTCTCTCTCTCTCTCTCTCTCTCTCTCTCTCTCTCTAGAAGTTACCGCCTACCTCAATCATAAGGTTCTTATGGGAGCCTTTTGTTTTTCTTTTGAATTTCATATGGTTTTCTCATGGATGCACTAGTCCATTTAATTATTTGAATGCATAACTTACCATAAATACTAGTTCAAATATAACACACCCATTTTTATTCAATGGCAGTTGAATATAGATTTTAATCTACTCCTAGCTAGCTTTCCTACTTAACTAATGAAAATTTACTAGCCAAAGAAAAATGGTCTCATTGAGAAATCAAGATTATTATGCCAATAACAAAATTAGTATTGTTAATTTATTCGAATTATCTAAGGTTCATCCCTAGATGGATTATGGGTTTAAACCTATTTATCTTAAGATAGGGGAAGTTTTCCTCCCTAACATTCCAAACATGATGCTACTAAATTTGTTCTAGTCCCAACTTCAATAGAAGATCCTATTGCCCTTACATTTTTTAAGGTGAAAGTTGTATACTTTTGCTATTTTTAAATTATTGAATAAGGTATTTAATTACCTAAATTAGTATCACTCCCTATCATTTTTACCCCCAATTGACCATTATCATTATTTTTTTCTTTCGTTGGACAAATGACATAAAGCAAATATGAATTGGACACAAAACTAAAACTTTAAAAATTTATTAAAAATAAAGAATAATTTTAGGGAATGTGTACACAAAAATTGCCCATGAAAGAGCAAAGGGATTTACTTTAATAGAGGTTCAAGGTTCGCTGAAGCTGATGCAATCAACTCCACAATTTGGATGTCCTACCACTCTCAATGCTATTGAACCTCCTCTATTGCTACTCTATATTTGCAATGTTAGCTACTAGTGGGGGGGGGGGGGGGGGGGGGGGGGGGGGGGGGGGNAGTGTGAAGAATTTGGGCTACCAAAATGCTCTATGCTGGGAGTTGAGGATCCTAGGAGTGTAGCGTCAAGGGGGTAACAGGTGTTACAAGGCCACAAGGGGTTCCATGTTGAGGGGATCTAAGAAGCTGCATTTTTGCAAGTGTGCAAGAGCTCTCAAATGCTACAAATGTCAAAGCGTATGAATGCCAAAGATGTGGAACCTCAAAATGATGTTTAGGATTTTTTATAGGTTTTGGGCCATGATTAGAGCTACAAATTGTTGCAAATTTCTACCATGTACAAGTGAGATGGATGTCCAATTTGGAGAGTTACTGTGTATGAAAAGTGCCAAACCTCCATGGCCATTTTGTTTACTATAAATGGTAACAAAGGCATACCATCTATGTTGGCTTTGTTCTTGTATGATAGGTCTTCTTCCATTCTTGCTAGAGTGCATGGTCAATGCTAAAGTCAATGGAGTGTTGAAATTTGGTCCATGTTGCTTCTACATTTGGGGCATGCAGTTTCCATGTTGAGCATGAAGTTTCTAAGTTGGGGGGTTAGGATTACACCTTTCATGCTCAGTGTGGAATTTTCCTACCACCATTCCCTTCCACGCTGAGGTTTGCCCTTCCATGTTAGGAGTAGGTGATCCATAGCCCTCCCTGTTGGGGGTAGCTAAGATCTATCCCTTGCAGGTGTTTCAAGCTTATAAAATTGTATATCCCCCATAAACCCTATCAAATTGCCATTTTTGGCACCCCAAAATGCATTTTTGACCTCTCAAGTCCAAATATAGATAGTACATGACCTTTTCCACTTGGGGGATGAGGCTTTGACCACTTATGAAGCATTTTTAGCCCCAAAAGTATGAAATATGTGAGATTGCCCTTTGTGGGTTACAACCTTCACATTTACAATGAATTTTTGCCTCACGTTTCATGGGGTAAAGGCTACATGATGAGAAATGATTATAACATGCAAATTTTTGTGGTGTTTCAATGGCCCCTTTTTATTGGTATCTAGAGGATTGATCCAAGAGGCATTGACAAAGAATATAAAACACCATAGTATGTCCACTAGTGATGTTCCCTCTTTGTGCTTGATTGATTTGTGTCAAACCGTGCCAAAGAGTGCTTAGTATGATGGAGTAAGGCTATGATGATAGGAAGGGAATGAGGTCATGGTCATGGAGGCTAACAATGCATTCCAAGTATTAACACCATGACTATAGCATGGTACTAACATGTAGATTAGGTGATTAAGGTTATGCACTTCATGTTTAGAAATGTGGTTCACTCGGCAAATTCATTTGACTAACCAACACTTCACTCCAAGGTTTCTTTAGTCATTGGGCTCCTTCATTATGTTCAGAGACACTAGTCTTTATTGGCCATCTAGCTTGGAAATCTGCATTTCCATTTTTTCTTGTTAGGTGAAAACTTCATTGGGTTTCTTTGCAAGGGCTAGTTAAATTTTGTTTTCCCATTTAGTGAGTTGTGTTATACTCAATGGACTTGGGGGTTATCCCATTGAACGATATGTGTTATGCTCAATGGACTTGATGATTTTCCACTGAATGAGATGTGGTACATTCAAGTGGATTTGGAAGTAGAGCATGATGAAAGGATGTCATATGGCCATAAATACATTAATGTTAGACATTGAACAACATTGTTGCTCAAGGCATGGAAGGTCATAATCATGCTATGGGATTGGCCTTAAGAAGTGGTGCTAGATCGAGGGCAATGGTACAAATGCTCTTAACACAATAGGACAAACTCACCAAATCTTGCACATCAAGGTCATGTAGTGGCTTACTGTCATTTGGAATTGCATCCTCATAATGAATCTAGGCTTCATCCTACAAACACAACTCCAAGAGGACAAGAAAACTAAGCAAACAAAGCATGTTATAACATTACAATACATACCAGTCACATAGCATAACAAGATGACAAACAAAGCTAGTGCTACTTAGGATACCAAAGTTGCTAGTTTAAGGTCATGGTGGGCTAGGGTACCAATTCAAGACCCTGGCAAGCTATGGTGCCAATTTAAGGTCATAGTGGACCATATTGCCAATTTAAGGCCTCAATAGGCCATCAAAAGATGTATGTAGGCTTACTTGATTTTGGTTGTGAAGGTCATTGTAGGCTACATGTAATATGACTTTAGATAGGAATGATTAATTAGATTGGCCAAATCATTCCCATCCATGTCTATGATCCTAAATGGTCCATTATTGTAGGCTTAAGTGACTACAAAGGGATCTTCCTAGTGAACTGAGAACTTATCTGAACCCTTGTCTACAACTTTAAGAACTAGGTCATGTTCCTTGATCTTATTCTTAGTCAAGTTATCGTAGTGTTGTTATTACTACCTCTCTTGATACTACTTGATGTGAGTAAGCGCTCACACACATTACTCCTCCACCAAGTCCAAGTCCATTATTTACAACTCCTTGCTCTGCTCATCATTGATGAAGTCAAACAAGGCTACTCAAAGCAATGGTCCATGCAATTCTAGAGGTAAAATAGATTTAGAGCCATAAACTAGGCTATAGGGTGTTACACTAGTTGCCATATGGTAGGTTGTTCGATAGGCCCAAAGTGCATGAACAAGCCACTCATGCCATTTGCACTTGTTATTATTGAGCATCTTCTTGAGCAAGTTGATGATGGCCCTTTTACTTACTTCTACTCATCCATTGGGTTGAGGGTAATAAGGGAACGCGATAGAATGCTTAATGCCTAGGTCATGACAAAAATATTTTGTTTCTTGGCTACTAAATTATGGTCCATTATCTATGACTATGATCATAAGTATGCCAAAATGGGCTACTATGTTGTCCATGATAAATTTATATACTTATTTAGATGTTGTCCTACTTAGGAGAATATCTTCAACCTAATTTGTAAAGTACTTGATTGCAGTGATGATGAAACTATGCTCTGCCGATGGCTTAAGTGTTATAGGTCCAATGATATCTAACCCCAATCATTAAAATGGCCAAGTTATCTGAGTAGTGTGTAACTGAGTCGGTGGTATGTGAATGAGATTGTTATGTTTTTGATACATGTCATAGGTCTTAACCTTTTGTAGGTAGTCACTTTCCATATAGGGTTAGTAGTAACCTAATCATCTAATTTTAGTGGTCATAGCTCTAGCTCCTATATGTCCTCCATAAATACCCTTGTGAACCTACTCTTGGACTATTCTAGATTCAATTTTACCCAACATCTTTAATAATACATCATCATAGGACCATCGACATAATGTGTTATTGCCTTCTATGACATACTATTTTGATCGTGTACATACAACTTCTTTTTAAGTAATAGTTAGGCCTTGTGAAGATTCATCATGCATAAGGTAAAATTTAATATCATCATACCACTCCCTGGCAAAAGTAGTATGAACTACAACCACAAAGGTATCCCCAATGCTTTGCATGATGGAGGTAGCACAATCCACAGTTAGGATGGACAACTTACTAAACACATTTGGCATAACATTGAGGGCTAATATTGCAATTTCATCAGCAATGGCATTCTTGTTTCGGGGTATGTGTTGGATATTAATGTCTATAAATTGTTGTAATAATAAATTTCCTAGATCACAGTAAGGCTATAAATATTTGTCTTTGCATGCATAGACCTTAATTACTTAGTTAATCACAAGTTAGAAATCACCTTTAATCATTAACCATTTGATTCCTAGGTCACAAGCTACCATCATGCCTCTAATCAAACCCTAATACTCTACTAAGTTATT
Source organism: Gnetum montanum (assembly GCA_015680685.1). Classification (NCBI taxonomy): domain Eukaryota; kingdom Viridiplantae; phylum Streptophyta; class Gnetopsida; order Gnetales; family Gnetaceae; genus Gnetum; species Gnetum montanum. The sequence goes on from MNCI01025678.1 coordinate 167,910, forward strand.
AATGCATGGAAGTGTTATGATTTCACCATATGGGAGTGTTTTGATGGTAGCAACACTAACTCCATGGGTCGTTGAAGCTCCATCAAAGTGCATGACTACCTCATAACCCTCAGGCACTTAGCTAATGCTGTTGACATGTTCATGAGGAAACTCAGGATTTATGGTTGCTTGGTCATCAACGGGCGATACCATGACTTGTATGGCTATAGCTTGACCTTTTGTTGATGATTGGAAAATGTAATAAAGGTCAAACTCCACTATTATGTACTTTCATTGAGCTATATGATTGCTCTCATAAATGGTAGTCGTTATGGCTCTAAGTACACTGTCTTTGCACATGATGTTGACCTGGCTTTTGAAGAGGTAGTGTCTCCACTTCTTCAATGAGAAGACTAGTGCTAGGCAATACTTCTCCACTTTAGTGTATCAGGCCTCATGGGCAACTAATGCATGACTAAGGTAGTATACTAGCATCTCTACTTCATCATCTTATTTTTGATAGAGTAAAGAGGCAATGGACATGTTAGAGATAGTAAGGTAGATGTAAAATGATGTACCCTCTTACAGAGGATAGACTATTGACAATTGTGCTAGCTCTTACTTATCGTTTCCAAAGGCATCTTGGCATTGAGCCATCCACTCATAGTAAACCCCTTTCTTAACTAAGTGTTACATGGGTTGTAACTTATCTATAAGCCTAGTGATAAACCTATGGATAAATTATAATATGCATTGTAATTCCTAAAGCTCCTTAAGGTTGGTAGGCACTACTAATTTCAATATGGCCCTAACCTTATAGGGATCAACATGTATCCCTGCTTTAGATACTACAAAGCTAAGCATCTTATTGGTCTTGACACTGAAAACACACTTCTTGGGATTGAACCTAAGCTCATACTTGAGGCATTGTTTAAGCATAAGATCTAGGTCATTAGCATAGTCATTGATCACTTTGGACTTAACAATTGATGAGTGGCGAGGTACCCCTACACTCAACCATACGAATACAAGCGTAACATGCGTGATCCGGTCGAACTCCGTAGAATAAGTGCCTACACTCCTCATGGAACACTTAAGGTTAATTATTCGTTGTCTTCCCAGACTTACTTGTATTAGTCACGGTGTATGATTAAGTAAGTCTGAGGTATATGATTTTTATATCTTTTTTTGTTTTATCTCCTATGCTATTGAGTTGAAGGGTTGAAGAGACTAATTCCTAACTCTAACTAACTAGCTAAGTCTAAATTAACCTAGCATAATTCATGATTAATGTGACTTAGTAAATCTCATTCCAACTTCGGCCTCAAACCAACCACATCCAGTGACTTCGCATTAATACATTCAGTCAATCCATCCACTTGAAGTAACAAGAATGCCGTCTCCAAGAGCCACCACCATTCCGATGAAACAAAGAGGGAGAGAATGAGAAGCAAGAAGGGCCTTAGTTAGAGGGAACATTTTTAGTTCCATAACCAGTGCTTGTAGCCCAAGGGATTATTTTGTCTAAGGGGTGTGCTTTGAATTCTCACTTTTTTTTTTGTGTTTTTTGTTTTTATGCGTCAGAACCACACCATGCAAAGACTTCTTATTTTTATTTGCTCAACTTCCAATAATTGGGTAACGTCAGAATGGTAAGAAAACTCCAAAAGAAAACATCCAAGAACCCAAGAGAACAACCAACACAAATGCATCAAGTTCCCTTGAAGTCACCCCTTTTCAATCCTTGAGTCCTTCCTTAGTTTGATAACTGCCCAGTCACTGATTCGTTAAAGTTCTTATTAGAAAAGGATTGTACCTTTCCAAGCTCAAGTTGAATGTTGCTCTTTTTAAGTTGGGGTAGGTTCTAGGCTTGATACATCTCTCATGAAATTAGGTTGACTACAGAACCTAAGTCAAGAAGAGCCTTATGTGGTTTGTTCNATAAGGATCAGGTTGTCGATAAGGGTATTGATGTTTTGGCGGTGGCATCACCCATGATTGTGGATATTGCCACTGTTAATGTTATCCGATGGGTTGTGGTGGAGTTCCACNCCATGAAGCTCTAATTTTGGTTTGAAGGGAGCTCCGAAGTCTTGTATGTTTGAGGAGTGGTNAATAAGATAGCCTTCAGGGTGTCCGTCGTCTGTTGAGTCTCAAGTTGAGTGCATACACCCCAGACTCCTGTAGATGTGAGATGATTTGACAACATCCCTTAGGATGGCCATATTGGCAGATCTCACATCCACCGTCATCATCTGTGTCTGAATCCACAACCTCATTGGAGATGTCACTACTTTGTTCCACCTTAGACTCTTCTATTATTTTCAAGATAGTTTCAAGTCTAGAGTCTAAGGAATCCCACAATTGATCCACCTTAGCTGATACTTCTGTTGTTA
>MNCI01025678.1:180725-224402 GCA_015680685.1 Gnetum montanum
TTTATTAGCTCAGCTTCCCGATGATGGAGCAATGTTGAAATGGTAAGAAAACTCAAGAAGAAAACATCCAAGCACCCAGGAGAATGGCCAACACATATGCACCAAGTTCCCTTAAATTCACACCCTGTTCAATCCTTAAGTCCTTCCTTCGTTTGAGAAATGCCCAGTCACCAATTTGTTGATAGTTCTTATTTAGAAAGGGACTGTACATTTCCAAGCCGAGAGAAACCATAGAAATTTATGGATGTATGGATGAAGTGGACTCATTACCTACTATATCAAAAGAACCATACCTTAGTATTGACATCATAATCTTAAGGGTAAAAGCTAAACATTAGCAACTAGTAGAAAACAATTCATACCATCATTAGAGCACTTATTGGGTGACAAGCTTAACAAAATGGATAAGACACACACATACATACAAATAAAAAAAAAGTATGAACGAAGTTGTAAAACAAAAACAAGAAAATTTAAAGGAATTTTAAAAAAAAAATATGCAAAACAAAAATGTGTAAAACAAAAACTAAAAAGAACTGAAGGCCTCAAATGATCAGCATAGGTGGCCATCTCCCCCATGACTAAATTGAAAGGGAGAGATCCAAAATAATGAGCATTTGTTTGAATTTCTTAAAAGTTCCCAACTTCTCCCAATTTATGTTTTCAGGTTAAGGGTTGGAAGTTGGCGACGCTCATATTTCAATGTATCTATGCTTTCGTTGTGGGTGCAAGTTGTTCCCCCAGTTTGTTCCATGCATGTTGGTGGGTTGCTCTCTTGATTAGCTATCAACCACAGGGTGTTCTCTTGTTGAGTGGTTGCTACATACAGGCACCTTTGTATGTTCTCCTCTGGTGCACACTGGTTACATGCAGGAAATGTTGAGCATTCCTCCATGTCATCACCCTCTGAGTCACTGTATGTGATGCATGGAACTTTCTTCTTCTTGATTTTTCCATAAATGTTCTCCTTAGATATTTCCAAGGAAAGATCATGAATCCCTAGGCATGCATCTATTGTACTCAGCCATGCCCTTCCGATTGTTATCGGGAAGTCCTCTTTGTCATTGTTTATTTGGATCACCATGAAATCAACTAGGTATGACCAACCATACATAGTGGTAATGATGTCCTCCACCAATCCCAAGGAAATGGTGATGGACTAGTCAGCCAGCTCTAGTTGAATATTGCTCTTCTTGAGTGGAGGTAGGTTTTAGGCTTTATACATTTCTCATGAGATTAAATTGAGTCTAGAACCTGAGTCAAGAAGAGCCTTATGAGGTTCATTCCTAGCAACTTGGAGATAGATTAAGGGACTTCTAGGATCAGAGAGTTTCCTAGGAAGGTGGCCTACCTTTATCTAGTCAGTAACGATATGTGTTAACATAACCATATGTGTTGAGCTCTGTTGTTTGTTTGAAGGGAGCTTTGAAGCCTTATTTGTTGGAGGAGTGTGCACAGACTCAACTGCTTGTGGTTGTGAGAGCTTGTTTGGGCTTTTGGTTCTAAATAAAGGTCTTCTCTTCATGTGGTTGTCAGAACCAGTAGTGGGTTGAAGGTTTACAGCTCTCATAGCATTACGTTGCTGCGGCTGAGTCGGGAGTTCCCCTTGCATCGTTGGAGCGGGTGGTAGTGGAACTAACAGCGTAAGAGGTGCGGCTGGATTCGGAGGATGGTATGCATGTGGAGTGTCTCCCGTAGGAGAAGGAGTCCTAAAATACTCCCAAACTTGGTAGTGACATTGTGGGGTTGCGTGACCCATAGAGTCACTTAGAGAAACCAGCTGTTGCATGTAATAGCCATATGGATCTGGTTGCCGGTAAGGGTATTGTTGCCTAGGTGGTGGCATCCCCCATGCCTATGGGTATTGCCACTGCTGGTGTTGCCCGATAGGTTGTGGCGGAGTTCCACTTGGATAATATGTTAACGGTTGATGGAACTGCCTCGGCTTACCTTGGGGATAAGGTAACCTTCAGGGTGCTTGTCGTTTGTTAAGTCTTGGGTTGAGTGCGTACACCCCGGATGCTTGCAGATGTGAGATTATTGGGCAAAATCCCTTAGGATGGTCATATTGGCAAATCTCACATCCACCGTCATTGTCTATGTCAGAATCCACAACCTCATCAGCGATAGTCATTTTTCCCTTACCCTTGTTACGTGCATGGTTTGAATCTCTCTACTTTTTCTTATCATGGTCACTACTTCGTTCCTCCTTAGACTCCTCTATGATTTTTAAAACAGTTTCAAGCCTATTGTCTAAGGAGTCCCACATTTGATCTACCTTAGCCAACACCTCGATTGTTAGCTTTTGAAGTAGAAAGGTTTTTCTATTAACCAACTCTTCGAGTGGTGACTCATCCTCTTCCTCGCAGAATCTCACTCCCCTCTTTCGGAGGGAAGGATCATGATTGTACTCCTCTGTGCTTTCTCTTTTCCATAGCTCCCCTTCTTCTATAGCTACTTGCTCCAAAAATCAATAAATTTCATGGAACCTAAGTTCTGATAATTTCCCTTGGGCATATGTTCCAAGGGTTCCCCTGGTTTCATGTCTTAGCCCATCTACGAGGTGGTGGAGTTGATCCCGTTGTGCATAACCATGGCCCAGGAAACGATGTAGCAATGCGTAATATCAGCCCATGGCAGCATCCAAGGCTTCATGATTACCCTAATTCCATCCTTGGATCTTCTTACACAAGTTGTATACTCTGGAGTACGTTTGGTATTTATCGTTAAACAATTCTAGCATTGTACTCCACCTCCTTATGCTTTCCGGCTCTAAGGACCAGTACCAACTCTCCGCTTCCTTTATGCGTGTCCTAGGAAACAACTTTAACTTCTGCCACTTGTTTTCAATATTCTGCAAGGCACAGGCATCGTGGAATGCCTGTAAGTGGTTTTGCGGATTAACATTATATCCCCCCTCAAATCGTGGGATATTATTCATGTCTAGTCTCTTGATTCCACGATCTTTTTGTGCCTTGTAGGTATTCTAACGACCTCTGTGATGTCTAACATGCTTTGGGTGATGAGTAGGGTTTCATCGTTGTCATTTCTTTCATGGTGTATATGATTCCTACGTGCTTCCCTACTTTCCCTTCTTCCATGCCTAGATTCCCTAGAGTGCCCTCGTCCTCTCTCTAGACTCTCTCGTCGAGGTCTCTCATCTTGCTTACCCTTATCCTCACAGTTGGGCTCTTTGTGTCTATGTCTTGATGTGGAAGGAGAAGGTGAGTGATGCGATGAAGGGGAAGAGGAAGGAGAACCATCACCATGATGATGTTTCCTACCTTCTCTTCGGTGGCTATGGCCTTGATCATGATGACGATCAGACTACCTGTCCTTATCATTTATTTGTGTTCTCTCATTGAACACTTGGTGTTCGTGCTCATCAAAACGTGTATCGTGGAGTGAAGGTTTTGATACACCACCTCCTCACTATCGTTAGGAGGGGGAACATTATTTTGTGGAGAACCTATTGAGATAGGTTCACCACCCCTAATTTCTCTTATGATAGGCGAAGCGTTGCGGGGTCCTTTGGCCTTCAACGATGTGTGATAACTTTCCTGCCACAAGTTCCTTAGACATTGCTCCTCTATGGGATGGTAATCCCTTATGTCATAATCACATGCAACAAAATCATCGTATAGTTCCGTCATGCCTATTTGTGCAAGAGCACGAAGGAGCATGTTAGGGACTACCCAATCTGGGGGTAACACTATGTTACCTTGTAGGTCTCTCCAGCATAGTTGTTCATCCTGATGAAGGATAAAAGTAAAATTGAGTATATACTCATCGTGATGAGTATATACCACCCGATACTATTGAGGAACTGGCGGTTCTAGGTTACGTGTGTTAGACTGCCGACTGTCTCTTGTGTGATCCCTAGGTGGTGAAGTGCTTTTATGAGAAGAAGAAGACATTGTTATCTTGTCTATGTGCTATTGACCGTTGTTTAAATTTTTTTCTAATTAACCCTAAGGGTTTGTTTAAGCTTCCCAATGATGTGGATGATTTCCTATGTTCTACTTAGCGCACAAACAACTTAGTCCCCGGCAACGATGCCAATGATGAGTGACGAGGTACCCCTGCACTCAACCATACGAATATGAGCGTTACATGCACGATCTGGTCGAACTCCGCAGACTAAGTGCCTACATGCCTTACGAAACACTTAAGGTTAATCGTTCATTGTCTTCCCAAACTTACTTGTATTTGTCACAGTTGTATGGTTAAGTAAGTCTAAGGTATGTAATTTTTATATCTTTTATGTTTTATCGCCTATGCTAGGAGGGAAAAGGTGAAGAGACTGATCAACTAACCTTAACTAACTAAGTCTTAATTAACCTAGCATCGGCATCCGTTCCCACTTTCCATTCACACCCTGAACCAATGCAACCTTCTGGGATTACCAAATGTTATTCGTTACTGGGATTACCAAGTGTAACGCACGTGCTCGAAGTGGTCATACTGAATGCACTTAACTAGGAGTTAAGGGTTGAGAGAGATTTAATTAACTAATAAAGCACTTAAACATTAACAATAATTAAAGTCCTATTTAGCTTAGTCCATGCACTGCAAGGTTTATCCAAAAGTTTGTCTTTATTTCCATACACAAACTTATGCTCAGGTACAATATTTGCTCGAATAAAGATCCATTCACTTTGGGACACCTACTGCGGGCACATGGAAATTACTCTAACTCTGGAATGGAAAAATTGCAAGAGTTTGGCTAAGGTATAGATCTAGATTGCAAAACAAGGGAGAGTCACCTCTTATTTATAGATTTGGCGATGCACTGCAATATCGTGTACACGATATCGCAGGGGAAGATGCGATATCGTGGCTAATGCGATATCGCGTCCCATCACTTAGATATATTTACCAAGGCCCCCAAGATCAAAACTATCATGTATGAATAGTTACAAGGTAACTTTGATAGATATACTAAGGATTTCAACCTTGTCTACAAGAAGTATGTGATCAACAAGATGGTACACAACTTGTGGGTCAACTCTAAGAACACCCAGGATCTAACCTTTATCACTGGGACCTCTACACAAACCATACTAAGTAAGAAGAAGAAAGGTAAATACATGATGGCTAATGTTTTTATGGTAACTAATGTTTTAATTATTTCTACTAGTTGTTAGAGGTTCCTATGTCAATGCTAAATGCTTGTTGTTGCCTTGTAGGTCCCTCCACCTCTATTGACATCACTTTATCAATTTCAGGACATCATCAGGATATCCTCATCTTGAAATTTGATGAGGTGATACAACATAGGAGTGGTTGATGGGATAGGCACCTAGGTACATCCAAGAAAACATTGAGCATGCAGGTTTGCTTAATGTGTTCATGGCACCTATTCTTTCCATCCTTGCTACAAAGATGCTAAATGTCATTGACTCCTCTGATGAAGGAGCCAATCATTTCAACACCATAGTTTGATGGGTGTTGATTACCATACCCATCGATGAGACCACCATTTGTTACTTGTTTGGTGTTCCTGCTAATGGGACAAAAGCTACTGTTAGAATAGTGAAGGAAGTAGGCCACCATGAGGAAGTTTTGGAGTGGTCTAGTGTTAGTATGGACCACTTTGAGCTTTCAATGGATAGCTTCATGAATCTCAAAGTAAATGCATCATATTCTTTGTTTAGATCTCATATGTTTCCTAAGCTATTATCACAAAAGAAGGTAATCAACTTCACATAGGGGTGGACCTTTAACAAGGTAATGACGGAGGGTACCAAATAAAACTGGGTAGCTTCCTTGGCTACAAGGCTTCAGGAGGAGATTCTAAAACTCTACAATGATACCTCTACCCATGTCCACATTGCATATTTTATAGGCTATTTGAAGAGGTTCATGAAGTTCCTAGTGGTGTGAAAGAATGGATTATGGGTGGCACAAGACCCAAACTAGCTTTCTAGGCCTTGGCTAAAGCACATTTATCTAACCATCTAGGCCCAGAACCCACTAGATGAGATTGATGAGTTGCTATATGTTACCACCAAGGATCTTAGTGGTAGGTAGTGTGAATTCCCTGATAGCACATGGGAGGAGCCCTTAACAATTTTGGTGAACATCCTAATGGACTACTAATTATTTACTAAGGCCAATTGGGCAACCAGGGCCAAGCTCAAATGGCCCGTTGAGAAAGAACCACTAGCATCAAAGCAAACCATCCTTAAGAAGCTCAAGTTTAAGCTTAAAAAGCCACATCAAGTAGTCACAGGTAAGTTTTATCTATGTTTTGGCTACACTATGTTTTAAGACTTATGTTCATGTTACAATTTCATGTACTAATTGATTTTATGTGCTAGGTGCATCCTTCATCATCACCCCAAAGGAGGAAGAGGAGGAGCCAGGTATACACATGTCTTAACGCTTCTTGTTATATACCATGATTTTAGGTTTGGTTTTCTTTTTAACTATTTGATGATTGTAATGCTTGTAGTAGCTCTTGAGCCACCAACGAAGGTCCTTGTCCCTATGTTTCGCATGAAATCATGGGCAAAGGTCTTAGACAAGATGGAGTTCATGTGCAGGATGGCCAAGAACATCATTGACTAATTGTAATAAGTTGCACCTAAGATACTTAAGAATCATGTTTCCTATGCCTCAGTCATTTTGCTATGTTATAGGTTATGTTTATGTTATAGCTATCTTAGGTTGTGAACTATGTTCGTGATTATATTTTATGGTTATGTGTTGTCTATAGTGCCATCAATAGAGTAGGACCCTAGCTAAGACATGCAGTTTGACTCCTTGTAGAAGCTTCCCTCTGATGTACAGAGTGTACCCTTGAAGTTGTACAAAACTATTACTAATCTTGTAATTTCATGTAAAAAAACTTCGTGGGAGATGGAGAGGTGCAATGAATCCCTATGGAACAAGGTTGTAGCCTTGAGGGAGTAGACCCAGCAGTAGGCTATGACTATTAGGAAACTCCAAGAACACAAGGCCTTTGTAGAAGCCCAAGTGGACAACAGAAAGAACTTGTGTACCAAAGAGATCATGTGGGACCACTACTATAATGCCATCCATGACAATGTGGAACTTTCACAGGAGATGGTGGAGTAACTAATGCAAAAGGATCTCATCTTCCAAAAGGTCAAGGATTGAAAAGATCGCAACGCATGGGTCCTAGAGTGGGGTAAGACACAAAAGGATCATAAACAAAAATATAAGGTTGATTGAGAGGCTTACTTAAAGTGGCTCAAAGAGGAGTCAATTGAACAATGTTAAGAAAGATCTATTCATTCAAGGGATTTAGACAAAGATCACCTATTAGCTCTTTGAGAGTACTCTCACAGTGGAAAAATCTTGTACTTCACAAATCACCACTGTTGCAAGTGAGATTCTGCGACTACCATTACTTGGGAACTGCCTACTTGAATTGAAGTGGACAAAACTAACATCCTCATAAGCATTGAACTTGGAGATATTGATTAGGTCAACATGACAAAAGACCAAATTCTTCATTATTTGGAGAATGGTCTTCAACATCTACCCCTAGAGGTTATGGAGCTGGATTCCCCATAGGTTTGATGTATTTTATGTTTTAGTTTTATTTTTGGCCTTATTTAAGTCATAGTTTTGGTTGTTGGTTACTAAATTTGTTGTATTTTAGGCATTAAGAGACATTAGTGGCCTAGCGGTGAGAGTGGGAATGACCCACAAATTTCTCCTTTGGATGCCCCTTAGCATCATCCATCTGCCTACCTTAGCTTGTTGGCTACATCATTTTTGTGTTTTTGTTGATGGCTATTATTAGCCAAGACTATGTTATGGATGATTATTATTATTATTTGGACATTTTCCCACACAATGTGGCTATACCTATGTATGTTATGAACATTTTAAATTTAAATTTTTCTTTCAATTTTGGCTATGTACTACTCGAGTGATATAAATGTTGTAAATGGCTATATGGGCAATCTTAGCTATAAAGTTAAATAGCTACACAATGTGATTATAGGCTAAATGCAAATAGGATAAGAGAGATGCTTGCTAGTTTTAGGATATGGTGGGCACAGGTTGTTTAAGTGTTTTGCCAATTTTAGGCCATGGTGGGCCATGTTATGTTGCTAGTTTTAGGCCATGGTAGGCCAATGTTGAAAAGAAACTCATATTTTTTGGTGATTTTCTATTTTAAAGTTTTTTTCAGGATTTTCTAATTTTAAAGGAAAAAAATTTAATAAAAATGAAAATCAAAGTAAATTTCTAGGTTACATGCATAAAAGAAAAGTGTACAAAAAGACACAATAGGTTAAGAAAGAAAATTCAGGCCAAAAGGCTATTATTACATATGGTTACATGGTCATGAAGGCATGGAGTGAAAGGATCAAGATGCACATTACTAGTGCAAATTTTTCCTAATCTTTGAAAGATTTGAAAATGTGTAAGGTCTATGCTACACAAGTATGTATTCACCATTCCCTTCATTGATGATGTTGAAATGGAGTTCATCCCATAATGCATCCCATTGCCCATCATTGTTGTTCTTGGTTTTTTCCTCTCTCTCAGCTTGTTGGACTTTGTGGCTAGGAGTCTCTTCTTGAAACTCGACTTTAGACCCCTGCTCTATATCCACGTTGTTGACTGCCAAGGAAATCACGTTATCACCATGAATGATTATTTCACCTCCCTCCTAAGGAAGGTAAATCTCTTCATGGATGGGTGAGGATAGGACTCACAATTAAGCCAACCAAGATCTTTCAAGGATTGTGTTAAACCCTGGTGTTTCCTCTACAACCAAGAAATTAGCAATCATGGGGAATCGCTCCCCTACCATAAAATCTACGAAGATTGACACCTTATTAGCAACCTGGGAGTTATTAAAGGGCTTGAGAGTTATGGTTGTTTTATGTTGTATCTGCTCTATCAAGCCCAAACTTTCAATGATAATGCATGGAATAATGTTAGTTGTAGCCCCATCTTCTACATGAACCTAATGCACCTTAAACTACCCCACTTGAATTGTGATGAAAAGAGGAGCCTTGGTTACCTTGTCATTGTGGGGGCTAGCCTTGATTTTGCTATCGTGAAATACTAGAAACGTTGATATTTTTTTCCCTTGGTGAAGAAGGAACCATTATTGCTTGGACAAATTGCTCATCAACAAGGATGTCCTTACTAATAGGGTTGGAAGTCAGCATTTATACTAGCATCTCATGATGTATAGCAAAAGTCATGATCAGGTCATACAAGCTCAAAGTTGTGTTCTTTTGCTTGAGGGATTGCCTGACTTGTTCCATTACACTGAGGAAGTTCTTGTCATTGGTCATGGGCTTGTCACCCCAATTGTGCTTTACTTCCTCCATGCACCCTAAAATGTGAAGTTCAACCTTAGGTTATTATTATTAGGTCACTCCTCTTTCTTCTAGTCTTGCGTTGTGGGGTCCTCCTATGTTTGCTAGTTGAGGTGGGTTGGGTAGAGGAGGTCATGGACATAGATGATATGGAAGTAGGATTTAATGAGCTAACTTCCTTCCATGCCTTAGTGCTCTTGTCACCCTTATTGTAGGATTTTGGTTATGCTTCTTCCTTTTCTTGGTTGAGGATTTTTAGTTGTCATTTGTTGGTTGTGAGAAAGAAGCAGTAGCATTGGCCACCACTAGAGGTCATTGTATGGTTATGGTGGTTGGTTGGATTATGGTTGGTTAGGGCACCCTAATGATAAATGGTTTTTTGGGAAGCGTGAATGGTGGTATTGTCACAACAAATGGGGGCTTTGAGTTGGTGGAAGCTAAAGAGGCCCTCTCATTACATCGAGGAGGGGGGGGGGGGGGGGGGNGGACATACCCTAACCATAAACAATTTCCACGTGGGCCTCTGATTATCATCAATATTGAATGTCAATATGATGTATGATCGATCTTTGACATTCAATGTGCCCTTGTACATGTGCATCGACTAATTTTGGGTTTAGACATGGTTGGATGCATCAAGGATCAACTCACCTCTGTTTATCATCTTTTGTAGGTCATCTTTTAGTGCAAAGTAAAAGTCAGTGTCATGACCAAGCAATTGATAATAATGACAGAAATGGTCAAGCTCAAAATATTTAGGCAATTGGGGATTGTCCTTGGTTGCTTGAGTGGGATTCTTAGCTATCTCACATAGCCTCTCATGTTTTTTACAAGTAGCTTTAAACATCTATTTGTATTAGGTCCTTCCACTCTTCAATAGTTGATCCAAGAGTTTAGATGGATTTAAAGGTAAACTATTATATTTTGACCTATCCTTTCACCCAAAGTTAGGCCTAGGTGTAGTCGATGTAGTTGCCCTAGAGGTTGATGACTGATTATCATAGTTGTTAGCAAGGATCATGGGTTGATTGTTTCTTGGCCCCTGGTTATCAGTTTTGGCTTCCCTAGCTATTTTCACTATAGCTACATTATTTTGTTTACCCTTCTCTTTATCACTCTATGTATGTTGTTTTTTGTATAATACGTAAGCAGGGTCATGGCTAGCTTCCGTGGCATCCTCTATGTTTTTGGTTTGGGAGAACACTTGACTAAGTGACTATGGGTAAAGGTTACAACTTGGACTTGACAAATTCATTAAACACCTCCTTGAATATAGTCAAAATGTGAGTTTCAATTATAGGCTTCAGTGTCTTTCTAGGTAGACTATTCCATCATTGGATGAACTTTGGCACCAATTCGAGGGATCCCTACTTGACCTTCATTAGTTGATCAAGTGTAGTGTTGGACTTCAAGTTATACTTGAAGTTAATGAATTGGATTATCAGGTCCTCAAGGAAGGATATAAATCCTCTAGGTAGGTCACAGTACCACTCAAGCACTTTTCTAGTCAAGGACATAGGAAAAGTTCTTATTGCGATGTGTAGCCATGGTTGCAATAGCAAGCACTTGGAGTTGAGTGGAAGGTAATAAGGTGAGCGTTTGGATCACCTTCTTCATTGTACTTGCTAAATTGAGGGATGGGAACACTAGGAGGTGGGTTCAAAGGTGGGACCATAGGACTAATGGAATCATCATGGTAAAAGTCCATGATCTTAATGCTTTAAGATGTAGAGGCTTTAAACCTCTTTAATTTCTTTATCAGGTCCTAGATCACTTGAAGGCCTAACCTAGGCCCTGTGATGCCCCTATCAAATGTGGGATCTACACAAATCATTGTGGCATTTGTTGCAAGGCCTATGGCCTTGCTAGAGGTTGCTGCACAGAGGGGGAAAGGTTGCGTTAAAGCTATAGTCGACTAGCCAAACAAGGAAAAAGATGTTTGTGCTGGTATCTGGGGTACAAATGGAACAAAGGTGGTATGTGACCCCTAGGTTGCTTGGGATCCCATGGTGGGCCCCACATGAATGATTATGGGGTTTGTGGTAGTAACAACCACTGTTGATAATTGCAGAAATCAAATTTGTGTGGTGAATGAAATGGAGAAATGAAATGTCATGGGCTACGACATCACTTGTGTTTAATGCACAATGGTGACTAGTGTGGGATTGACAGTCATCAAATAGGAAGTGGGAGTGGATGGCAGCACTTGGTCCATGGAGAAAATAAATGGGGTATAGGAATGGACTATGGCCTTGAGGGATGTTTATTGGAACAACCTACCTAAGATGTTTACAGGCTCAAATTCTACCCTAAACTCATCCTCCTACTCTGCTTGCTCTTCTAAGCTATGCTTTTTATCCTTTTCATCCATCTCAATCAACTAAGACATGATACAAGTATAGGTGTCATAGAGGGAAATTTGATCATATGGGCAAGGGATGTATCCCTTTCCATCTCGATGTATGAGTTTAAATTCTCTTTTGGCTTCTGCTTCCACACGTGGAATTAGCATGCTCGCCTACATTTTGGCACAAATGTAATTATAGCGATTCTCATTTATGACTAAAAATTTAGGACTTCACCCCATAAGCCTCAAAGACTACCTACACTCAATGATAGTAGGGTCCTTGGGATCATATACCCTCATGGCTTGTTGGTTGGACACTATGTCAATGAATGTTAATGGCAAGTTGGTTGATTATTGGAAAGACATGGCTATGATGCTAAGAAAGGCTTGGGACAAGTTATAAAAGATGGAAAAAAGAGTATATTCTAGCAAGTGGAATTTAAAAGTGGCTAATAGAAGCAAAAATGGTTGAAAATAGGCTACTTATTATAAATAGTAAGTTAGGGTTAAGGGAGGTACATCCCTTTGCTAAAAATGGAAATCGAGGAATATGGTTCCAAACCTCATCCACGCTGGGCTTTCTAGCTACACCTATGTTGGGTGCAGTAGGGGGAAAGGAAGAGAGGGGTGAGATAGGGAGATCTCACACCTTCCTAACCAACATTGGTGAAAGGTTGGGGGGGAGGGGGGGGGGGGGGGAAAANAAAGTGGAAACTTGGGTTTTTCACCATAAAGTGCTATTTGCAAGTTGCTAATTTTCTCAACTAGAAAGGATGGATGGAAGTTTGGTTCTTGAAATCATCAATGCTATAAAATTAAGAAATTTTTCACATCCAAGGGGGGATAGCTTCCGCACCACACCAACGTTGTTTTTGGGTAGGGAATTCACAATAGGTGTTGTGAAGATTCAAAACCCATGAACATTCAGTTTCCACGCTGAGGATTTTATTGTAGTGGTGTGAGTGACAGTGTTGATTATGAATAGATTCAAAGGCTTTTTCCTGTAAAAAAAAACTATAGATTTCAGCTAGGAGAGCAACTTTGGTTATGGGGCAAATTGATTTTGGCAAAGAAATCAGGCAAAGGTCCTCCTTCTAGTGCCAAAAAACTATTGCAACTGGAAATTTTGATCACTAGAAAATCAAAAGTCCCAGCACAATAACCTCAACCCAAAATCGTTAGGGCCTCTAAAAAAATGGGATTCAAGATGCCTTGGATGGTTTGATGGATCACCCAAGAAATTATTGAATGTGAAATGAATAATGCAAAAATAAGAATGGAAATCTAAAAACCAAAAAGCAAATATGAATTACACAAAAAACTAAAACTTTAAAAATTTATTAAAAAATAAAGAATAAGTGCAAGGGATGTGTACACAAAAATTACCAATGGAAGAGCAAAAGGGATTCACTTTAATGGGGGTTCAGGGTCTATTGAAGCTAATGTAATCAACTCCATGATTTGGATGTCTTACGACTTCTAATGCTATCTAACCTCCTCTGCTAGTACTCCAGATTTGCAACATGGGCTGCCATTAGGGGGATTGAGAAGTGTGAAGAATTTGGGCTACCAAAATGCTCTACATGGGGAGTTCAGAATCCTAGGACTACAATGTAGAAGTCAAAAGCTCACAACTCTCAAGGGGGTAATGGCTGTTACAAGGCCATAGGGGATTCCATGTTGAGGGAATCTAAGAAGCTACGTTTCTACAAGTGTGTAAGAGCTCTCAGATGCTATAAATGCTAAAGCATATAAATGTCAAACGTGTGGAACCTCAAAATAGTGTTTGGGATTTTTTTTATATGTTTTTGGTCATGATTGGGACTTTAAATTAACTACATATAGTTGATCGATTGGCTACAAATTGCTACAAATTCCTACCATTTACAGGTGAGATGGATGCCCAATTTAGGGGGTTACTATATATGAAAAGTGCCAAACCCCCATGGCCATTCCATTTACTATAAATAGTAATCAGGGCATACCATCTATGTTGGCTTTGTTCTTCTACACTAGGTCTTCTACCATCCTCACTAGAGTGTCTAGTCAATGCAAAAGTTAATGAAGTATTAAAATCTGGTACATGTTGCTTCTATGTTGGGGGCATATAGTTTCCATGTTGAGCATCAAGTTTTTACACTAGGGAATTAGGATTACATCTCCCACGTTCGGCATGGATGATGCTAGAATTCTCCATGCTGAGCATAGATGCCACCATACCCTTCCACACTAAGGTTTGCCCTTCCATGTTGGGAGTAGGTGATCCACATCCCTACATGCTAGGGATAGGTGAGATCTACCCCTTGTAAGTGTTTCTAGCATAGAAAATTTATAGCCCCCATAAAACCCATCAAATTGTCATTTTTGACATTCCAAAAGGTCACCCTCCCCCAGCCACCCCCCCACCCCCAATGCCCCAAGCCCAAATATAGACAATACATGACTTTTTCCACTTGGGGATGAGGCTTTAACCACTTATGAGGCACTTTTCAGCCCCAAAAGTATGAAATATGTGAGATTTCCCCTTGTGGATTATAACCTTGACATTTACAATGAATTTTTGCCTTAGGT
Organism: Gnetum montanum; assembly: GCA_015680685.1. Taxonomy (NCBI): domain Eukaryota; kingdom Viridiplantae; phylum Streptophyta; class Gnetopsida; order Gnetales; family Gnetaceae; genus Gnetum; species Gnetum montanum. The sequence goes on from MNCI01025678.1 coordinate 194,958, forward strand.
TTCATGGGGTGAAGGCTACATGATGAGAAATGGTTACAACATGCAAATTTTGGTGGTGTTTCACCATGTCTTTTATGTCAAATGTTGATGATAATGCTTAAGTCTTTGGTAATTAATTAAGAATGAGTTATAAAGATCCTCACAAGGTATGATTATGACACTATCATTAGTATAGGGTTGTAACACTACATATGGACCTTCCCACCTAGTTGTTAATTTATTGGAAATTTGTGGAGTCTCATGTTATAAAGTAAGACTTTATATTCTTTAGAAAATTTTTTATTGAGTATACTCTTATCATGCATAAGCTTCATTTTCTTCTTAACTCTTCTTTATTTATCAAGTGTGTGCATGTGTAATTCATCAAGTTCATGCATCTAGGCCATTTTAAGATTTTTATTAAGTCACTAATTAAAACTTAATTGATTTACCAAGCTTAAAAATTACTACTTTATCTCTATAGTCAAAAGACATTATTTACCATAGACCAAATTATAGGATGAGTAACCTAAGTTTGGTTTATAGGTAATACTATATTCCCATAGTACATCTTGTAATTTTTTAGAATACTCCTTTCTCTTAACACAAATTATTTTAGTTAGGATTTTCAAGATGATCTTGTTGGCATTTTAAACTTGATCAAGAATTCGAGGATGGTAGGTAGTTACTATCTAATGCTGAATTTCACAATTCTTAGGAAACTTTTTCATTATTTTATTTGTGAAGTAAGTTTCCTAATTACTAATGAGGGCACATGGAGTCCCAAATTATGTTAAAATATGTTTTCTAAGAAAAGTTACAACTACTTTAACATCATTTGTTGGAGTTTCCTTGGCTTCAACCCATTTAGTAACATAATCTATACATACTAGGATATACTAACATTCGTTTGAAGGGGAAAATGATTTTAGAAATTCTATATCCCAAACATTGAAAGGTTCAATTATTAAAATTGAATTAAGTAGCATTTCTTGTTTTTTTGACATTTTCCCTACTCATTGACACTTATCACATCCTTTTACATATATCTAAGAATCTTTAAAGATAGTGGGTCAATAGAACCCACTTTTTAATACTTTTAAAGTTGTTCTACGACTATCAAAATATCCACCTCCAAGGTCATCATGACATACATGGAGGATTTTTTATTGTCCTTCTTTTGTAATACACCTTTTAGCCACTTTGTTCCTACATATGGAATATAGGTGGAATTCACTCCAAATACACCTCAATACTTCCTTTCGAAAAGACTTGTTTTCTTCTTGGCTTCTTTAAGTTGGGATTTTCATTGTGGCTAGGTAGTCCTCAATTATTCCTATTGGTTTAACCATTGAGCCATCACCTAAGGAAATAGGCATATTAACTTTCCTAATGTTTTCCAAGTCCAATGCATTAGTCATTTCATATGACATAATATTGATGCTTCCTCCTAAGTCTAATAGGGCATTTTTAATTCTTTTGCCATTGATTTTTATACAAATGTCTGGTACCCCTATGTCTTGGTATTTTAAAATCTCATAACTCTATATTAGTTGTGATAAATTGTTTACTAAATAGACTTGCCTAGGAATTTTTTATTTTCTTCATTTTATTCATAATTTGCTTAAGTATTTTGTACAAAGTGGTGTATCTTTTATGGCCTATTCAAGTGAAATATGTAAGTACAACTTCATAAATATTTTCTTAATATGTGCCTTAGTTGGGAAATCTTCCTTTAATCTCTTAGCAAATGGTGGTGAGGTTATTTTTCTAGGTGATGCTTGATTTTTTAATTTCTCTTTCCCTTAATCTATAATTATCTTCTTCTTTAGGTATTTCATCTCTAATTTTACCTCTTTGATTTGGACTTTGAAGTTCAGCTTCTTATTAGGTTTGGGTTGTATAGCCTTTCCAATTCTTGTAGCTATAGAATTTAATTGTTTTTTTCCTTTTATTTGAGTTGTGGGGTTGGGTTTAGGTTGAGATGGTAATTCACTTTTAGTCAAGTTCTTAAATTTCCTTCAAGTTTTAGCTATAAATTACCTATTTTCTTTGATAAAGGCTATTAAACTTTGAGATAAGTGATCCAAATGCTAACTCATTGGATTTCTAGAGGATCTAAAATTATTTTGAGGTATTAGTGCTTGTTGTTGGTAGAATGACCTAGGTTGGAAAGAAGAAAAGGCTTGATTCCTCAATTGTCGAAAAGCCCTAACTGACTCTTAAATCTACTCACTGCAATAGGCTAAAGCTTGTAGTTTGTGATGTCATGTTACTCATTCTTACAAAGGTTGTAGGCTTCTTCTTGGATAATATGATCTTGTTTATTAATTAATTTCATTAACTCATCCAGTTTCTTGTTTAATTATTTTATTTGATGAGATACCCCTTGCATAACATCTCATTTAGACCAACACTTACTTTGATTTACCAGTGAATCAATAATTCTTCAACCTTCTTCCAAAGTAACATTCAAAACATTCCCTCATAGAAAAAATCTACATTTTGTCTATAATATGGTAGTAGTATTTCTATAAAAATTTTTAGTTGATGGGCTAGAAATTCATGATTGGGATTTTTATGGCATAAGCCTTTAAACCTATCATAAGCACCTTCATAATCTTCATCCTCCTTTTGTGTAAATATCATTAATTATTTCCTAAGGATATAAAATTTTTCATTAGATAGAAAACATTATATGAATGTAGATTTGAATTGATCCCATGACCCTATTTGGATCCTTAAGGTTTGTAGCCAAAAATTAGCTTTATCCTTCAAGGTTGATTTAAAAGCTATCATTTTTATTCTATCATCTCCTTGAGGTGCCAACATAGCTATCATAGTTTCAAAATCTCTTATGTGTGTCATCAGATCTTTTTCATTAATTTCCTTAAAAATGGGCAGTAAGTATAAATTTTTAACTTCCACATTTCTTTCTAGGAGAAAAACTAATGGTCCTCAAGAGATAGCTTTTATCATTTAGTTTAATAAATATCCTAAGGTTTGCCCTTGATGTACTTAACCTATAGGAATATTTGAACCTATACTTATAAAAGAAAGAGGGGCTATAGTTAGAATCTTTGACATGGCGTATTGCAAGATGGTCATCCTATTATAAATAATGACATATGTATTGCAGGAATAGGAGTTCGGTTGGATATGGACATTGATGTGGCTACAACCATGAGTGGTTTGAAAATTTAAAACACTCATTAATCGGGTGGTCACTCCTAATGATGCCATATAACTTAGAACTTAGGAGAGGGTGGAGTTTTATTATTGAGAAATGACTAGTGTAACTAGATTTATTGTATCCATTATTATATTTAAGATGTCTAGTGTCACATCCCTATTCTTAAATGATGTTGTTGCATAACAAAGATTGTGCCTCTTCATAACAAGTGTTATTATTACTATAACAAGTTCCAAAAGGGCAATTGTGATTGAGACTTGAAAGGGTGCATTGTAATAAAGAAAATGTCTCTTGAAGTAACCTTTGGGGGTTTGACTGAAGGCATTGATGCCTAGGCTTAAATGTCATGCCAACATGGAGTGGTGAAGCTAGTACAAGCAAATCACAAGAGCTAGATGCAGTAGGATAGGAAGTGGACTGACCATCACTTTTGGCTAGGTTGTAGGCCTAACCATGGTGTAAGTGCTAGATTGCCCCTAAGAGATAGATGCCAAAGGAAGAAAACCCCAAGGAACACTCTTAGAACATGATCCAGATACTCTATTCCAAATCAATGAAGCATTCTTTTCTTTCTCTTTTTGNTCTATTCCAAATCAATGAAGCATTCTTTTCTTTCTCTTTTTGCACTTCCTTTGTTATTTTCTTTATGCATAATGTTGAATGTTATAGATATTTTACATTTGGTATATTATCTTCTTACGCATAATGTCTAATATAATGTATATTTGATGTTTTCCATGACATCCAAGGATGGGATGTCACATCTAGAAGGGGATTAAAGGCTAATGAAAGTAAAAATTATGTGGATTGTTCACCTAGCTCTAAATCTTTGCTTGATGATTTAGATTCTATATCTTCCTCCTCTACTATTTCTTCTATTATAGGAGGCTGGAGAATCTGATCTAAGGCTTGATCTCTTTGGGTGAAATTCTAATGTTGATTGATCAAAATTTTACAATTCTCCTAGCATTATTCCAAATTAATATTTGCCTCTCCCTAGTTAATTTTGTTAATAAAAATTGAAATCCCTCTTGATCACTAATTGGATTCATAGGAGTTGTAGGTGCTTTGAATAAGGTTTCTTCTTTCTTTTCCAACTTTTCCAAATCTATACTTAGTCTCTCTTGTTTAGGTTCTTCTTAAAAGTATTCTAGCTTTGATGTTGCCACACGTTTATAGTAACTTTTTATGTTTCTAGGTGATTGAATTCTTGTTGGGTTCTTACTCTATTTGGTAGATTTCATTAAATTTTTTAACTAGCATAATCTTCTTTAACATACTTATGAATTGCTATCCCCAAGAGATTATAGATGGTTTTTACAATACCCATAATGATGGCTTTTAAAGGAATTTTTTATAGGTCTCTGCTATTCTAGGAATTAACAAAATAAACTCTTGTAACTTTCTTTTACCTTATCTTTCAAATTTTTCTTTTTTCATTTCTTTTTACAAGAAAAAAAATTAAAAGATTCCATGGCTGACAATAAAATTGTCTTAAAGAAAAGGAAAAGAATATGTATCTATTTGCTAGTGAAGACTATTAAAACCAAAATAAACAAAGAAAAACATACCAAATCATTGATGTGAATTGACTTTTTTATCCTCCTTGACAATGGCACCACATTGATGAACTAGCTAAAATTTGATGCTAGATTACCTTCGTTGCAATAATGTCACCTCATATGTGACCAACCCATAAGCCATATCCATGGAAAAATAGTTAAAAGTCAATGAGATAGCAAGATTAAATCAATTTTTAGTATTCAATCCCAATTTGATTTCACACTTATGATTGTTACTCATAAGCTAAATCAAAAATTCTAATTATAACTTCTAATATAAGTTTAATAATGGAAATTATTGATTAATTCAAATTGAAGTAATAGGTACAAAATGCAAAATACAAAGATCACAAGAGATATATCATCCAATCTATAATTCTACCTTATTGTCTTTACAATGCAGTAATCTCAACATCCCACCTATGCATTCTAATCGTTGATAAGTCACAGTAGCATTCAACTAGCTCTTGAAACTTCTTTGAGAAAGTAAAATTACTTCAAAATGACTTGGATTCTATAAGAGGTATGAATCCTCCTATTCCTCCAAGCCTAAGGGTTCCTTTTATATTGAGGAAGGAACAAAACTAGAATGATTAATTTGAAAGAGATAAGTAATATACAATAATATCATGAGGCATCAAAGTTGGTGAAAATTGATATCCATTTCATATTAAGAATCTTAAACTTCTCGGGCATGTAGCTTTGTTAAAATGGTTCTTATACCCATCAAAGATATCCAATTGTGTAGTACCTATTGATAGATATGCTATAGATGATGTAGTTCAAGAATATTGAATTCCATTACAATTGCACTATCTTACTGTAGGCTCCTTCATGCTTAAAGTATACCGTGGCTTTGAGAGAATTTGATATATTAATATTTGTTGCATATGCATCCATCTACCTAAATCATATCAAATATGGCAACTTCCTTGATCAATATTGACAAATTTAAAATGTAATCCATATCAATTCCTTCTGATCTTATGACCAAGATCAATATCTTGAACATGTGGCAATTGCAACTCTCATCCTCAAACATATTAAACTTTTCTACAACATCAATGATGTTCTATATCCTTATCTTATCAATTCCTACCATTTGCACAATATGAATCAATATCTTAAATTTTAGCCTACCTTCCTAAACTTGATCACCCATGCTACATCCTACAATACTGCAAAGCATATCAATTGATGTCATGATGGTGGTGATTTACAAAAAAATAGCTTCAAAACACAATTAGCACTTATCACATGTTACAAAAAAAAATTAGGGGACTTTGATCATACAAAATAATTTTTTAAAAAATAAAAAATTTAATAGGAAAATTCAATGCTTTTAAGGCACCTATCAAGCCTAGAGAGCATATCAACAAGATAATGGTGGAGTAGATTCATAAGTTGTGGTCTCTGACATTTTTTGGGATTGAGGATTCTACAAGGATGATGGAGTGGCTAGAAGAGCTTATTAAAGTATTTTTTTTGATGGGATGTATGCCAATATAGTAAAGTTTTTAGATAATATTTTTTTTGGTGAATATAACATGACATTGATGGTAGATAGAGGAGTAGTCCAATGGGTGGATAGATCAAGAAGTACAATGGCCAATTTTTTTAAGATCATTTAAAGCTAGATATATATCTACAAAGTATTCTAGAGTAAAAAAAGATGAGTTTTACAAGCTATTCCAAGGTAGTTGAATAGTGGTGGAGTATGATGCCCAATTTTCTATGCTAATTACCTATACCTCACAATCAATGAGTGTTGTAACTTGGATATCTAGGTTTGTTTAGAAACTAAGGTCTTATTTATGAGACCATATTTTTCTATTTAGGCCAACATCCTATGATGTGGTCCTAGTCATTACTATGGATATAGAAATAAGCTAGGAGACAAACATTGTGTACCGTGAGAAAAGGTAAGAATAGAAGAGAGGACCATCATCTAGAGGCAATGGAAACTACAAATAGATTCATTAGTGGGATGGCCAATAATGAAGTGGATAATAACATTAGTATCCATCACAATCAATTAGCAGTTTTGCACCTATTAAAGGATGTGAAAATTATGGTATGTTATTGTTGTGAGCAGTTCCAGCAACTAGCCTAGAATTGTTTGAAATATTTTGTGTGTGGTTAGATAGGGTATTAAGTGAGGAAATCATCATCATCCTAGTCTTGTGAATCATGTTCCCTCCATTTTTTTTAATCTTTAAATTCTATTAAGTCCAAATATTATGAGAAATAATCAATATCCTAGAAAACAAGAAGACTAGTTATCTGTAATTAATGTAATGAATATTAAAATATATGATTCAACAATCCAAAAATATCCAAATCACTCCCAACACTCAAATGACATTGCAGAGAATGAGGCTCTGCAACCAAACACACATATAAGCTAACCATAGAGCTGCATACACAATCTTACACTCTCATGTCATTCTTCTCATTCTCATCATTATGTCAAACATGAAACAAAAAAATATTTATTGGAAATTCATGTTAAGAAACCTAGAAACTTTCCTCAAGCTCAACTTGAAGATACCTAGTTGTTTCTAAGTTTTTTTTTATTATTTTCCATCCATTTTCCAATTTGCAATTGCCAATTTTGAGGTTTCCTTGACCATACAAGTCATCTTCAAGCTTGAAAAGAAATCTTCCTATGAAACCAAAAATTCAGGAGAGACATCTCTACTACATGGAAGATATCTCTCTTCCAGTAGATATGTCTTTGGCTTGTGAGAGATGTCTCACTTAGATGTTTCAGTTCTGAGAGAGATGTCTCCACTTCGTACCAAATGTCTTCTACACTTACCAAACATCTCCTGTGAAGACCTAACTCTTGACCATGACATCTCTTAGACCTCCCAAACATTTTTCCATGATTTAAAACTTGCAAAAATCATCTGCAAGAGAAGAAAAAGGGGATTAAAAGGGGTGTCCCTACATCACCTTGTCCCAATAAAATGGGGTCAACTACATAAGTTCTTTTTTGTCATTCACCTCTATGAAGAGCTAGATCCTTGCTTATTTGTAGCTTCTTCAAATAATCTTCAATTGTTTTTCTCCATGTCTTCTTTGATCTTCCTTTTCATGGATTTTCTAGAATAATGACATAGAAACCTTTATTTATAAGCTCATTTTCTTATCTTCTTTACACATGTCCAAATCATCTAAGCTACTATTCTTGTACCTTATCTAAGATAGAAGTCATTCCAAGTCTTCCTTTGATGTTTTTATTATGTAGTTTATCTCTTCTATTAACATTAAACATCTATTAAAGCATTTGCATTTCTACCACACTAATTTGTTGTTCATGCCTCTTTTTTACTACCCAACATTCAACATCACATAAGAAAGTAGGCTTAATTGTTATCCTATAAAATTTTTCCTTTTATTTTTTGATTATTCTTTTATCATGTAGAACACCACTAGCCTATCTCCATTTTCATCATCATACCTCAATTTTATTTTTAATATCTTTATTAATTTCACCATCTAATTGGAGAATTGACCTTAGGTAGTGAAACTATTGGTAGGAAGGGACTTTTTTACCTTGAATTGTTACTTCTATTTCATCACTATTTATACTATTATTAAAATTGCATTCCATATATTCTCTATTACTTTTGATAATTTTTAAGCCTTTTGATTCTAAAGCATGTCTCCACTTCTATCTTGTAGTAGAAATATTTTCTTCAATTGTATCCACCAACATAAAAATCATCTACATATAGCATACATCAAGGGATTTCATCTTGTGTTTACTTTGTTAATTTATCTATAATAATGGCAAATAAGTATGAGCTAAGTGTAGATCCTTGATGTAGACCTACTATCAAGGATGTTTTTCCTTCATAAAATAATATCTCTAAGAAACCTATAATATGCTTTTTTTTAAGTCAATGAAGATCATATGTAGATTTTTTCTATGTTTTCTAAATTTCTTCATCAATTGTTATATCACAAAAATATCCTCTATAATAGTGTTAGCACATTTATACCATTTCATGGAGTAGTGGTAGGAATTACCGAGAACATTTGGTTTATAATTTTATTCCAAAAATTTAAGAATTAAAGGTTCCCATTAAGATCACACTTGATGTATCCTCTCCCACTAAGTTCCATACATCATGGCTTCAAGAAATTTTAATACATTAGTCAACAAGCTTCATCAAAGGTGCCTACGCTCAATACCTATTGATCTTTCTCACAAATATTAGCATTTTCTATGCTTCAAATTAAGCTAAAGCTCTCTCTCACCAAAGTGAAGCTTCACCAAATAGCTCAGCATGAGGTAACATACACTCTTACACCATTTTAGTGAAATAGGGACCATCCTATCCAAGTTACATAAGAGGAGACTATTACATTTGCTTATTTTATAAAAACATTAGAGTTGATGCAATCTATGCATGTTTCCAATCTAGCTGTTGCATGAAAATTACATTTGAATTTCCCATGCATCACCCTAACATCAACACCTAGATGAGACAAATAGATGAATAGGACCATGAAATCATTAATGACATGGCAACCATCAAGGATGACATACCTATTTAGTAGCAAAATAAAGGAAGTCATGGCTCACATCCTAATTAGGTTGCCCCCTTAACTACAAATGTCTATGTAATTAGGGATCTCTTTCATTGTTCAGTAACTAGCCTATGGCATTTATTCAAACTCTTGTCACTTTCTTCATCATTTCATCCACCACTCCTACATCACTTCCTATGTCATTCTCTTTCTTCACTTATCCATAGTCTATTTTACAATCAACTCCTACTCCTATTAGCAATTCCTTCACTATGCTAAGCATTTCAACTCTAGCTCTAGGTGGGATCTCACCAAATATTTATGTCACTCTACATGCTCTTATCATAAGTTAATTATGTTACTAATTAGGCTAATAAAGCTACAACATTGATCATCATTGGTTCTTAGCCATATTTACTTACCAAGTTCATGTCTAATCCAATCAACACCACTATACTGTCACCCACATTTTCCAAAGATGTTACACTCCACTCATTCATCAAATACAATGGTGACATTGATATTACATATAATATCACTACATCTTGAAATGAATGCCTTTTTGTCCATAACTACTCACACATCCTATTGCATGCTTTTACTAGTTCTCTCTCAAATAAGGCATTCAAATGATACGAAGCATTGTTGCATGGTTCTATCTTCATCCTAGAGCAACTCCTTTAGCATCTTGTTGAGTGGTTCTATTATAATCTCTCATAAAAATCCTCATTCAACAAGCCAATCTCAACAAAACAAGCACCAATAGAACTAGTGAGAAAATTTATCTAGTAGTGAATATCAACAACTAATGACATATAAGAATCCATCCCTAAAAAGGTCCTTTATGACATTTGTAGTTAACAATTTAATCAAAGTTTGAATTGGTTATTACATGTCCAAGTCTCTAAATAAGTCCTTCTTAACACTCAAGGACCTTGAAGAATCCTTAGCTCATGCACATTACCCTAATTGGCTTAAAAACAAAGTAAACAAAGCCAAGGACAAGTAGCAACAATCCACCTCATCAACAGGTGTATCAAAAATAGTGCTATACCAAACCAATGATGCACTATCTTCCTATATGTAATCATATCAGTAGACCAAGCCATAGAATCCTTATCAATGCTAGCAAAGACCTACCCAATATGATCATGCTAGACACAATTGACTTCCTATTTAATACTTAAAGCTTCTCTCTATACCACTCAAGGATGACAGGATGTAGCATATGTAGCTCTTACTAGAAGCATGAGAACACATGCTACAAATCCATAAACTTGAAATGGCTTCATCACTAAGGTAGCCAAACGACCTTGAAGTATCCCAATGGTACAATCTTTGTAAGTTCTTCTACTACTATAAGATGGTAGGACATGATATAAAGAAGTGCCAAACACTGACAGATGATGTTCAAGTCCTCATCAAATAAGGGGATATCATCCTAAGTGTGGTTGTCCAACCTGACAACTAGAATGTTTAGATCTTCCAGGATCTGTTCCATACCCAAAATAGAGGAGCAAATTTTCATCATGAAAAGCAGGCAAAGCAAGCACTGTTTGAAAAGCAGGCAAAGCAAGCACTGTTTATGCTCTACTAGCCCCTGAGTTTTATCTCTCAACCTTCCTCTTCTCCTTCTAGATGAAGGGAATCCTTCATTCTCAACTATCCTTCCACCTCTTCTTATCAAACAATACATTCTACTTCCACTATTTAGCAAAACCAAGTTAGTTAGGCATCATCTTGAATCTCTCATCTAACTATTATCCTTTTGCATTATCTCCTCAACAACAATAGCTTAAGTAGAAAAATCCCTCTCCTCCTCATTCAAGATCACCTTTCACTTTGAGCTTTCCTCCAAAAAATCCTCCTATACTACCTAATACTCAATCATCTCCTCCTCTTGCATATCCTACAAATCCTCCTTCTCTTAACCTTAAGATTTAGATCCTAACTCATGGGCAGCAAGAAAATGAAAGAAATTCTTCTTCTAAGAAGGCAAAGCAACATAACTAACATAAGCATGCAACATGTCCTATTCCTCCTTTTTAGGAGACTAGTACCAATGACACATTTTTTCCATCATTAGTAGTTGAGCCCCAACAATAGCAACAACAACATCAACAATTTATTATAGCTTTACAGTTCCAGCCAAAGCCTTATCTAAAGCTAAAGCTTGCAAAGAAATAAATGATGGACATCATCCAATGAAAGGAGATAAGTCTTTTCCTCTTTGACCTCATTTTTACATTAGCAAAACACCATTTAACACTTGAGAAAGTGCTAAAGGATATCAAGGTTTTGATTGACATACTTCTATAGATAGAGGTGATTTCATTTATCCTCCATGCTCCTTGCTATAATGCAGATTGTTTGATCATCCATGGCAATAACATTGAATAGGATTTGATGATGGGCATAGTCACCAAAGCTCCCATTTACATTCCTACCAAGGTGGAAGACATTAGCATACCTTTGGTACACATAGATGATGGAGCAAGATCAAGCATGACCTCTTCGACTATGATCGAGAGGGTTGACTTACAAGAACTAGTAAGCTACAACAAACATGCATCCTCCTTACTTTCATTTAATGAAGCTAAGATTAATATGGTAGAAATGATTAACATATCCTTTTTTATTGGCAAGTTGATTAATTCACATGCACAATTCATGATAGTTAACGATTGCTTAGGAATAAATGCTATTGTGGGTAGACATTGGCTTATGTAACATCATGCAATCTTATCTTCCATTCATCAAGAAGTAAATTTCCCTTCTTTAGATCATGAGATAATAGTTTATGTGGATTCCTTATCCCCAAGTTCTCACATTTGGATTAACCATTAACTAGAGATTCCCCTGATGACATGCCACCTACATCTACATCTATATATAATCTAGATCCTATCATTCCTTGATCTAGCTTTTCCAAAATTGAATTCATAGACTTGGGCTTTGATAAGTTAGACATATTTCCTACATCCCAAAGTGCAAAACCCATAAAATCCTTCCAAGAATTAAGAAAATCGCAAACCAAATATCTCAGCCTAACTAGCATTTATTTCCTATGTATTCATAATTATTACTTAAATTTTGTCTTTTAATTAGCTTTTCATAGAGGCGAATGGCAAAAAAATTCATTAGCCGGCCTCATTTTGTTGGGATAAGGCTAGGATGATGATGACAATGATGATAATTTTATCTTTTAATTACTTTTTCTTTATCTTTTATCTTTTTACTTCTTGTTTTTTCTATTGAATTCATAGCTTTTCTTCATTATATCCTTTTTCCTTTACCTTTAAATTTTTAGTTTTCAAAAAGACAAAAAAATATCCCAAAAATAATAGAAAATCAAAAAACACCAAAGATATTTGAAAAATTTTGAAAACACCCAAAATTAATTTATTTAAATAAACATCCTAGTACAAAAACAACCATTTCCTTTTATAGTATTTTCAAAAATAATAAAAGAATACAAAAACATTTTCTAATCCTTCTTTACCTCTTGTTACTCTTTTTTTTATGCCTTTCTGTATGCCATAGGTGCTTTTTATATTTTTTCTACCTTCTTAGAAACATCTAATAAGCCATTATTTCCTCTGTAGATGTCCCTGTAATACCTTCAACTGACATAGTCCCTACAGTTTTCTCCATCACCATTTGCTTCTATACTGTAGTTCCACTATCACCACCTTCTTCTTAGATTGTCACTGCAAGTAAGCACAATAAGATAGGGGTATCTTTTCTTGTCACTAAATCTTTGGGAAATGGTACATTCATCTTAGTAATCATTGATGGTAAGTAGTTTCTAGATCCTCTGAATTAAAACTATCTCAAGCATACTACTTGTAGCCTCACCAACATCAGCATATGCACACAAATACAAGTATGTCCTATAATTTTTTTTTCTTTCTCACTTTGCATGATCCTTACGTAGGGACACCTCTTTTGATCCCCTTCCTTCATCCTTAGAGATGGTTTTCATAGGTTTTAAATGCTAGAAAGACATCTGGGATAACCAAGAGAGGTCTTGGCTAAATGCTAGGTCTTCACAAGAGACATCTAGCAAATGCTATAGACATCTAGACATATGTGGAAATGTCTTTTCAAAATTGAAGGCATCTTTGCTGAGATGTCTCTCAATCCTAGAGACTTATGTAGTGAGACATATCTGCCTTAAGTGAGATGTCTCCCACCATTTGGAGACATCTCCTAAAAACTTGAGATGTCTCTCTTGCAACTTGAAGAAGACAATTAGACATCTTGAAAAATCCCCAAGGTAACTCATAAAACTGAGAAAATATTTGAGATGGCAATTTCAAGTTTGAAAACAACTAAGATAAGATGAGAAAAGATAGAAACAACTTGAAATATTTAAGTTGTGCTTGAAGAAAGGTTTCTAGGTTTCTTGTCTTCAGTTTTCAATAAATATTCTTGTTGTTTCATGATGAATGTGAAGAGAGTGAATGGGAGATTATTATGAGAGCATATTGTGAGAGTGCTTAAGTGTGTCTGCAACTATATGGTCAATTGTATGTGTGTTTAGCCTTGTGTCTCTTATATGCATTATGTGTTGGATCTTAGTCTTATGTTTATAGGAGAGATCTAATTCAATTGTGCCTTACATTAAGAACAATCATATATGATTGTAAAGCCTTATGCTCTGTAACATCATTGAGTGTTTGTAGTGGATTTTGTTATTATGGGCTACGAAATCACTAATTGTAATATTCTTTATAATAAATAAAGACAACTAGTTTTCTTGTTTTCTAGCATATTGAATTATCTGTGATAATATTTTGATTTAGTGGGATTTTAATGTTAATTAAAATTAAGAGTGAATCTACTCTAGTATTATTGGTATCAAATCTCTTTAGGTTGATTATTTCTTGAAATTTGGTTGCGGATTTTTGGCAGTTGCATATGGCACCTAAGAAGAAATAGTTTTAAGCCCTAAATGAAGATATGGAGTGCATGACATATGTATTTCAACTAATCATTACCTATTTGGATGAGATCAGTGCCAAGGTAGATAAGAATGTAGGTTCCAATCATATTATCAACCATGGAGAAGACTAGCATTCATGTTTGAATGGTGATGAAGAAGTTTCTTAGCTTGGTGGAGGTTGAGCAAATGATGAGGAAGGATAATCTAGATATAAATGTTTTGGAATCCATTAGCCAAGGATTTCAATGGGAGGGAATCCACTTCCTCAAATCAAAGTTCCAAGAGCTTCATCACTAGCATCAACTTCTTCCCATGGAAAGCTTTATGATGGGGATGAAGTAAGGCTTGTTAGAGCATTTAGAAATGTGGCTAGAATTCTGTATGTAGAATTGAAGACTTTCAATAGTATAGATGGCACTAATGTTTTTACAAGTTGGTTGAAGGTACATGATAAGCATTTTGAGTTGGAAGAGGCACCAAACCAATTAAGAATAGCTATTAATTAGAGGGTATGGCTTCTACTTGGTGGGAAAATGAGTCCCAAAGTTATGACAAACATAATGATTAACCTATCAAATATTGGAATTTAATGAAGTACAAGTTCATGTAAGAATTTGAATAGTCCCAACAGTGGCAAGAGATAATCATGAAGTTGAAATTTCTAAGGTAAGGTGACAAAGATGTCAAGGAATTTTACATTAAATTTTGTGAACTATTTCATCAATCTAAGGTGAGCTAGGAGGAATATGAACAAGCTTCAATCTTTCTAGTATGTCTCAAAATGATGTATCAATAGGAGTTATCATTCTATGAACCATAAAGTCTTGATGAGGCTTATGATTTGGCACCTAAGATGGAAAATAAACTCAATGGATTTAGGAACAAGAGTAAATAAGCTTCAAAGGAGAAGGATAAGGGATCCAAATCAGAGAAGGAATTCAAGTCTAAATATAATGACAAAGTTTGTGACCATGATAATAAATAGAGAAGGATGATGAGAAGGGAAAAGCTAAGAAGAACCATGGAAAGGGAGGCAAGAATCAAGGCAACAACTTATCCAAGATTTAGTTATTCAAATATCAAGAATGGAGACACAAGTAATGGGAATGTCCACTTCTCAAGGTAGCAAAAACAAGGATGTAAAAACCATTAATGTAGAGGAGACATCTAGCTAAGCTCTTCAAAGAAATAATCATAATGCTTCCAAGATTGAAGAATTTTTAGAACTAGATGCTTATGCATTCATGGGAATGTGAAAAAAGGAGATCATCCTACTAGAAAACTATTATTTTAGGTTAGGGCTAGATGTTTGCTTAGTGGGGAATGAATTCATGTTTTGATTGATGAGGGAGCCCAAGAAAATGTCATTTTATCTAGGTAAGTTGCTAGATTGGGTTTGGTAACTAATCCTTATCTTAGACCCTACAAGTTATATTGGTTGTCAAGAGACTTCTCTAAAGAGATGAGAGAGCAATGTGTTTTGAATTTTAAAATTGGAACTTTTCAAGATGTGAAATGCAATATACTTCCAATTGATTATACTAATGTAATTCTTAAACAACCATGGAATTTTGACCATGGTGCTCAATTTAATGGGAAATGTATGGAGTGTAGCTAAATCTAATAAAATCCATGAGTTGATTCCTATGATAGCTAAGCAAGTGAGACAACAAAGCTCACTTAATACTTTTTTAATCCTTCTAGAAAAGAGGGAATACATTAAGGAACATGATGAAACTAGTTTTAGTATTTTTGTTATAGCAACTATTACTTCTAACAATGATGATGTTCAAGAAAAAGTTCCAACTGGTATGCTAGGCTTAGAGGAGTAATCTTCTAACGTGTTCAAAGGGAAATTGGTTGGATTGCCATAAATGAGGAATGTATATCACCAAATTAATTTCATCCCTTATGCTACCATTCAAAACAATAGAGCATACCAAATGGTACCAAATCAATGGATAGAATTACAAAGGTACGTAGAGGATTTACTTGCAAATAGCTTTGTAAGGAAATCCATTTCAACTTGTGCAGTTCTAGCAATTCTTGTGCTAAAGAAGAATAGTGATGAATGGAGGATGTGCATTGATTCTAAAGTAGTGTACAGGATAACAATGAGGTACAGGGTTTCTATTCCAAGAAAGGATAATATCCTTGATGTCTTTACCAATGTAGAAATTTTTAGCAAAATTAATTTGAAGAGTGGATACCATCAAATTTGAACTAGGGCTAGTGATGAATGGAAAATAACTTTCAAAACACCAAATGGATTGTTTGAGTTATTTGCGATGCCATTTAAACTCATGAATGCACCTAATACATTTATGAGGTTTATGAATAATGTACTCAAGCAATTAATTAGTAAGTATTGTATTGTATTCTTTAATGATATTTTGGTGTATAGCTATATTGAGGAGGAGCACCTAGATCACTTGAGGAAAATGTGTTTAAAGTTACAAAAGGCACATTTGGTGATCAATGAGAAGAAAAGCCATTTCTTCAAGAAGGAAATCACATACTTGGAAAATGTGGTTTCTGAAAATCAAATTTGAATGAAAGACACCAAGGCGAGGACTATCAAAGATTGGTCGACTCCTAAGAATGTTGGGCAAGTAAGATCATTCCTTGGTTTAGCAAGGTTTTATCAGAGGTTCGTAAAAAATTTCAATGATATTTCTTGGCATATGTTTGCTTTGCTAAATAATAATAAATAATTTAGATGGGGTGATGAAACTAAAAAGGGCTTTGACTTGTTGAAAGCAAAAATAACCACTGAACCAATGCTTGTACTTCTATATTTTTAGAAGCTTTTTTAGGTGGAGGTGTATGCAAGTGAACTTACCATTGGAGGGGTGCTTTCACAAGAAGACAGGCATGTTGCAATTTTTTTAGAAAATTAGAATGAGTTAAGATAGAAATATAGCATATATAAGAAGCAATTATACACTATTTTTGAAGTAATAAAGCATTGGAGGCATTAATTGTTGTCCAAGAAGTTTGCTTTGATGATACACAACAAAGCACTTTAGTTTTTAAATTTCCAAAAGAAGTTGAGTGCTAAACACATGAAGTGGGTTGCACAGTTACAAAAGTTCAATTTTCTACTTAAGCACAAAAGGTGAAAAAGTTAATGTGATATTACTTCAATCATTTGAGTGCATGATTTAGCCATGTCTCTTTTTGTGGCATAACACTATCCTCATGAAAAATGTATTAGCAATTTCCTCTCTTATTTTCCTTTATTTATCCTTATTCTTTTCTTCCTCTTTTATAAGTATACTTCATCTATAGCAGTAGTTCAACATTTTATAACTTCTTTATAGTCTCATCTTTATCAGTCCTTCAAATTTTTAGCAATATCCATCCAAAGGAGTTAACACTAGGACCACTTGATTCTTTTTTCCATAGCCTTAAGATGATCCAAACATTTTTATAAAATTCTTCCTAACAATTTGTAACATCATTAGAGCACTTAGTAGACTTTCAAGTGTCTCAGAATTACTAATAGTGTTAGTTTCAACTTTGCCTACATCAGACATTAGTTTGCTTTCCAACATCACATGCTAATATCACTTTCATCAAGCTAGTAGTTTCAAACTCCAAAATAATAATTTCTTCATAAAAAACCAATTGGTACTTGTGATTTTCTCTAGCCAACTATTTGATACCCATGATTTTCTCTAGCTAGCCATTTAGTATCCATTACCACCTAGTACATGCTCAGCAGCCTATCCATCCTATAAATAGAAGCCTAAGGCCTTCATTCTACTACTGATAACAATTGCATCATATCTTTCTCTTGTGAACAAAATCTTCTCCTAGGAGCACAACATCTTTTCATGATAGCATCACAACAACTACTTTCTATTCCTAGCAATCATCCTAGTTGTATTTTCTCCCAATTTTCCTCTCACCCACTTCCTTTTTGATCTAAAAATTCATGGTCATCTTTATGTAGATTTTTAGATTCACATTCCAAACTAGACATATGCTTCCACTACATCACCAAATACAACATATCCATATTTCAATAGTCCATTATAGGGCACTACAGTCCACTAGATTCTCCTCTACTATAACTTTCTCTCTCTCTCTCTCTCTCTCTCTCTCTCTCTCTCTCTCTATTTTCATTTTCTTTTTTACTACATTTTATATCTAAGCCTTTCATATCCTAATTCATACTCAACACTATTATTTCTCTTTGTCATCTATCATTGTTATTTGGATATTTTTAATAAATCAAGATACAATGACCCTTTTTTATACTTTCCATGCATTTTTATGCTTTTCCTTTATATTAATGTTTTTCCTACTTTTCCTCTACATTAACATTTTTTTACTTTTTTTCTATATTAATGTTTTGTAGTGTAGGTTTACATGCATTTCCTATGCTATGATGTTTTCTTTATTTTTCTTGTTTTTTAATTTAGTTTTATGATTAGATGATTTGTAAGTGTGATCAAATTTTAAGAGTTATTTTGTTACAGGTAATTCATTGAGTTATTCTTGAACAAATGATTCCCAAATTATGTTTGATCATTTGTTGGAAAGAAGTCCCTTACCTTTCTTAGGAATGTAGAATTATTCATTACAAAGATGTTTTCTACCACAACAGATATGCTAGCAAGTAGAGATAGAGCATAAAGGACTTGGTGCATACTTGCATTTTCACGAGATTTCTTAATGGAAGTGGAATATAATTAGTATACATTTCATTATTGCTCTATCAAGGGCTCACAATAGCCATGATGCTATACTAGTAATTACATGGTGAGTGCAGTAAAGATTGTACATCTCTTCATTATGGAGGTAGTGCAATTACATGATGTACTAAAACAAATCATTAGTGACTGAGATGCTTGTTTAGATCATGGTTTTGGTAGATATTTCAGATAGAGATGGGTCTAAGGCTAAATATGAGTTCAACATATCATCTATAGACATATGACTAGAGTGAGTGGGTAAATAAAATTCTTGAGGATATGTTAAGATCTTGTGCTTTGTAGTATATAGATAGTTAGGACTAGATGCTTCCATTAGCAGTGTTTGCATATAATATTAGTTACTAGGAGAGTCTACGAGCAACACCATGTGAGATATTGTATGGTAGGTCATGTAGAACATTCTTATATTAGGATACTATAGAATACCATCAACAATTTAGCACATATTTTGTGATGTAGATTACAAAGCAAGTCTAGGTAATTTAATATAGATTAAGAGTTACTAATGATATATAGGTGACATACACTAATCACTGCTAAAGACTACTAGAGTTTATAGTTGTGGATCATGTAGTTGTTCATGTTTCTCTCCTAAAGGAACTAACATAATTTGGTCCAAAGGAAAAGTTGGCTTCTAGATACATTAGAATCTTTGAGGTATTATAGAGGATTATTAGGGTAGCCTACTGGATAACATTTTTCCTTAGTTGGAACACATACATGATGCATTCCACATATCTATGTTAAGGTGGTATGTGCTTTCTGAGTAGCATGTGATTGATCACTTATAGATACAATTGCAATCTAATGTTAGTTACATGGAGCAATCAATAAAAATCATAGATCATATGATATGATAGTTACATACTAGAGTTGTTCCTATGGTCAAGATTTTCTGAAGTAGATATGTTTCACAATAAACTACTTGTGAGATGGAGATTGAGATGTGTGTAGCATATCCTAATTTCTTTCTAAAGGAAGATTCTTAAAAAGGGGAGAGTATTACATTATGATTGTAGTTTGTGTGTGTGTGTGTTGACAATGAGTTAATGGGTTATGATGTTAATTTATATGTTATAATTCTTAAGCTCATATGATATGATTATGATGTCTTTGCACGCTTAAATCACATGATTATATACATTAATCCTTTGAAACGTGCTAGGAAAATGATATAGTTGGCAAAGATGATGGATTAAAGTACAAGAACATCAATCTAGTATGTTTTTATGATTTATGTTTAATTGTGACATTTATACATTTGAACTATATAGCTATTCTAAGTGATGCTTCAATATGTTATTAGCATGTGGGTGTGTAGTGTGTTTGATATGGATCTTATAGGCTCAAATTTATTTTTATTTAGAGTCTTGGTATGTCTATTATGAGTATTTAAAATTCATGGAAATTAATTGGAGGGAGAAAATAGAAAATAGGCTTATGAAATGTTTATAAGAAAAAAAGATAGAAAAAGTAAAGATGGTTAAAAGGTATGTGTTGCATACATAGTTAAAAGTAAAAGTAAATAGAAGATATATAAAGTTTACATACATTATGTATCAAGCATAAAATACACTTCTCTTTTGTGCTTTTTCCATTGCTTTTGCTAAAAATTTGATTTTTCTATTCTGTTTCAAACAAAAACTTATTTCAAGTCTATTTCTTTTACTTTCAAAGCTTTCTTATGAATTAGTAGCTTTGAGGATAGACTTTGATTTACTTTCAACATGGATTTGAAATTGTCACAATTGTGTGTACATGGATATGAGAGCTACTTGGAACAAAATAAAGTCTTGACAAATTTTTGGGGATTTTAGGTTTATTTTAAACTTGCAAGATTGACAAATTTAATTGGTGGAAATTATTACTTTTCATCGATGTTTTTGTTCTATATTAGTGTATATGATCATGTTATATGGTATGTGAGGTGAATAGGCTATGGAATTGGAGTCCTTACTAGACCTTTAGAAGATTAGTAATTACATGTCACAAGTTGATAAGAACTAGCATTGGTAGTGGATAAAATACTTATAGGCATATGATTGATTGTGTGTTCATAAAAATGTTACATATGCTACATTGACTATGGATATGCTAGCTACCAAATGGGTTATATATATGTTAGTATTGCACTATAAGTTATAGTAGTGGTAAAAATGTTTTGTAATTGATCTATTGGTATGTCAATATGTATGATGTTTTAATTGGATATGTGTGGGTACTACTATTTGGATATGATTGTAGACATTCATGTCATTATGTGATAGGCATGTGGTGTCATGGAAATATGGGGGGGGTGTCGAACCCCGAAAATAAGTTTTATTGAAATTAAAGGTGCATCAATTACAACAACTTGAATAAGTCATAGGGTTAAGGGAAGGGGAAAACTGAGAGCATCGTGAATGACACTTGGGAAACACCTTAGAAATAAACTAGTATTAGAGGAGGTACCCCAAGTTGGGGCACAACCAAATGTTCGCACAAAATAGAATGACATAGAATTAGATGAGGCAAAGAGCTCTCAATTAAGGATAGAGGGAATGCCAATGTTGAATCCACATAATAAAAGGGAAAACTTCCTTGTAGAGATTACTGATGCTAAGTGTAACTAAAACACATAGGTCTTTCCCATAGTTGCAGGAGATGAACCAATTGATGACTGTCCAGATTGAACTTGGATGCTTGAGATGTGAGTTGAAAATAGGTGAGGCGAAAGATCTGCAACATCTCCAACCTGGTAAGCAAACATTTGTTAGAATACTCTGTCTTTTGAAATAGAACATTGCATCTTCGCTTCCAAATATAATATAAAATAATAGGCCTAATAACTTTCCACAGAAAATTAAGATTAGTAGAAGTAATGTTCAAGAATCCGAATATGGCATCCTCTTGAGATAGCTTGTAGGATGGAAAAGCTTTAGAAGTCCACTGCCACACATGTTGAGCAAAGGGACATTGCCAAAACACATGGACAAAGTCATCTAGTCCACCACATAGAGGGCAAGTGGGATTAGGAATCCCAAGATATTCTAGACGTTTTCCGATAGGAAGACCATGGTGGAGAAGACACCAAAGGAACTGCTTAATTTTGGGGAGGGTCGGAAGTTTCCAAATAAGTTGGAAGAGAGGGATCCAAAATGTTTCTGACTCTTGTTTGTGCCAATATTTATTGCAACGTTGAATGACTGCAGATGGGTCGTGCATGAGATGAAAGGGAACAGATGGCCGATAGGGAAGGAGTTTAACCCCATTAAGCCATTGAAGGCCATGAAAAAGGCTTTGCACTGTAACATCCAGGTGCCAGTGACCGTGGAGGAAAGAGTAAATCTGAACAAGGCAATGTTTCATTGCAGCCGACTCCCCATACAAAGTGTTAAACTCGACCCCTGAAATCCAACGACTAGCAAGCCTAAGACAATTCAAGGAAATGACACCTTTTCGATACCACGAGGTAGCCACCTTAGCATTTGTGATAGCAAGGGGAGCGGGTGACAGAGGTAACCACCACGGACACACTTTAGAGAGGATAGTAGGGTTGATTTTAACGTTAGTCCAGTCTATGTGAGTGTGTACAATTTGCCAGGCCCTCCAAATGCTTTTGAAAACATGAGATCCGGGAAGAATGATAGTGAGGGGGGAAAGAATCCAATTAACGAAATGGATGTCTTTCCAGAAGGGCTTATTTTTAGGAAAGGCTTGATGAAGCCTTAATTGGAGGAGGGTCCCTATAATATTTGAGGCATCTAAATGTTGTACCAACCACTTAGCAACCAGGGTAATTCCTTGCTTATAGGAGTTCAAAAGGCCTAAGCCACCCTTATTCTTGGGGAGAGTAACAATAGTCCAAGCGACACGATGAAAGCCTTTTTGAGAGTCCTTGGAGGACCACATAAAGTCACGGAATAACCGTTCTAGCTTCTGGTAGGCAGCTTGGGAGGGGGCCCAACACGAAGAGTAATACACATGGGTGGACGCGCATATGGACTTACAAACAAGGTATTTACCCGCAAGTGTGAGGGGTTTAGTTTTCCATTTGTCGAGTTTCTTTTGAATTCGATGAATAACTTGCTCCCAAAGGATAGATGTTGAGCCTCTAAAGCGGAAAGGGATTCCCAGAATCTTAACGATGTCTTGATCTTGAAGCTGCTTCCAATTATAGTTGGTCACATGTTTGTAATTGCCCTTAAAGCTATAGACAGAGGATTTATTCCAGTTAATTATGGAACCTGAGAGTGTGCAATATTGCTCCACCCTTGATAAGAGGCGGTGCAAATTGGTGGCTGTGTTTTGAACTAGAAAAAAGGAGTCATCGGCAAAGTGCATATTGAGAAGCTGTAATAAAAAGGAGTCATGGAAATATGATTAATTATGTATGCTCATAACTATGTTTATGGCTATGTAATAAACATGTAGTGCCACATGGCTAAGTCAATGATTAATAGGTATTGATTATTATGATGATTTATAGAGTGTTTATGTTGGCTAAGTGTAAATCATGATGTGAATTATGTCCATATTATGGTAATGTAATACATATAGTGCTTATGACACATGTGAGATTTATATTTGATATAGGTTGGTATATATCCCATTCCTCTCCTCCAATGTAGTACTTGTTGGTCATTTGGTAAGGGAAGTGTAAAGTCTTCTCACTCATTTTTATGCTAATATTATTTATTTATAGGTGATGGTCATAGGGATGCAAGAGAACATCAAAAAGGATAAGTAAAGGGGTGTTTGTAGGGCCCAGTTGAGGTATATTTTATGTATAGATGTACAATATCTTAAGATTGTCAATTTTTTCAAGACATTTGTGGTAGTCTTATGCATACGATGTACATGTTTTATGTGTGTTTTGAGATTAGTATAGACTTTTGGTTTGTGTAGAAACATGTTGTTATATAGAGATTGATGTGTTATAGTTGTGAATGGTAAGTTTGATGTTTTTTCTTGGCCTTTAGTTTGTCATAGTTTGGCTATAGTACAATGTTATGAGATATACATATCATATGGTTTACAATTAGTAAATTCCCTTGTAATGTTAGATTCTTCAGTTATCTATGCTTCCATTGCATTATTTTGATGATTCTTGGCATTACTTCATCTTAGTCGAGGTGCGGTAGGATAAGGTATTACATAGTCCTAGTTTTGTGGATCCTAAAATCATAAGTTGAATATAGTTAGAGCTTGAATCCTTGCAAAGTTCTCTAGTTATTCAATCAATGGGTTCACTAGAGTGGGTTCACAAAAGATAGCAGTAAATAGTTATTATAAACTAATAGTGATTTTTCTCCAAGGTGTAAAATGATCTACTTATCTATTGATAATGGAATTAGAGGATGAGTGTGATGTAATTTGTGGCATGAATTGGTTATCCAAACATTAGAGTTTAAACTATAAAGTAAAGGTACCTGTGTTTCCTAGGTGGTAAAGTTTTAATTCAGATAAAACAAAAAATATGTTACCATCATAGAGGTGCTTAATGGTCTAGTAAATAATCCTATTCTAGTTCCATAATTAGCTTCACCAATAAAAGTTAAAGATTATGGTAACAAAGATGAGTCTCATTTTCAAGAATTATAGTACATTATCTCATCTCCTAGTTCTTTTGCAACTAAACTAGATTCTTCCTTGTAGTATGAACTCCATGATATATGATATTAGGAAGATGGTCAATAATAAATAAGTCATTTTTCCTTCCATCTAGTATTATTTTTTTCAAGTATCTATGAATTTATATATGAAGGGGAGTTATTATACATGTATATGTAATTCTATATGATTGGCCATAGGAGTATATTCATGCGCTCATAAACATCTATCCTATTATATACTTATCTATTTCTCAACTTAAAGAAAAATGAAGTTATAAAACTAATGCTTTAAGGAGAGTGTTAAATTTCAAGTTATTGTAATTAATATGATCATTAGGTACATAACAATTCTAAATAAAAGAATTTGATTCATAAGGTAGATCAATGTAACCCTTCCATGAAATAAATATCAAACAAAAGTAGTTATGATGAATATACACTAAAAAAGATAAGAATGTAGATAAGAAGAAGAATGAAGGGGGAAAAAACTATATCTCAAAAGATGAAGAAATCAAGAAAGTACAACAACATGGACCTCTAATAGTTCATGAGGACTAAGATCTAAGTATATCAATAAATAAAGAAACCATAAGATCATCATACACCAAAATACTAAAGATGATAAAAAGAAATATCTTTATTTTAAGTGAAGATATAAAGAATACTTAAAAGAAGTTAGAATCTAGTTTTCTAAGTAGGAAGAGGAGGTCCAAGGTGAAAATTCAATTGTAAATCCTAAAATAGTTTCATAAAGAGAAAGAGAAGATCATAATAAAGGTAGTCAGTAGTATGAAGATCAAGAGTTGGCAAGGGAAGACAAAGTTTGTGTTCAAAGGAACAAAAATACTTTTGTAAGACCAATGATAACCAACAAACACTTCAAGAATGAATCCAACAATAAGATTTTTACTAAGTTGTATCTTATGAATACATTAATTTCATAACAATTGTTATTAAGTTTTCCCATCACAAGATTCTTGGGTAATTAGAGTTGTTAATGAGACATAAAAACAAACTTTGACAAATAAGGTTTCAAGGTTGTTTTAAATTTATTATTATATTAATATCATCAATGCCCCATTTTGTGCTCATAATTATTTTTTATTGAATAACCCTTATTGTTGAGATTTTCAAATGATCTCTTGAGACATTATTACTATGTTTATTATTCAAGTAAAATCTTAAGAATTGAAATATTGTTTGTGCAGACTCAATGACCCTTCAAAATTTATATAGTAGAAGGATGTTCTAGTTCCAATTTTTGTAAGTACAATGTGAGGTTTTTTCATTATTATTTATTGAGCAACTCAATGCTAGATGTTATGGCTAAATCCCTAACTACACTCCCAAGATTAGAGGGCTACAACTTCCATTGGCAAAAAATTAATTTTTAATAAAAGTATTACACATGGGACTTGAGTTTTCATCTTGAATTCATCTGAAAAGAACTATTTTTAAAGTTCAATTTTCTTCCATGATTCCTAATTAACATATTATACTTCCATAAAGCACTTATAACTTCTACAATTATTTAAAAAAGATATTTTTGAATTGTCCTAGTCCAAATATTTTGTTGGAACCTAAAATAATTAAAACATAGGTACAACCCAAGATTTATAAAAGTTTATAACTCAATGCTACATAATAGAATTGAACCTATGACCTAGGGTTACCAAGCCAAGACATGTACTACTAGGCTAACATCTCATTATTAGTCTAAATATTGTGATTGTTATATTTGTTCTTCATTGCATGTAAAGGCTTTTAGCCATTTGTAACTAACTATGATATACAATGCTTCCACTTATAAATTTAAGAGTATTCTACTTCAAATATTTGTATGTGTTCATAATCACAAGCTCTTTATTATTTAGCTAGAAAATTTAATCTTTTTTATTAGTTCTAAAATGAGCACTTTTGTTTTGTCAATATTCACCTTTATTTCTATACATTTATAGAAATTTTCTAGTTGATGCAACATTTCTTTTAACCCTATTTTTGAATTTGTAATTAGTACCACATTATTTACAAAGATTAAAAGCTTTATTCATGATTGATCCATTTTAATGCCATAATTTGTAGGTACCTTTTTAATTCACTCTTCTAATTCATTAATAAATATGCCGAACAATGTTAATGAAAGGGGACAACCTTGCTTTACTCTTATATTGTTCTAAATTTTTTTGAGTAAAACATAGATTGAAAACATTTATATTCAAGTTTTATGATGACCCCATCTTGTTAGTTACCATATTCAAGTTCATTTTTGTGAACAAAACCATAAATGCATTGTTATAACCGTAAATGATGTTTATGTTCATGGATGACTTCTCAAAAAAAATTTCAACATTAACGTCCAACATTATTGTTATTAGCATTAATTTAGATTCATGTTAAGTAGTAGCAAGGTTTACATGGCCAAACATCTATTGTTGTTGTTTCTATGTATTATATAATTCACACAATATCTTAGCATCCTTAAACAAAGGTAAAATGTTATTACCATTGAGTGCACATAATAATGACTATGTTACTTACGCTTAAGAATTTCAGTTATGATTTGTTACTCTAACATTTTACATGTAGGAAGTAGGAATTGTAAATTTGAATCTCTTTTGTTTTATTACTAGCTACTACATTATTTAACTTATTTATGTTTTGTAGCATTTTCCTCAACTTTGTCAATGTCAGGTCCAAGCGGAGATACAAATGGAGGAGGATTAGCGTTAGATTGACAACCAATTATAAAACCATATCAAATCTCATTCTATCGGTTTTCTACAAAAATATATTAGACAAGATTGTCCTCCTACTCTCTTTTTATCTATTATTGTAGCTAATGTGTTGGGCTATGCCTTTGATTTTGAATCTATAATGAATACTATTTGCGGTGTCTCTCTTCCTTTCAATTTGGTTATATAACCTTCCTCTTTTGGGAGGAGTGCATATATATGTGGTGTAAATATATGTGCTTTCTCCAAATATCTTGTCTTGTGTGAGCATGTTATATACTACATTTATCTTTTGTTATTGAATTATTGATGGAGAGTTTTCCTATTTTGGCTCCATTATAGGTATCAGTTTATAGGCCACAATCTTAGCTATTGTCCTATACAATCCTTTTATTATAGTTGTTTTATGATGTTGAATTTGAGTATGAATATCTTTGGGCACTTTGAAAAGTTGTATTTTTTATCTATATAATGTCTTTGTTGTAACCTTCTCTCTTATTTTTTTTAAATGAATTAATTTCAAGGTTTCTATGAAGTACCTCAACAACCCCTCATTAATTTGATTGAACCCAAGAATGATCATTTTCATTACATAAAGCCATGATTGGTCTCTTTCATTGCCATTATATTTATTTGTTGCTAAATTCTATATGATCGAGCATTTTTTACATGTTAAATTTTTCTTCTTATCAATGGTGTCACCTAGTGTTATATTCCTATGGACCTCTTTTAAAAATTGAGGCTCCAAAGTGTAGTCTTGAATTACATGGTTAAAATAACAAAGGACATGTTTCTTTTGGAGTAAATTTAATGGCCTTTAGAAAAGGGAAATAATAAAACTTTCCTTAGAAAGTACAGCTAGAATTTACCCTCGTGAATTGTTATCCTCACTGCTTCAGTGCATTGCCAAATGATAAAGAGTTATATAAATTTAGAGCCTCCTGCATGATGGATCTATATCGTTGGGGAAGTCATTAGTATGGAGGCTTTTTCAGGTTTCCGTCTATGACCAACTCGAAGAGTGTGTGTTAAAATAGATATGCAAAAGCTGCATCCTGATTCACTGGAAGTTAAGGTGAAAGGAAAGACTTTTGTTCAAAAATTTTCATATCTTACACTTCATAACCGTTGTTACTACTGTTTCGATCTGAACCACCATAAAGCTCAATGTCCAAAGTTACTGGCTAAGCTTGAAGCTAAGCGAATTTTAGCAAAACAAGTTAGTGAAGAACTTAAAAATCAAAACATATCTCAGGACATAGGCAAGGATACTGTCGAGGTTCACTCAACTAAACCTCCTTCTTCGAATTCTAAGGTGTCCGATGTGGAAGATATGAAAATCGAGGATACTGATGCCACTAAGACTCCTCTTAACCAAGAAGGGGCCCCACAGATGCTACTAATGGCTAGGAGCATGTTACCTGGAAATCTTATGCCTCAGTCACACGANGGTTGTAATAATTTAGGGCATTGTAGTTGGGTTCAATTACAATACGCTAATGAAATCTTAGGGATTGTCTCCATTTATGCTCCTTGTCACTCAACTAATTGGAAGCTCTTGTGGAATTGGCTCAGGCACAACTTACCCAAAGCTAAGTGGATTATTGCAAGGGACTTCAACATGACTGAGCATCCAAAGGATAAATTTGGAGGGCAAAGAGGTGGTTTAGATAACAAGGAGCTTTCTGAGTGGCTCTCGTTGAAACATCAATTAAAGTTGCAAGAAGCTAATGAAAACTACTACTTTTCTAGTACTTCTAACTGGTTTACTTGGAGTAACGCTAGACATGGTCTTTCCTACATCTCTTCTCGGTTGGATCGGGTTTATCTATCTACGAATTCTCTTTTTCATTTTACTTCTACCAACAGTGCCCCTGTCCAAGCAGATTATATCCAGGTTTTGTTAGATCATTATCCTATTCATTGGTCTCTTTCCCACTCTGGTAACTCCTACTCTTCTAATGATCTTTATATTTTTAACACTGCCTTTTGTCATAGTAACTCCCTTTGCTCTCTATTGATGCAAATATGGAATTTGCATCCTAAACCCCTTGGTGAAGATGGTTGGATTGATTGGTGGACTAATGCTTGTACCCGCCTCCAACAGTTTTCCAAACACACTGGTAAATTGGTGGCTTCATGACTAAGTTCTCACAAGTCCAACCTTCATA
>MNCI01025678.1:234719-253033 GCA_015680685.1 Gnetum montanum
CCCCCCAACAGAGGACCACCCCTTACGGGTGCGTCGGCAGGCGCAGTTGGGGCGCTCCAGCTCATGGAGGATATCGAGGGTGTTCTGGTGATCTTCCGTATCCACGAAGTTGGCCGCCTGCTGGAGGCCTTGCATAAGCGACTCCCGCCTACCCCTGTCCTCCTGTGAAGCCCCGGCATCAGGGTGGTACCGCGCCGAGGTCCGGCGGATGTGCTGTCTGAGCTTCGCCCAGGAGCTCTCGCAGTTAATGCCCAGAATAGAGTATGGGCATCGTCCCTCCCGCAGCCATTTCCGGGCATTATGCCCATGGGCGTGGTCAAGCTGTTTCTGCCGCTGGGCCTCCTCCTCCTGGAGGTGCTCCTGTGCCGCCCGTGCCTCCAGCTCACGCCGTCTTTGGTCCGCCGCCTCCTGCGGACCAAAGAAGATATGTATAATTTAAAATGTACAAACTTCATAGAAATTCTTGAAACCTCAAATTGCATTTTTTGGGGGTCAAAATTATGGCATCTCTATTGAAGTGTTTTGTATTTATGTCAGATAAATTTCCAGTAAAAATGAGTTATCAGGGCACACAACTGAGTCTTTTGCTTTAAGAGCAAGTTCACACTCAATAGTGGTGCCCCACATGCTAGGATCTAGTGGTGCAGGGCTCAAACACATGCTTTAGAATCCATCCATAAATATCATGGAAGAGGATGTTGCCTCTGAAACAAATTATTTCTTGGGTTAAAAATGGCATTTGCATCATTGTAATTTTGTTCTTTTGTTTGTAGTATTTGCTGGAGAGAATACATGTTTTATGTAAGGACTTTCAAATGCATAGTTTTTAACGTGGCTAGAGAAATATTTAATGTTCTTCTGGTTTTATGAAATCAAAGTATATACCCTTTTCTTTTCTTCAGCTGTGCGAATAGATTTTTGTAGCATACTATTTTCTGGTGAAGCCAATCCCAAAAATAATATTTTGTCACAAATCTGTATTTTTCAATCTGTTTTAATGAGTTAAAAATTTTCCTTCAACATGATGATCAATTTTGTGTATCCAGAGAGAGAGAAAAGTGCAACAAAAGAAGCAATTAATATCCTTAGGAGGGTAGGTTTTTAAAATTATTTCAATTAAACACATTTTTCGCTTTTGTTATTTCAAATGCAGTGGTTATTATTTACATTTAATTTATAATAATTTTTTAATTGAATTTCTATACAGTATTTTGAGTTGTCTACATGTGCAACAAATGATATCCTTGGGTCAGTTGGGAAATGCCCTGAACAAAGTAACTTGGATCAAGTTGATGCTGATCTAGGAGACAAAAACATGTCTACATCAGATTTACTAGAGTATGGGAGGGGCAAGAAGCGTAGAGTTTCCGAAGACAAGGAAGCCTTACTAGATAGCACTACCTGTGCATCTGTCTTGATACAGTCAGATGATGCACCTTGCACTGCAGAAGTTAACAACAATTGTGGGGTCGCTTTACAAGAGACAACCCAAACTCTGAAAAATGTTAATGATAGCATGACAGTGAATAAGAACTCTGTGGTTCTCTCTCTGGTAAAACTGGCAAGAAATGGGATTTTATTCTTTTCGATATCAGGTGGAAGTTTACCAAATATAGTTGGCGTCCTGGAAAGTATTTTTAAGGACTTGAATTCTGGTCAAATAGAACGTCCATCGTAAGTCTTGACCTGCAATATTATTTTTTCTATTCATTAAATAAATTTCTTCAGTTTTGCTTGTTATTTTTCTTTGTTGCTATGGAACTTTTGACATTTTTTCATTCCTCAATTTCTATTTAAGGCTGTGAGAGGATATCAGTAATCTAAATAGCCCATTTTATATGCTAATCAACTTGTGTTTTCTATCTGCTTTACTGTTTAATTAAGTAGCAGTACGTAGTTTTGTCTTTTATGATATTTAGACATGGATATATGTATTATTGGGGCTGGTCAGATATGTGCGTGTCAGTAAATGGACAATAGAATATTGCAGATAAATGAAAAACTTGTATTAAAAAAGAAAAACGAAAACGAATTCTTGATTCGTAGTTTGCAGAACCTCACACATTAGCTGTCTTAACTAATGAGTTGCACTTCACGTATATAAAATGCCACGTAGATACGATCTTTAAATAATTTCCAATAACAGATACTACAATCCCAACATTTCAATGCTTCTTGTAAATTCCTTCATACATACCTCTTGAAATCACAAGACCCCCTAACCCATGGAATTAAGCTTGTTAGTGTTTGTATGCGTGAATGTACAATGACTATGGTAGATATTTTAGTTGTTTATTCTGAATGTACACATGGAATGAACCACAATAAAGGAGTGATGTGTCTTTAGTTACATTTTCAAACATGAAGGTCCAATCAAAGAATGCATATAGATGTGTTGATTAAGCTTTTAAATGCTTTCAAGTATAATGAACTGTTGTATAGTTCTATTAACTAATGTATAAAATTTTCTTCAATTTGATTGGTTTTTGATATCCTATGTTTTGTTATCGTAAAATAGGTGGTGTCACCGCATTCTTCCTGTGCAAGCAACATGTCTACTAACACAAGAAGATCTCTTCAATGTGATGGTGAAACTTATCAAAGATCTATTTAAGGACACTAAGTCACATGCTGAAAAACCTTTGAAGGTTCCCCTTTGCCCCTTCTTTTTGGTTCATGTGCTCTTTGTTTTTTAAATGTTACAATAATAATCGTTTGAGACTGCAAATTTGTATGTTTTTCTTGATAACAAATGGTTGTAATTTTGTTTTTCTATCCCTTAGGAATGGAAGGGATGAAAAACCACAATATCTGGGGATACAAATGATTTGTTGCCAGTCAGTTGCTTCTAGATGATGCTTCTGGCATGTTCTCCTTTGCTCCATCACAATGTTACTAATCCAGGTTCCCAACAGAGAATCCATACACAATCATTATTTGTTCAATGGTATAAAATAGTTATATAGCTTAATCTTCCATGCCCGTATTCCTTCTCTGTGCAACTCACTTGATTGAAGTGTTTTCAAGACGGAAAATTAACTTTTCCTGGATTATGTTACATTTAATGGTTTGGGAACAAAAAGACAAATGGTAATCATAGAATGTGAGTTTTCATCCTCACATTGAAGGCCATCCAACTCTATGCTTGATCAAAGTTTGAAAGTTGGGGGGTTTTTCAGGTTTTATGTTAAACAAACAAGGTTTGACTCACCATAATTTTTAATTAAACCTTGATATATGTCTCCAAAATAAGTGATGAGGTTCCTACACACTTATAACAATTTCTAAATTTTTTTGTCTTTCTTTGGAACATGTAAAAGCAGAAAGATTTATTAAATATAACATTTTAGAAGACACCGAGAAATTTGTTGGAGTCATAACTCTCAACCAAGGTTCATGGTCAAAGCTCATGGGGTGTAGAGCCTGAGGCACAAGGGGGATGCTACCACAGATAGTGATGATTGAGGAAAGTGTTTTCTTGCACTTTGTTGAAAGGGTTCACTTCCCTTGCAGCTCCTGAAATGAGATTATCATTGAGTAACAAGGGGTGATGTTGTCTTCCTACTGAGAACAAGGGTACATGTTTGTGCCATCTATACCTTACATTTTTTTCCTTGCAAGACATTTCAAGTCATACTAGATTCAACATCAACTGCAATTGATTTCTCAAGGATTACAGAGAAATTAAATAGCATTATAGTTAATGGCTAGTTGAGATGTAGCAAGTAACAATTAATTTTAAACTTTAAAAAACATTATTTTTAAGTTAAAAGAGTAAAAAGAAAAACAAAAATAAAGAAACAATCTTTTCAAATATAATGACCAGGACAAGTAAAACAATCCTTAGCCAAAAAAAAAAAAAAAGAAGAAAAAAAGAATAAAAATAAAATTTAGAGATGTGAAAAAAAAAACCAAAGAAGTAGTTCAATAAAAGGAAAAAGGAAAAAGGAACTAAGCAAGCAATAGCATAATGTTATAAAATAATGAGCTTGTTAATAGGGCCATGCTATTATTAATAATAAACATAGAACATACTAAGTGTCATTTTAAAAAGTTATTACTAAATATGAAAAATATAAAAAAATAAACCAAACAGGATTTTAACAAGGACCTTTGGATTGCTTAACTTTGCAAATGGGGAGGTTTTGGGTCTTCTGGCTTCATAGTAGGACCACATGAACCCATAAGAAATTGCTAATGTGGCTAACATGGGGACATTTGCATGCCATGTGCTTGGTGGGGTGGTTTTGCACCCTTTATATAAATAGCGTCATACATTTTTGTTGGAGAGACCAAAGTCTTAGGGTGTGTTTGGTTAGTTGCATTTGTAGATGTTGAATTTGTTCAGATGTTGAGTCTACAGATTCATAAATCCAAAAAAATAAAAATAAAACTTGTGTATTTGGTGGGTCATAGAAGAATTTGAGGATTCATCCAAATAAAACTACACAAAACTAAACAAATTTTAAAACACAAAAGGTGAAATCATCCAATGCATCATCTAGAGATGCATGCAACTAAACACACCCTGAGGGAATGTGGATGGTATTACCCACTCCATATGAGCATTAGTGTAAATTAAACTAAATTTGTCAAGGTCAACATCGGTGTGCCTTGGTTGCTTATGCATTATGCTACTATAGGTGAGGAAGTGGCTTCATCTTATATGTAGGACCGTATTTGACTACCTAAAGAAAATGCTGGACAAGGAACAAATATGAACTTACCATGACTGTGTCTAATGCCAACGTAAATAAGATCATGCAGGAGGACATCATGGATGCAAAGGATGTCTAGCTAGAGAATCTGTTGAATAGTACATTGTCCATTAAGCTTGTGGGTTTTTTCTGTTGAAAACTCTTGGGTTGTGACATTTGACAAAGGGAGTAGAAGCTAATTAAAGTATTAAAAGATTACGGTTCTGTGCCTATTAAAATCACTCAGAAACAAATGTGGTTATTTAACAAAGAGTCATCATGATTCAAGTGGTATTTAGTTCTTGCTTATGGGGTGAATAAAATGCTAGCGCTTGAAGTACGAATAAAATGCTAGCACTTGAAATACGAATGCAGAGAGAGAGAGAGAGAGAGAGAGAGAGAGAGAGAGAGTCTAAACAATAAAAGTAATTTATCTAGTACATTATGCATGGAGAAAGGAACCTCATCTTTATAGGCTGTTTAGGGTTAGAATTGTCTTGTTAACTACAAAATGGAGTTCACTAAAACTGCCAAATTTAATTATACACTTTATGTGAGTCAACACCCCCATAAGTTTGGATGGTTTTGGAATTGTAACTACATGATATGATTTTCTTTTCTTTCTTTTTGTTGCTGTGGGAGAAGTTTGGCTAGGGTGGCCAGGGGAAGGGGTGGGGTGTGGAGGGTGTGTGTGTGTGTGTGTGTTGTGGGTGTGGTTGGGGCCAAGGTGCAGAACTGAAATGCCTAGAGGAAAACCCCATGCATAGAACAAATGCATTCTAAAAACTAATAGTGGTAGCTCAATCCTCATGATTTTGCCAGTAACCGGTTATCTAGATAAGATGGTACTTAGTCTTAGCTAATCTTTGAGTTCTTCAAACTTCATTCACTCTTTTTCTTTCCTTGTTTTTAAGGTAGGAATCTACAATTTTCTTTGTCTCTTTAATCTCTAGGAGATTGCAGAAGATCCCAAGAAAGTCAAGTAACCAAATGTTGATTGTCTTTTATCAAGGCATTTAGCATATCCTAAGTCTAAATATGCTTGCAATCTCAATTTATTGTTACTATTGAATATCAATTGAAGGTTTTTGTCTTCTTTAGGTATCTTAGCATATGTACTACTACATTGAGCACATATTCTTGGGTCTAGCCATGTAACTTACAACTACTCTAGTGGCATAAGATATGTCAAGCTTGATGTTGGAGACATAGGTTAGGCTTCCAGGAATCTTTTGGGACAGCATTGTGTTTGCATAAGCAGAGCAATCATCATCTTTTAGTCTTAGGTATTTTTTTTCATTGGAGTTGAGACTATTTTGGTTTTGTTCATTCCAATTTTTTTGGAAGATTACTAATGTACTTGTCCTTCTAAATTACTTAAATTCTTAGGTAATATCTCATTAGCCTTCGATCAATGGTTTCAAATTCTTTTGCTAAGCTTTTCTTACCTTCTTCAATGATTGTTTCATTATCACCTATGATCAAAATGTGGTTCGCATATACAAGGACATATTTGCTTTAGTTGTTTGAGCGTTTGATGAATGATGTCGCATCCACTTCTTGGTAGTCACATTGTTAAAAGTCCAAACTTTCTAAGCTCTCCTTTAGCTTAGTGTACCAAGCATGAGATTCTTGCTTTAGATCATACAATGACTTCTTCATTTTACCCACCTTTTGCTCTTGTACTTCAACTTTAAATCCTTCTATCTGAGATGTAGATCTGCTCCAAATCTCCATTGAGGAAAGTAGTCTTTACATAAAGTCAATGTATCTTCCATCCTTGCTATGTAATCAATGCAACAACAATTTGAATGGTCTTCTCTTTAGTTGTTAGTGTGAAAATTTCTTTGCAGCCAATGCCATGAACCCTTTAGCAACAACCATTGCCTTGCGCTTGTCTAGTGTTCCATCTAAATTGAATTTGTCTTAGAAGTCCCACTTGTTCTTGAACCCTTTTTTGTCAAGTGGCAAGTCAACTAATTCATATGTGCCATTTTTCACCAATACTTCATACCCGCACAGTGCTTCTTGCTACTTATGATATTTCACTTTCTTCAAATTAATTGGTTTAGTTCTACAAATGAGGTAAAGTTTTGCTACTTATGTTTCATTTTCCTCTCACTTGATGAGTTGCACTTTAATTGTGAGTGCTTGTCTTGCAACTTTATCTGGCTTGAGATCTTTCAAAAGCTTATGGGCTTTGCAATGTCCCTTGGTTGTGGGGTTCTAAGGAATGTGTATGTTGCCCTCTTAATTGAAATTGAAATAAGAGTCTTGCACTTCTTGTTGTTTTGGTTGCTGAACTTGTGTAGGTAGTGGTTCTTGTTGACTATATTGTTTTCTAGTGTCATTTACTATTATTCTGGCAATAGGTATAACCACTTTATCGTAGATTTTGTGATTTGTGACCAAGTCATTGCATTTAGAGAATCACTTCTCCCAAAGACTAGAATCTCTGCATGCACATCATTCTTCAATTGACGGGATTTGATTCTACTATTTAATGTGATGAGCATCTCATTTATCTCTATGAAGATGCATCTTGCAAGATCACAATTTGTTGTTGTTGTGGAAAGAACACCTTGTACCCTTTGTGTTTGTGCTATTCTTGATGAAAAGTTCTGGTTGTATATGCAATTGTAGTTTGTGTTGGTGCTTAGGCAAGATGAATGCATAATGTTGATTCTGAACATTTTTACATTACAAGCACCTCCTATTCACATTTCATTGAGTTTTTCTATGTTTTTGTAGGATTTTTCATAGTTTGGACTGCTGTATCCAGTGATTTTTCCCACAAATAGGTAGGTAACATCTTGTATATTAGTATTGATTTGACCATATTAAGAAGCATTCTATTATTTGTTTTTCAACACCATTTTATTGTGGTGTTCCTAGCATCGTGGTCTTATGTCTGATTCCTCTAGAAATTCTTTGAATTCTTGGGAGACATACTTCCCTTCATTGTTTGTTTAGAGTGTCTTGATAATGTTGCCACATTATTTTTTACTGAGAGTTTTTCACAATTGAAAAGAAATAAAAACTTGCTACTTGTATATGAAGCATTTAAACTATACCTTTTTGGTGTGGTCGTCAATGAAGGTTATGAAATAACAATTGCCTTCAACATTGGTCTATATACATTAGAGTATACCAACTCTAACTTTCTCATAAACTCCCTACTACTACTCTTGAATGGCTGCCTTGTTGCTTTGCCCATGATGTAATCCTTGCATTGTAAAGTCCTCACTTGCAAATCCTTTGAAACATCATTGAATTTGTAGATCCTTTTTAAATTGACATGTCGTAATTTAGCATAACAAAGTGCTTTTTGAGAGAGCTTTGTTGGATCCTGCTTCTTGGCTACCATTCATTGGTAGGCTACATTCACAAACTGTTATGAAACAACTTGATCTTCATGATTTTTTAGTGCTTTACCATTCAAGTATATGACTGATGAATCATTTTTTGCTTTGGCCTTGATATCGGAGCCCATGATGCGTTATCAGATATCCGATATCGCAGGATGCATGCTTGCCTATAAATACAACACTTGGGCACATGATTCATCCCATCTTTCCATTAGTTGTTAGTGAAGCTTTTGTAGTTTGTTTTCCCTAGAGTTAGAATATTTTCTGGGTGCTCGCAATAGGAGTCAAAGAAGTGTACAGATCTTTATTCGAGCATTGATGTACCTAAGCATGACAGTGTGAACGGTAATAAAGACGAGCTTTTCTGATCAAAACCTTGTAGCATTTGGAATAGATTAGTGCTTTTTTTATGCATTTAATATTCATGCAATCTACTTTAATGAATTTTAACTAAGCAATTAATATTGGCTAAATAGCAAACATAAGCATGACCACTTTGAGCATACATTTAACACTTGGTAACCCTAGTAGTGCTTAACGCTTGGTAACCCAGTGGTGCTATAACATGTTTAGGATGTGTACGAAAAGTGGGAATGGATGCCTATGTTAGGCTTAGTTAAGTGAGTGTTAGCTACTAGATTAATTAGATTAATTACATATTAAATTTACTTTGTTTCCAGCACTTGGGCGATTAAACCATAAAAAACAAAATGATAGAAGTCAGATGCCTCAGTTACACATAACCATACACTTGCAATTCACAAGTGGAACTGAGAAGACAACGATTGCAACAGTTAGATTCACCTTCTAGAAATTGGTGTATTTAGAGAGCTAAAGTCTATGGAATTTGACCAGATTGCTGAGTAAACGCTAGTGATTTGTATGGTTGGTCATAGGGTATACTCGCTGCTCATCAAATGACCTTGCCTTTTAGCTTCCTTACAAGTACTTGATATTATTCTGCGTCACATTTACCTTCCCATCTGTTGTTGTACATCACTTGATTCATATAGATCTATGTGCAAATATGTGTGCATATCACTTGTGTCTCTTTGTGCATTGTCACATGCCTTTGCATGTTGTTGTGAGCCTTCATATGTGGTGGTGTGCTTGCCTTCACATGTTATCGTATGGTTTTGCTTGTTGCTGTTTTCCTACATGCACTGTTTGTCCTGGTGAACTGTATGTTGTCTTTCACCGAGTGATCCCTTGCTCAATGTGCAAGTGGTCAAAGAATTTTTTTACTGTGTTTCATCTACATGTATCTATTCACGTGCTCCAAACTTCAGCTGCAATTGGCATTCTCTGATACCATGCTAGTCTTTGAGGTGTGAATGCCTAGAGGTAATGTGAAAGAAACAATGAAAGAATGTGCATTTGTAGAATGCAATAGAAACAACTCAACAGAAATACATTCAATTGATTCTTCTAGTACATCATACATGAAGAAAGGAAGCACCTGTTTATTCTTTGTTTTAATGTTA
Organism: Gnetum montanum; assembly: GCA_015680685.1. Lineage (NCBI taxonomy): Eukaryota > Viridiplantae > Streptophyta > Gnetopsida > Gnetales > Gnetaceae > Gnetum > Gnetum montanum. The sequence goes on from MNCI01025678.1 coordinate 244,269, forward strand.
GGGCTTTCTTGGTAATTGGAATGTGGGTACCACTAAAACTACCAAACTTAATGATACACTTTATGTGGGTCAACATGAAAACGTGAACAAATGGATGAATTAAAAGAAATGGAAGGTGCAAGGAGTTGTTATTTGGAGACCAGAATAAAAGGTTTGTGAAGAAGCTAGAATTGTAGTATCCAAATGTGGGAAAGGAGATCTGAAACTGATCTATGCAGTAGAGTTTGAAAGATCAAATTTAATAGTTATTATGATGGCTTAGCAGGGATTAACCAAAAGTTGAAAAAGCAACATGCCACTTTACATGTTGTGGTGGATAAACAACCAAGCAATGTTGGAGTTTAAGTTATGACTAGTCTGTATTCACTATTTTTTTTTGAATAAGTAAAAAGAGGATATTAATAAAATAAGATTTGAATTACTGATAAACCAAGATGATAATATTAAATTCTTGATTAAAAATTAAAAAGTAAAATAATCATCTAAAGGTACCAATCTAATGAGTTGGAGAATGAGCAGGACGTGTACTGGACTAATATGAAGTTTGATTTATAATAAGGATGAATTATGCCTAATAAGATGAATTGTACTAAAAGAGGTTTGATGTTACAAAAGTGGAGATTTGATTGAGTGTGAAGCTCAGTATAGTTAGCCTTTTGACTACTATAAGTGGGTTGGCAAGAGGCCAAGTGATTCATATAAATTCTACATTATTTTGTGGATGCCTAAATGATGTGCCATGTTCTTTATATTTTGTACCAAAGTACAAAATTGGATTTTAAACAAAAGGTTTAGTTCTTGAGTTGTTTAATTACAAAATTATAAAGATTAAGATTACTGCTCCTTGTTAGCCAAATTCACAATTGGGCTTGAGATCCTACTTTCATTGTACCGAAAACTCGAACACGATATTAGAGATTAGGCTGGGGCAATGCAACTAAGGCCTTCTAACAAGTAAGGAGTTTTCATTTAGGAAGGGACATGACAATTCAAGGAAGGCATAATGAGGTAAGACAAACAAAATACTTTTGGAAGAGGTTGGACCAGTATTATTAAAATAGGAAAGAAACAAGTTTCATGGTTGTGCAAGCTGCATAGGCTGTGCCCATTCACAAACTGAGGTTGCAAGTACTTGATACCTGCTGTAATGTTGCCGATGAGCATCTCGAGCATGTCCTCATTGGAAAATTTGTTTTAGCAGGCCCAAGGCCTACGATAGACCAGATCTGGGACTGTGCAGTGACGGACTGGGGTTAAAACCTTCCAATCCTTTCACTGCCAGATGGTGTGTTTCTCTTTTGTTTTGAGTCTGATGAGGACATAGATAGTGTGCTTGCTCAAGACCTTTGATTCTTCAGGTCCAAGGGCTTGGCCCTTGCAAAGTGGAATCCTTGTGCTCAGTTTGACAGCAACCTCTTCAGGAGAGTAGTTGTATGGATTCATATATCTTTCTATAGAATATAGGATTGGAGGATTTCTGGAACAGGTAGCACAAAATTTTGAGGAACTTATCTAGATAAGGCATCATCACAATAGTGATGCCTAGTTATTGATCAGTTCTGCATCTAGATGCACCTCAAAGATACTAGGAAAGTCACAGAGCTTGAACTTTCCAATAGATGGGGAATTGATATCCTACAGGTGGAGTATGAGAACAAACTTGCTCCTTATGCCACTAGTGGTAGCACAGCTTAGATCACACAATTTTGTTCAGAGAAGACCTTTACTTGCAGTCACTGTGGTCGACTAGGACACAAGCTGCAAAACTGTTGGATGAAGAAGAAGGAATTGGGGAAGAAATAGGCCAAGGGGGTGCCAATGCAATGCGATGTCTAGCAAGCCATTGTGTCGATGATACTATGATCATCACCTGGGCTTCAGTTCAGGAAGCCAGAGTGATCAAACGTGCTTTCACAAAGCTATTTCATGCACAACCCCATTTTTGAGAGAAAATGTTTTAAAGATATTGAATATGACATCTGGATTGGCGAATGAAATGTATCTTGGTTTTCTCCTTTATTGCTGGAATCAAACAGAAAGTTAGTATTCCCTCATATTGAAAGTCCTGAATAGATGTCTGAACTAGACTAACAAGTTCCTTTTGAGTACAATAAAAAGCATCCTTGCAACTTTAAGCCCTTTTGTTAAGATGCGGTACACAACTTCCATTGTCTGCCCTTCACACACGGCCCTCAAATGTCTAAACAGGATTACACAGGATTTTGCATGGTCAAGAGGAAAGGGCCAACCATGCATACATCTCATTAAATGGGAGGTATATCCAAGCCCAACAAATTTGGTGCTTGGGGCATTCAGAAGCTGGAGGACTTCAACCCCATCGGCATGGCTAGTGTGATACATCGCATTGAGGTCTAGGATCATGCATATATTAGGCAAATTAGGCATAAGTTGTTTTTTTGGGAGTTTCGTACTTCCTCTTCCACCTTTTGGGCAAAGATATGTAAAGCAAAGACAGATTTATATCACCTGGGGGTGGTATCTCTCCCATCCTGCAAGCAAATTCTGATGACTAAGTATGGTAGAGTGATGGATTGTGTTAGTTGATATTGTCTGATGAGACCATCTTTTCTCATATTTGTTTGTTTAAAGTTACAAGTCATAGTTAGAAGTTGTGTCCCGAATTAGTGGTTAGAAGTTCAAAAATTAATGTAGGAGTCTAAACTTAAAGTTAGAGTCCATGACCCCCCACCCATCTGTGCACATCCATGTACCAAAATCTAATTGGAGGAATTCTTCCACCAAAAGCTATAAATTGACAGTTGCCCTTAAGATTTGTGAGAGCTTTTGTTGTTGTTGTTCTTGTTATCTCCCTATTCAATTGGGATGACTGATATGCTGAGAATTTGAGTTCATGAATAAAGGAAAAAGGTTTCTTTTAAGCTTGTGTTGATGTGTATGCTCTGTTTTGCTGTAATTTACTCCAAATTTGCTTTAATCTTGCTTCATCAATGTTAGAATCTGCTCTATTATTATAAGTTTGATTTATAGATGCTTTATTTCATTTTTAAAATCTGGTTTTGTGTTTAAACTCTCATAGAAGTTTTAAAACCTTAAATTTCAGCTTGCAGGGCCAATTGATGGCTCAATGAGAAGAAATCTCTTTTTTCATGTCATAAATTGAATGGATTTATTGATTTAGTGAATTTTGATCATGAATCCATGTCTCTCCATGCTGGATTCATGGAGAAATGAAGACTTGAGGCTCTAAGTGTTTGTGAAAACTTGATTTTTAAACCCTGAATTTCATTGTTCATTCATGTACCCTACCATACATATCTCATGTTTTCCATGCAATTACTTGTGGATTCCAAATAATTGTCAATTGATGAAGTGTTATGGAGCCTGCTTTAATTAAACAATCGTTCAATCTCAGCGTGAATTGTGTATTTCAGCTTATTGATTCTTGTTGCTTCAATTGGCCCGCCACAGTAACGTCAAAAATAGGAAGAGAGTTAAGGCATATTGCTTGACATCCACCACTGTTATCTCTAGTGATTTCCAGTGATAAGTTAGTTTTGTGGACTTGAGACTTTCCAAAGGTTAATCTCAGGTGCCCAACTGAAGACAAAGAAGGGGAACGAAACTATTCCCCAAATAATATATTGATGGAAAGATTCGATTGGGAAAATCCTAGAGAAAATCAAATTGTTTGGCTGGTTATTGTGGTGGGAAAACATTTTAACAACTTGTGTAGGAGAGTTTTAGCATCATTGACACCTGTTCGATGTGTACGCACAATTCAGAAACAACAACATCATGTTATGGTCATCTATCGGTAGGCCATCACCATATTGAAATAATTAATGGTTATCTAATTCTCATAACCTGTTGATTTGGAAGAGTAGAAACACAGTTGTACTCATCGGGGTTCCCTCATCTCCCCCAGCATTCATGGCATTGTAGGCTTGGCGGGATTGGCTTGAGCTGGAAGTTGTCATAGGGATTACATGAACGGTTGAATTAGATGCCAACCAGTACTAGGAGAAGCACAAGCTTTGGTAGCTCATAGACCAGGCAAGTTGGACCAAACTTCTGCCCAAGATCAAGAGAGATTGGAACTCGAACACCATTTCCTTTTACTGACGTTGATGGGTATGATTTTCAGAAGATGTCAGATCCCTCTAACTGAGTTGGCCATACCTATGCTCCTCCAAATTCCCACCGAGTAGGAGGAACTTAATATCTTTTGCAAGGGCTACATGGCTTCATGGAATTTTGGAAGGCTGCAGCCATCGTACCTGTAGTGGGCATGTGTCTAGATTTAAACTCTTTCGTGTATTGTGACATGCAGTGGGTTTGGTGAAATGCTACTTGTGCAAGCTGGTAATGTTCTAAACTAAGAGGCCTCCATTTCTATTTTCTCAAGGCCCTAAAATATGGGAGAAGGATTAAGCTCCTCTATTTCTTTATGAAATGCCTTCACAAGGATATGTTCAAGCATTTCAGTCTTATTTTGGCCTTGTGGTAGGTGGCAGAGCACATTCCCTATGACATTGACTTGATTAGGGTATACTGACGTTGCCATCACGTTGATGACTTTTCGTAGCAGGAGCAAGATAAGGAAGCTAGCTGCCTGAGGCTTCACAAATCCGTTTTTTGGCACAACAATGGAATGCTACAAAAGAAACAAGGGATGCATGCTTAACAAGGACACAACTGCATTTCCTTATTTTGACCTTGTGGCAGGCATCAATGCACATTCCTTCTGATACTGACCTGATTGGGGTATAACAATGTCGTTGTTACCGGACTTTAAACATGTGTAGAAGACTTTATCATGATATCCTAGTTTTTAGAACTACATCTGAAAAAAAATGATTGGAACATGGTCTGAAAATTCATCAAAGTATGCCCAATCAATTTTAAGAAAGTATGAAATGCAAAATGAAAAGTCAGCTAATTTTCCGTTATATCAAAAACTGAAACTTCAAAGGGAAGATAATACACCATTGGTAGATGCATCACAGAGGAATTATTGAATCATTCAGGTTCTTTTGCAAAACAAAACCTGACTTGGAATTTGCTACTTCATTTCTATTTTGTTTTATACAAGAACCAAGAGAATTCCACTTTTATTCACTCAAACATGTGTGTTGTTTGTTAAATCCAGATATGACCATGGATTAAAATTTAATAAAGGTGAAAGTGTCATGCTTTGATGTTGATTGGGAAGGTGAACAGGGTGAAAGAAAGTCAACGTCAAGTGCTTTAATCTTTCATGGACTAAATCCAATATATTGGTAATGTAATAAACAAAGTGTGGTGAATCTATCATCATGTGAAGCTGAATTTATAGGCATGGCTGATTGTGTTTAGCATATTTTATGGTTCAAAAAATTATTTGTGCAGCTGGGTTTTAAAGTAAGACTTCAAATTGATTTATTATGTGATAATACAATAGCCATTGCACTGTCCAAGGAGCACGTTCTACTTAAAAAAAATCCAGGAAGCACATTGATATTAAGTACTACTTTGTAAAGCAAGAAGTGAAGGAGGGCACTATTTATCCAAGACATGAACTCAAGTGACCAGTTGGCTGATTTAATGACCAAAAGCATACTATCATACCAGATTGATTTTCTACTAGCAAGACTTGGAGTGTTCAAGGTTCATGAAGACCAAGTTGGAGCATCAAGCACAATGGGTATGACTATAGATTACACCCTAAAGGAGGAACTAAAGCCTTGTAAAATTCTTATTTTATTAAAAGTCATGTATTGGAAGTCCAAAAGCCACGCGATTAGAAATTTAAGTATTAAATATATGAATAAGCACGGATGACATGAAGAACGGCTCCAAACACACAAGAAAAGTCTTATTTTATGTATTTAATTAATGGAAAACCCTATTTCCATGTGTCATTTTGTAATAAAATTCATTATGAATTGAATGCACAATTTTTTTTTTCACTATCCACTATCATTTTCACCATTTCATCATTTTTTACCATTTTCACCACCACGACTACCAATTTCGCACTTATAACTACCACACACTATCATAAACCATGATCAATCACACTACCACACTACTCTCAGCGTACAAGCATCTTAAATTATTCTCAGGTTTTTCAGCCAAATCATTGGCAGTCCAAATCAGCTGTTTTTTTTAAATAATAATTCCTAAATTCAGATCTTCTGGACCTAAATTTTGTCCCTGTGCACTTTGACACATCTTACCTAGGAGCCTTGTCTTTGCTGGAAAACATTTATATCTTTGCGCTTTGTCTTGAAGAGTGGCTTCATGGATCTGGTTAGATCTTTACTCAAAATCCTATAACCACATAAAAAGATGTTAGGGTTTTGCTCATCCATGATCCTTCTGGGACCTGACCTTGGCTGAGCATTGAGCCTCTGGGTGAGGACCCTATGACTAGGTAAATATGGAGTTAGCGATCAAGAGTGGTAGGTGCATAAACTTGATAGAAATAACAATTTGCAATGTTCAAACTTATGGATTGTTGCTTTCTGTTACAGCAGGAGAGCTTCAAATTGTCATCACCTACTTCCGGCCATTTATACTTTAGCTCTAGTGGATGTCATTTCATCAAAATGAATTATTGAAGTTGTTTAGATGGGATTTAAGCCAGTCAAAAGCCCACCAATATATCAAAATTGTTTTGGAGTTGATTCAGATCTTCACACGTTGAAATTGAATTCACATCTTCTTCAGTTTGTTTTTTAAAAGAAAATATAGACAATTGCCAAAATCGTCTGATATCCACAGTGGCTCAAAGTAGAAAGGGGCTATGTGGACAAATTCATCAATTCTCATGCCAATTTAAGATTAAAAAAAAAAAACCATTTCAAGATAATAAGACAATGATAACCAAAGGTACCGCTGTGACTTAAATCCATATGACCTAAATCTAAACAAGTGATAGGAATATGAGTTACGTTGCTCTCCTTTATCTCATGTATTTTGTGAGTTTGTTCAAATTAGAGCTAGAGAAACATTTACTAAGATTTTATATGGCTAACTGGCTACCTAATAGCAAACATAAATTTTATTTTTGATAATGCCGCAGAGGCTCACAAGTGGGTTTCAAAAAGGTTCATCTGAGGTTATTTGACCTGCAAACATTTGATATTTTAACTTGCTAAAAGTATGCAGTTCTTTGTTTTTGTTGCATTTGTATTTAAAAAATTAGTGTTTAACCTGAATTTTGTCAGTTTGCAGTAAGTTACAATAGACGAGGAGTGGATGAACATGAATTAGGATCCAATAGTTCTGTTCTCAGTCGGAATGAATGCATTCAAACTATCATGGATGCTGTAAAGAAAACTTTAGTGAATTCTTGTGTGGATTTACAGACTCCAGAGGTAAACTTTTTTGCTAACTATGATATATTCAGTCATTGGTGGGATTGTTAATTAACTACTATGCATATATTTTTCACATGAAATAATTATGTACTGAATTGCATGCTGTTAATTAGATGATATTTGTATATGCACCTTGTTGTCCAACTGATTGTCATTATGTAGCTTATGCATATTTGCTGCCTTAAAGAGACGTAATGTTTTCATAAATTGTTTGAGATGGAAGCAGTTGAAAATGCTGTTATGAAGCATACCACGCCCAACATGTTAAGATCTTAACAATAAGTGTTGTGGTGAAGTAAGTTTTTTGTAAAGCCTTGGAAACACTTAATGCTTATAGAAGTAATAGGTCTATGTTTTGATTAGTGACTTTGATTGAAAAATGAGCGAGACTGGGAGTAGGAGCAGTGGTGGTTAGGAAAGTGTGGCACAGGGTGCTGGTGGGTGGGATGTGGCCTAGGATGGGACCTTGGGTAGAGGCAAGTTAGAGAAGGGGGCTTAGGAGGATGGGGGGTTGGCTACTTTGAATGGGTTGGGATCCCTCTAGCATTGTGTGTTTACAGGAGACAAAGATGTTGCCAAACGAAAGGCAATGACTTAGTTGGTAGGGGTGGATANATCCATTTGGGGACCTAAGGCTAGAGGGATTGAGGGGTTTGTGCGGGAGGTGTCCATGTGCTTGTGGATTGCAGCGCTACTGAGTGAAGGGTTGTAGACCTTGGAATGTAGCCTCCTTGGGAAGTTTGTGAAGTTGGAGGTGGTCCGTTGGTGGGTGACGATGCAATGGGGTTTCTATCAAGTAGGGGTGAAAAGCTTGCTTGGGAATTTGCTCTTGTTCATCTTTTTGACGACGGCCAACTGGGACTGGGTCTTGCTAGGGGGGCCTTGGTTCTTTGGTACCAGAGGGTTGGCTTTGACCTAGTGGAGGCTGGGAGTGCACAGGGACCTTGATTTGTTCTCGAGGATGCTTGTGTGGATCCAGGTTTCAGGGATCCCTTGGGAATTGTGGACTTTGCGGTTCCTAAGGGCACTCGCTAGTTTGTTTGGAGAATTCATCTTGTTTGATTGGCCCATGGTAACCATGGACAGATTGGGTCATGCTTGATTTTGTGTCTAGAGATCTCTTGCTTTGAAAGACCTAGTTCAGGAGGTGACCTTGGAACTCCCCTCGGGCGAGGAGCGAATCGAGGTGAATACAAAAATGTGGTTGCTGAGGGGGTTAAGGGCCATGTTGGCACAAGGGCATTGTGGAGAAGGGGGACATGTGATTGTCGGCTGCCAGGTGGTGCTTGATCCCAAGGAGTTGAAACAAATGAATGACAGGTGGGTTTGGGTGATTAGGAAAGGGGGGCCACCCTGAAGTCAAGGTCCAGAGGGTTCAAGAGAGTTGCTTATGGTTGGTGGGGGAGTTGGGGGGGGGGG
>MNCI01025678.1:253197-285038 GCA_015680685.1 Gnetum montanum
GGGGGGGGGGGGGGGGGGGGGGGGGGGGGGGGGGGGGGTGTTGTGTGTGCTCTTGGGTTGCTTGGTTCGGTGGGGCCCTCCTAGCCTCGAGTGTCTTTGGGGAATTCAAGCGGTGGTGGCTTACCCCCTTTTTGGAATTGGGTGAATGTGCTCAGGGGCAGCCCCATGCCTTCAATGTCAGATGTTGTGGGGGGTAGCCCAAAATTGGAGGGGGGTTTTGTGGTCTCCCCCGAGCTTGCCAAAGTTGGTAGACCTTCGGGCCCAGTTTCCTGAGTCAAGAAGTCATAGAACGAAGTTGACCTGGGGTTCTAGTGGACCATCTAGGAGGTTTACAAAAGGTGCAACTTTGGTAAACCATGAGAATCCTCTCATGGAACTACAGGGGGTTGGGTACCCCTTTCAAACATAATATCCTTTGGGATTTAATGCGCAGGGAGCATTGTGACATTGTGTGTTTACAGGAGACAAAGATGTTGCCAAACGAAAGGCAATGACTTAGTTGGTAGGGGTGGATAATGTTCTTGGTGGGGTGCCAAGGACATGTGAGGGGTGTGGTGGTGCTGTCTCAGTGGCCCTAGTTTACGTGGTGCAATGGGCACAAAGGGGTGGCCTAGGTGATGACCAGGATCGATTGGGTTTGGGTGGCATCAGCTTTGCTTCTGCAAAGGGGTGTGATTGTTTGGGGTCTAGAGCAGGTGGCTTTAGATCATTGGCTGTTGTTATGCATGGTGGGGCCCCAAGACAAGGTGGGATCATCGATTTTTAGGTTCGAATGATATTGGTTGAACAAACCTTGGTTGCAGCTAATTGTGGAGGACATCTAGCAAGGTTACACCAGGGACTTTGACCCTCAGGAATTTTTGAAATGAGGATTAACTATGCTCAAACACAGCATTAGAAAAATGCGGGTGAGTGATAAATACTTGTTTTGGGTGTGCTGTGCAGAGTTGCTCAGATGTTTGGTGGTGGTCCAGGCAAGGCAGGAACAAGGGGATAACCAGGGGGATGTCGAGGTGGAGGTGCTTGCAGAGCTTCATGAGTTGGATGCTGAGGAGGAGAACTACTAGCGGCAGCGGACTAGGAGGACTTGGCTGAGGGAGGGGGACCACAATTCTTGTTTCTTTTTCACTGCATCGTGGTTGGCATGGTAGTCCAAAAGCATTAAGTGCCTCATGGTGAATGGTTCTCAAGTGGAGGGGTAGGAAGAGGTGGCGAGGGCAGTGTTGGATAATTGGTTGGATATTTGGCGGTATTGGCAAGTCTTGCTGATTACCATTCACATTCCCCAAATTTTAAATGAGGTAGATAATGGCTGTCTGTTGGCTTCGTTCACGTGGATGGAATTAAGGATGGCACTGGTCTTGATGGAAGGGGGATGTGCCTCTGGCTAGACGGGTGGTTGGTTGAGTTTTTCTAGGCATTCATTGATGTCCTTGAGGAAAACTTGTTGGATGCTTTTAATGCTATGTTGTGGTGGGGGGAGGTTAGATGGGAAATTAACTATGCTTGGGTGGTTCTTATTCCTAAGATGGCCCACCCATCTTGTCCTATGGATTTTCAGCCTATTGGCATCTGCAATGCACTGTTGCAGCTTTTCTTGAAATTGCTCATGGCTCCCCTAGGGTCATTGATGTTGCGGCTAGTGTCATTTGCATAATGTTCCACCATGCATTGCACCCCATCGACGTCCAAACTTCTCACCCCCTCAGCTTCACAATAGGTTTGCATCGTATCCATCACCAGAATGATGAGAAATGGAGACAAAGGATCCCCTTGTTGAAGTCCCCTCCCTAGTAGTTTTAAAACCCCATAACCTTTCCTCCAAATCCAAGGAAAAAGCCCCCGACCTTTGAATGTCAACACAAAGATCAACGAAGTGCGAGGGGAACCCTTTGCGAAGCATAACCTCCCACAAAGCCTTCCAAGAAACCATATCATAGGCTTTAGTGATGTCCAGCTTCATGCACATCCCTGGGAACTTGCTTTCTTGGAGCGAGTGAACCACTTCATGTACCAAAATGATCTGGTCTTGTATGTGCTGACCCTTAACAAAACCCACTTGTTGCAACCCCACTAGGCATGGCATTAGTGGCCTCAGACAATTCACCAATAATTTCTTAAAAAGCCTAAGCAACATGTTGTAGATGCCAATAGGTTGAAAATCCATGGGACAATACGGATTATCCTTAGGAATAAGCACTACTCAAGCACAATTGATCTCCCGTCTAACTGTCCCCCACCGTAGCATAGCATTAAAAGCATCCAACAAGTTGTCCTCAAGGACATCAATAAAAGCCTGGAGAAACTCTACCAACCACTTGTCTGACCTTGAGGCCTGGCCCCCTTTCATCAAAGAAAGTTCCACTTGCAGTTCTACCTGTGTGAATGGAGCCAACAATAGTTTGTTGTCAGCCTCATTTAAAACTTTTTTGATTTGAATAGTGAGAGGTGAGACTTGCCGATGTTGCCAAATATCTAACCAATAATCTAGTAGTTCCCCCGCCACCTGTTCTTGCCCCTTGACTAGGGAGCTGTTCACCATGAGGTAGATAATGCTTTTGAAATGTCTTAATGACCGTGCCACAACAAAAAAGAAGCGGGAATTATGATCTCCCTCCTTCAACTAGGTCCTCTTGCTCTATTGCCTTCAGTAGCTCTCCTCCTTAGCCTCGAGGGTGTGCAACTCCACAAGCACCTTTGCCCTGATATCTCCCTGGTGGTCCCCTTGTTCCTGTCTTGCCTGGAGCATCGTCAAACACTTGAGCAACTCCCCCCAACACACCCGAAATGAATACTTATCGTTGCCCGCATCTGTCTAATACTATGCTTGACCATAGTTAATCCTTGCTTTAGAAATTCCCTAGGCTTAGACGTCCCATTGTAGCCTTGCTAGATATCCTCCACCATTGACCGTAGCCAAGGTTTGTGAACCCAATATTGTTCAAACCAAAACACCAACAATCCCCCTTGGTTTTGGGGCCCCATCATACACACTAACGACCTATGGTCCAAGGCCACTTGCGCTAGACCTCGGACCACCACACCCTGTTGCAACATCAGCGTCGAGGCTGCCCATAGTTGATCAATCCTGCTCAACACCTAGGTCACACCCTTACATCCAATTCTCCACATGAATTGGCATCCCTTGGTTTCCAAATCCACTAGCCCATGTATGTCCAGGAATTGGAAGAATGATTGGGCTCCAAGCAGCTTGTGCACACCTCCGTCTGACTTCTTCTAGCCAAACAAGCGCTAGTTGAAGTCCCCCACCAACAACCACTATTGCTGGTTTGGCACCAGTGTAGCAATCCTCTGCAATTGGTGGTGCCTTTCCTGACATTGTTGAGCCCAATAGAAATTGGTGATGATCAACCCCAGGAAATACTCCAATATGAAGAATCCACGACCTCAAACACCCACCGAGAAAGAATCGCCACATCCCCTACCCATCCCCAACACCCCACCAAGAAAGTTCTCCATCTTGTCCAACTGAGCCATTGCCTTTCGCTCGACAGCATCTTGGTTTCCTGCAAACAAACATCGTCACAATGCTCCTTGTGCACTAAATCCTGGAGGGTATTTTGTTTAGAGGGGGTACCCAACTCCTTGTAGTTCCATGAGAGGATTCTCATGGTTTATTGGAGTTGCATTTTTTGTAAACCTCTTGGATAGTCTGTTGGACCCCTTAGGTCAACCTCCTTCTACGACTTCTTCGTTTAGATAGCTAAGCCCGACGGTCTCTTTGCTTTGGTAGGCTCAGGGGAGACAACAAAACCTTCCTTTGGTTTCGGTAGCCCTCATGACATCAGACATGGATGACATTGGGCTGCTCTTGAGCACGTTTGCCAAATTTCTCAGCGGCAGTAGGCTCCCACCACCCAAATTTGCCAAGGGGACCCTTGGGGTGATGAGCCTGTAAACGAAACAAGTGACCTGGGGGCACCATCCCCCTAGCACCCTCCACCACCCTTTGTACGACTAGCAGGAGGAACCCTAGCCGATGATGTTGGCCCCTCCCCTGCCACAACTGCCCCACCCTTCTGCAGGCCTTTCGTCCCCAAGGCCTTACCCAGCTTGTGGGAGGTCGTCTTTGGGGTTAGCGCACTTGTTAGGTCTTCTTTGTGCCCGGTTCCCCCTAGGTTGAGGTTGTTGAGGAGCCCCCTTGCACCCCCCACCCCCTCCCCCCCTAGCTCCTCCCCTAGTCGCATGCACCTTTTGCGTGCCCCCTTGGCCTTGACTACAGGCTTTTCCCCCCCTCCAGGTCACCTAAGTCCATCCCTCATTCGTCAGTTTTGGCCCTTTTGGGTCATGTGCCACTCTGTAATCTGCAGTAATGTGGCCCCCCTTGCCACAATTCCCACATGGCCCCTCCGTCGTCATGGCTGGAAACTCCTCTGCAATCACGTTTTCGTACTCCACCTGAATGCATTCCTCGCCTGAAGGGAGCTCCAGAGTAACTTTCGTAACAAGGTCCTTCACTGCAAGAGACCTCCACACAGAACTAAGTGTAGCCGAGCCTGTCCATGGCCGCAATGGGCTGGTCAAAGGAAATGAATTTCCCAAACAAACCTATGAGCATCCTTAGAAACCTCGAAGTCCACATCTCCCAAGGAATCCCCAAAACTCGAATCCACATTGGTGCCCTCGAGAACAAATCAGGGATTTTTCTGAAAAAAACAGGTCTATGTTTTTCAAAATTCTCACTTTCACTGTGAAACATCTCAGTTTTTGACTATTTAAAAAGCACACTTTTGATATTGAAACTGCCTTGCATGTATGTTTTTCACATTTTTTGTGATTGTGTATAGACGTTTGGTGTGTTTCTGATCTAGTTTAATTTGTACTGTACAGCATGAACACTTTCTTGTTTAAACTGAAGTAGCTACAAGCTTTTTTGTTATTGAACTGCCTATCTGCTAATTCCATTTTAGCTAAATTACTGAAGTTTATAAAGATTCTTTGCTGTGTGGGGTTTTTTAAATCTAGTTTTGACAATGACTTTCAAAATTATAAAATTGTGTAATAATATTAACTTCTCATTGTTTATTGTAAATTATAAGGGCAACTTTAATGTATCATATTCCTTCATTTGAAAAGAAATTAATTAATGAACTGAATGGAATCAAATTTGTTTCCACCTTTTTCTTGTTCGACAGATTGCTGTGTTTATAGAGGTTTTACCCCTTGTTGGCCCACGTACATCATGTGTCGCAGCTGTGTCTATTCTTCCATGTGATCTTGTGAATTTCAAACCTCGGCTGTCTGTGAAGACTCTTGTATCCCATGCGGCAGAAAATGGACGGAAAAAGCAGTAATTCGCCGAGGAAATTTTGGACATCGGTATCCTTGATGTCTTGGCTTTAATGTTTAAAAAAGATGTTTTAATTTTTCTTGATTAAGGTATGAACGTATAAAAATTATAGTTTTGTCTTCATAATTTGAATGATTTTGCCAACCTGTCTAAATGGATTAAAAATGCTAATATCATAGACTCCTTTTCACTTTATATTTTGCAAATTGAGATAACAAATAATTTTATAAAAAAATTTTATAATTGAATAGAGTTTGCCGTAGAAGCAGTGCTAGTAGTTAGGGCATTTGGAATGGGTCAGGTGGAAGTTGTGAAATTAGATCTAGTTAACTTTCTAGCTTGGCTCTGAGAGAGGCTAAACAAGGACAAGACCACGTTTGCAGTGGGTAGTGGGAATTGACAATCCCTGCATATCATTTTCTTGGAGAACATCAGCATTGTTTTTTTTTCAGTGGAAGCATTTACCAGCTTTGTTACTGCATCAGTGGATTATCTGTTAATTTTATTTATAGTTAAAATCCTAAAATGTTAAGTAGGTAGTTTTTGATCTCGATTTCACATGTGTTAAATTTATACAAACTTATGTGATAAATTTAAATTAGTTTTTATTTTAAATTACAGTTTGATGTTAACATATCAATGAAAAAAGGAAAATCAATTAATTGTTTGTATAAAATCAAATTAGAATCCATTTTAATAACGTTGATAGAGATAAAGGTTATTTTACCAACTTAGTAGCATATTGTAACGAAAAATTAAGCAACAAATAGGTTTTCATAATGGATTTTAAATTAGCTATCTTTAATCAAACTTTTTATTTATTGATTTGCAATTAAACACTTTGTGTTGTGGTGGCATTATCGTTAAAAATGACTGCACTTTTTAACATTGTTTTCATTTTAATTTTTGTTAGTCAACATTGATATTTTTGAGCTGCTAAAATTTTGAAAAGAAGATGATTTTGATAATTTTGATTTGCAAAGTTTGCTTAATTTAATTGGAATAAAAGTGGCAAGTATTAGATCTAATAAGCACAAAAGACCATTAGGATGTTTGTTTTGTATTTTTTTAAGAAAACTTCAAAAATTGATCAAGGTGGAGAAGATGAGCATAAATAATATATAAAGTTGAACATTAACCAAAGTGCGTGTGTTGTATTTTTTGCTTTATGTTATTGTTAGGGACGAGATGCAATGTATCATGCAAAGCAAGGATGATCAAGAAAATATCTATTAAAAATATTTGAAAAAGAATATAGCTAAACTTAAATAAAAAAGGGGAAGTCTATATACGTGGAGATTTTGTGCAAAAATTCTTCCTAAACAAATTGACATCTTAGAGTGACATACTAATGATGAATGACTAAATATACAAGATTGTACAATTCTAGTTAAATTAGAAATGGATGGGAAAGAACATTGCAATATTTTAGAGAAATGAGATTTGATTTTATCATTTTAGATTGGGTACAAATGTTTCTGTTAGCTTCATGTTTCACTTTTTTTTAAAGATGTTTTTGTTTAAGTTTACTATTGATTGACTCAATTGAAATGCAACTAAGATGGTTTACATAGCATAGTGCAATGAAGCAGTAATAAGTTGAGCAAGTTTTGGTCCCACATTGAGCCATGCCAGAGAAGTTAGTTGTGTTGTTGTCTACTGCCATTGTCATTATTTCGATCATTTTTTTTTGTGTTTCCTTCTCAGGAGTCAAGGTTCATTACACTAGATAATTATTATCTCATCTTTCAAGACTCACAGATTGTGTTGGTGACAAATTAAAAATCTCCCCATCACCTTGTACAATTTTCTATTAAGTGAATATATCATGATAATATGCAACCCTCCTCTCTTGGGGAAAAAAAGAGAGATGTATTAGCATTGAAGATATAGAACTTCTTTAACAAGAGCTACAACCTCGTTGGAAATTAAAACAATAAAGTTAGTCTAGACAAGATTTTATCAAAGATTTCTAAAAAGATTACTTCGAAGAAGAAGTGAATAGATATTAAAAAATGATTTGATAAAAGAATGTTAGTCATCAATTTTTTTAAATAATGAAGTTTTAATCAAGGAATACATTTAATTGCTTCATAGAAAAAGGTGAAATTTTTCAAAAAAGTATTAAGACCATGGCTCTATTTGTTGCTAAATGATCACTTAGTCTAGTAAGAGTAACATGAGCAAATGATAGCCCTCAACTCAAGGCTCTAAAGCTAATTGAAGTTGATTGTTGTTGGAATCACTCAAAGATCATTTCATTGAGGGATCATTTCCTTTATCCTTATTGGAGTAATTAGGAACAAACCTATAAAGTTTGTTAGACCACATATGTGGTGTTAGCCTAGTGTAAGACTCTTGATTTAAAAACTCCAAATCATGGATTTGATTCTAGTGGGTAAAGAGTAATGATATCCCATCTGGAAGATTAAAATATTCTACAAGAATTTATTTTAACTACAGAGTAAATCACATGACTAGTTACATGATCTTAAACATTTTACAACTTATATATGATGAAGTTATAAAGGGAATTTAAAATAGTTTCTAAAAAAGCTATACATGCAAGAGGATTGTATGGTAAGTTCTTAAAACATGAGGGATAATTAGTTTGAACAAAGATTTGGAAAATGCTTAATGAAAGGTTTTAAAATGATTTAAACAAGCAATGAATGATTAGTAAAGTTATGCATTTTTTTAAAAATGGGACAAATCATCATCATCATTATCTTAGCCTTATCCCAACAAAATGGTTTAGGTATATAAGCTCTTTTTTACTAGTTGCCTATATGAATAGCTAGATCTTTGTTTATTTGTAAGTTTTTTAGATCATCTTCAATTGTTTTTTTCCATATCTTTTTTGGTCTTCCTTTTGGTGGCTTTCTTGGAATAGCGATATAGCAAATTTTTTATAAGGTCATTGACTCATCTTCTTTGCACATGTTCAAACCATCTATTCATGTTACTTATTTGAAATAGGAGCCCCTCTAAGTCTTTATCTAATATCTATATTATATAGTTTATCTCTTGTGGTAACTTGAAACATCCATCTAAGCATTCACATTTGTGCTACATTGATTTGTTGTTCATATCTTTTTTGCATAGCCTAATATTTAGCATCATATAAGATAGTAGGCTTGATTGTTGTTTTGTAAAAATTTTTCCTTGATTTTTATTGGTATTATTTTATCATATAGAATATCTCTAGTCTATCTCCGTTTTGACCACTTGCCTTAATTCTATTTTTGATATCTTTATTAGTTTCACCACATGATTGGCGGATTGATCCTAGGTAGCAAAATTATTTGCAATAAGGGACTTTTTAGCCTTGAATTGTCACTTCTGTTTTCCCATTGTTTATGATTTTATTGAAATTGCATTCCATATATTCTATCTTACTTCTACGAATTTTTAAACTTTTTGATTCTAGAACATATCTACACTTCTCCATTTTAGAAGTAATATTTTCTTGACCTGTATCCACAACATAATATCATTTGCAAATAGCATATACCAAGGGATTTTATCTTGTATTCTCTTTGTTAATTCATTTATGATAATAACAAATAAGCACAAGCTAAGTGTAGACCCTTGATGAAGACCTATTGTGACTGAAAAATTAGACGTTGTTCCACAAGTTGTTCTAATTTTAGTTGTAGTACTTTCATTCATATCTTGAATGCTTTGATATATTTATCAAGGACGTTTTTTTATTGCAAGGCCCACCAAATAATATCTCCATACACTTCATCATATGCTTCCCAAATCAATGGAGATCATATATATATTTTCTTTATGTTTTCTAAATTTCTCTATCAATTGTCATATCAAGAAAATAGCCTCTATAGTAGATCTTCTTGGCATAAATCCAAATTGATTTTTTTAATACTGTTGATTCAAGTCTGAGATGCTACTCTATGACTCTCCCCCAAAGCTTCATAGTAGGGCTTATTAGCTTGATCCCTCTATAGTTTACACATTTTGCACATCTCCTTTACTTTTGTAGAGGGGAACAACAATGTTTTTTCTCCAATTGTTGGGTATTTCTTCATCCTTTAAAATTTTGTTAAATAGTTGTTAGCCAAGAAGCTCCTATATCTTCTCGTGCTTTCAAGCTTCAATAGGAATGTTACCTAGTCCAATAGCTTTTCCATTTTTCATCTTTCATAAGGCTATCTTCATCTCAAAGGCAAATCAAATTTAAATAATTATATATTAATAATGATTAGTAACTTGTTTACAAAATTTTTAGATATCATTCTAGAAAAAAGATTGTGATGATAGGTTGAAGGGAATAATTTATGTGCTCTTTCATAAGTAGAATTTAGCAAAAGGAAAACAAGTAAAGACATTTATATGCTTTGTTTACTTAGGAAGATATTTGACTTAATTATGAAAAATTAAACCCGAGGGAGCGGGGAGGGATTACGACCCCAAAAAGAATATTATTAACAAGCAAAAAAAATTAGTGTACAAAACATGATTAATATTGAGTAGAAAACACCAAAAACAACATAGGAAGGAAAAAATTTCCAATTTTAAGGGTTATCTACTTAGGTGTACATCCTTATAATTGATGCTTTAAAAAATTGAGATAGAAAAATTAATTGTTAGTAGGGAGGATGATCCCAGTCTTAACAACATTTACATCACTTTCAACATCCGTGTTTGAACTTAAAATAGCAAAAGGATTCAAGGTAATAATAGAAAGCTTTGGCAAAATACCAACTTTTGTAAAAAAGAAAGATTCAATAGAAAATGATGGTACATATTATCTATCATGATTGATCTTACATTGAGAATCTTTATCATTAGCTATAACTCACTTGTCAACATAAGTTTTAGTCTTTGAGTTAATAATATTTTTGCTAGCAAAGAAAAAATTTGCCAGATGAGCTATTTGTATCAAATATTTCTTATAGTATAAGTAAAAATATTCATAGAAGCTTCTATCTTCTTTGGTTTCTTTATTGTTATTTGATCATTTTCATCATTGACATTAACTTGATTTTTCGTATCTTCAACTTTAGATTGTTTTTTTTTTTGGTATCCTTTCTTTTTCTCAACATATTTTTTCTTGAGCAGAAAATACCAAACATTAAACAAATAGTTTTCATGAAGAAAAAAGTTACAAGAACCAGAAAGATTACAATATGCACTTGGTTGAATGTAAGTTTTCCTACCTACTTGCAATACTAGTTCCTTTTTATGGTTAAGAAGATTGATTTTAATTAAATAAAAAAACATCTACGAGAACCAAATGGTGTGGAAATAGATTTAGCATACTTAATGGGGTTGAGAAAACTAACAATTCGCTGATCAACTCTAACAAAAATTAATGGAAGCTAAACAAAGCATGGAACTTTAGAATATTCTTTGGATTGAGTCTCAAAATTTGTTGTTCATTTATGAATAGTTAAAAATGTATGTTTATGTATAAATGATCATATATCTAAGGTATGTTGCACCATCGAAGTGTTACTTAGCTTAACAAGCAGAAAAGGCAAGAATAGTACCTAATAGAATTAACTTGAATGTTGTGTTTTTACATCACATCATTTAATTTCTAAAAGAAACTTTGATTATGAGCTAAGTAATTCAAAATTTGAATGAACATATATTATGATGCAAGATCAGTAACCAATGAATTATATACATCATCAAGAAGAACACAATTAGGCATTTTATTTGCATCAACATTACTAGAAAAAGACAACACAAATTTCTACTTGTCAGCTAGTAAATCAACATTATGAAAGTCAATAGAAATTTATGCATTAGTAGAATAAGAAAAAATTTCATTATCAATAGAAGAAGTTGGGCGAAATTTAGAATCCCCTATAGGAGAATGATAATTTTGAAGAAATCAAATTCATTGGTAAATCCTCAAAATCCACAAAAATTCAAACACTTGACTTGTGGAAGGTTAATTATATACACACAAGGAATTAGTACTATTAGACCATAAATAATCATTCCATTTGGTTCTCTTAATGTCTCATAACAAGTTATCAGTTATGAGAAATTATAGAAAAGGTAATGAAGATATCACCTAACCCATTGTAATCATTCCTCAAATGTGTATGTATGTTTTTCATGTGTCTTAGTATGCTTCATATGTGTTTAGATGTGTTTGTGCAAGTTTTGTTGAGTTCTAGGCATTCCAAGATCAAGAAAGATGAACCTAAAGGTATTTTAGCAAAGTTGGAATTTCTGAGGCAAAGTTTTAAGATGTATCAAATGCTCTAGATTTCTTAATGATGAAAGCAGTTACTCTAGCGGTTTATTCTAATTATCAGAGCAGTTACTCTAGTGGTTTATTCTAATTATTAGAGTGGTTATTCTAGCGGTTTAGCAATTATTCTAATTATTAGAGTAGTTACTCTAATTATTAGAGTAGTTGTTCCCAAGCCTATAAATACAGTGCCTAGGCGCACAATTGGAAGGAAGTCTTTTAGCAGTCAAGTAGCGAAACTCTTGTAGTCTATTTGAAAGTAGTATTTGCCAAGTGCCCGTAGTAGGAGGTCTAAGTGTGGATGGATCTTTATTCGAGCATTGTGTACTTGAGCACACCTTGTGCACGGTAATAAAGACGAGCTCTTTGATTCATCCTTACAGCACTTGAGATTTTTTTTCTTATGAATTTCTTTTATTTTATTTTCTTATGCATTTATTTTATTTTATTTTATGCACTTTACATTTATGTTATTAGCACAACAATTCATTTTGATCAATTAAGCAAATCGTTAAATTACACAAGCACGACCACTTCAAGCATGTGTGTAATGCTTGGTAACCCAGTAACGATTAGTGTTTGGTAATCCCAGCAGTGTTGCATTGGTTCAGGATGTGTACGACAAGTGGAAACGGATGCTGGTGTTAGAATTAGTTATAACTTAGTTAATGAGTAGTTAAGTTAAATTAGTCACTTAGTTACCTCTCTCCTTCCCTACTAGCGCAGGACATAAAAACATAAAAGCTATAAAAATCATATGCCTCAAGCTTACTTAACCATACAATCGTGACATACAGGTAAGCTTGGGAAGACAACGATCAACCAACCCATCCTTGTTCCACAAGGGCGCATAAGCACTTAGTCCTTGGAATTCGACCAGATCGTGCGTGAAATGTTCGTATTCGTATGGTTGAGTGTAGGGGTACCTTGTCGCTCATCACTTAATATCCTATTTCAAGATGTCTTAGGAAATTAGGATGTCTTACCTTCAAGTGCTTTAACATTTGGTTCAGACATCCAAGACGTCTTGATAGCAAGCAAAGACAATTTGAGAGGTGAACTCTAACTAACATAAATTTGAATTTGAAGCATAAGAGAAAGATGAAAAGTCATCAAAAGAATTATAAATTGGAATGAAAGGCCAAGAACTGAGACATCATTTGGAGAGGAAGTCTAAGGATCATTTGAGAGAAGAGAGTTGGGCTCATCTTGATCACTCTTATTGTAAGACATGTTTGGCAATTATGAATAGTGTATGAGTTTTCGTTCCATGGCATTGTGCCTTGTCTGTTAAGGGTTGATATGACAATCTTGAGTACTTACCTTTCATTTCATTATTTGCTCTATTTCTTTTTCCAAGAAAGAATAAAGATCTCTTTCTTTTCTTTTTCCATTATGAGTTCTTGATTAAGGGATTGGACATTAATTGAAGATTATTAGGACTAAATCTTTACTAGGTTGGTATTAGAGCACTAGATTAAATACAATTCTATTAATTTTGTCAATTTTAGTCTTAAGCCCATATATGAAAGAAAGAAAGTTAGCGTTAGATTGGTAGTTGATTGTAAAACCATGCCAAATCTCATGGATGCAAAAACAAACATTTAGCTCTTCATAGAGGCAAATGGTGAAAAAGAACTCATGTTGCTAATCCCATTTTGTTGGGCCAAGACTAGGAGGATGATGATAATGATAAAACAAGGATTCACTCATCTCAAATTCCTTTTAGTTTTTCGTTTCAATTGATGTCATTTTCCATACTTAATTAGGGGGCATCAAACTTGTGCTTGAAAATAAGATCATCAACATCATCAGTGTATATACTTCACAAATTAGCCTACAAAATTCTATGAAGCATCATTTTTGGGATTCTATGGATTAAGTGCTTCAAGAAATTCCCCAACAAGAAAGCATATTCATTGGAGGGGATTTTAATGGTCATGTTGGATCTATGAAAATGCGATATGATAGGATCCATGAAGGACATGAATTTATAAAGCATAATGATATGGGAGATTGACTATTGCAATTTGCAATTGCCTATGACCTTGCAATTGTAAATATTTATTTTAAGAAAAGAACTATAAGAGTAGTATAGATAAATTTTTTTTTGATTATTTCTTATTGTGTAAAAGAGATTGGGCCATGTGTAAAGATTGCAAGGTCATACCTAGAGAGTGCTTTATAAATCAACAGCAACTAATGGTCATGGATTTAGTTATATAGAGCTTTAAAGGTATCATGAGAAAAGGGACAAAATGCATAAAATGATGAAATTTTAAGGAACATAACATCACCTTATTCAAAGAATAGTTGCTTCATGAAGGCACTTGAAATTGGAATTGCCTTGCAAATTTAATTTAAGGCTATATGGAAAGCTGCATTCAGAAAATTGGAATAAACATTTTGGGTGAAACAAAAGTGATGAATCATCAGTTGGTTGAGATATCGTAGATGCTATGTCATAGATGCTACATAGCATTTGTGTTGTAGCATCCTTGTTAGTGCATCTTAGTTGGTTTCTACATCGTAGATGCTATGTCGCATGGGTTTTATGCAAAAGTCAATTTTTGATTAGCTACAATATCAAGTATCCAATATCAGAGCACAAGTTGTGTTATCAAATATTTGATATCATGGGATGTGTGAATACCTATAAATACAACACTTGGGTGCACGATCCATAGTAGTTTTAATTCTTTTGTTAATAGAGCAGCTGAACTCTTGTAATTTTATTTTGTAGTCTTATAGAACAGTTAATGAGTGCTTGTAGTGTGGATCTGAGTCAGTTTTATGGTGTCTTATTCGAGTGGCAATGTGCCTAGACACATTCCATGAAAGGCAATAAGATTGAGATTGATTCTTATTCATTACACCACTTTGACTTAGATTAAATTTACCTTCCTTGCAACTTACTTTTCATGTACTTTGTTAATATTTACGTTTCATGTACTAGTTAATATTTACATATTCATGAAAGTTAATTAATTTGCAGAATGAGTGCATCCAATTTTGAGTGTAAACATGTATTTTATTTGTAATCCCAGCAATGTTATTGCCCATAGCATATCACTTGGTAATCCTAGCAGTGGATACGTGGGTTCAGGACATGTACGACAAGTTGGGAACTAACACTCATCTCCCGTAGGCTAGTTTAGACTTTACTTTTCATTGTTAATTAGATTAAATAATTAATTTCTCTATTATCATTAGGAGTAGCATAAGGCTAGAACAACATCAATAATCATATGCCTCACTTTGGACTAAACCATATGTGATAAAGCTACCACTAGTCTAAGTGGGAAGATAGTGTCTAGTGATTAATGCTCAATAATCGAGATGCCATGCTAGTCCCATCCATGGAATTCGACCAAATCATGCATGAATGCTTGTGATTTGTATGGTTGGGCATAGGGGCTACATGTTGCTAATCATTGGCATTGTTACTAGGGATGGTGCTAGTTATCTAGATTAGTTATATTGTACATGATCATTGTAAAGGTATTAGTGATTTATCTCTTAGAAACTATTAATATTTTAAGTCACATACATTAAAACCATGTCTTCTTCACATAGGGCCAATAATGCATTGTATGATGAAAACAATCGTAGGAGAAATGATAGGTTATATACTGAAGAGAACTGGAATGAACAACATCAAGCAGGGGTTTCATATGCTCATTTCAATCCATACTAGAGACAAGGACTATGTTCAATTGGTATAGAAAATCCTAGAGGAGATGGAAAAAGTCCTAGAACAAGAAGGACCTCAAGGCCTAGGATATTCTCTAAACCTAGAAGAGATACATCAAGGGACCAAAGGGAAAATTATAGAAGCCATGGTGATTCTCCTAGTTCCTCATCTTTCTCTTCCTCTTCAACATCTAGTTCTGATGAAGATGAGCATAGGTATAGAGATAGAGCTCCACTGTGAGGTCAAGATAAAGATAGAAATTGAACCCAAGGGTAAAATCGAAGACATGAAAATAAGCATAGACAAGATCATCATAATCAAATGAATAGAAATATAGATTATCACCATGAAGTGTCTAATATAGATGAATCGTTGTTGGCTACTAGGGGCCTGACATAGATTAGAGAGGCAGTTCAAATACCCCAAAGGCATCACAGGAACAATTGCATCAAATGGCTTGACATGGATAACATACTTAATTTTAGGGGAGGCTATAATTTTGATCCACAAAATCATTTACAAGCCTTCCATGATGCCTGCACCTTGCAAAACATTGAACTCAAGTGACAAAAGCATAAGCTCTTTCCTAGGACACTAATAGACGAAGTTGAAAGTTGGTATAGATCATTGGAACCAGATTCCATTCACCAATGATTCATAATGCTAGAACTGTTCAACGAAAAATACCAAACCTATGTGAGTGTCCAACTTGAGAAATCAAATCCAAGGATGGAAGCAAGAACAACATGAATCCTTGGATGTGGTCTTGGATAGATACTATTATCTACTACATAGATTCTCTCAAAAAGAGTAACTTTTCCACATCATAGATGGGCTTCATAATGAAACAAGGGAGACCCTTGGAATTTATGCCCAAGGTTGGTTGTCCAAATTGAAAACCCATTAGATACAAAGGCTAATTGAGTAGGTGGAAAAAGAAGAAGGAGAGCTATGTAAACGAGCAAATGTAGAGGAATATAACTGGGATCCAACTATTCAAAAGAAGAGGATCCATATCTATGATGAGGAAAAAGAGATAGCTCTTGATGAGATGATTTCACAACAAACCTTGCCAATACAAAAGTTTATTGATGAGCTTGAAACAAGGCTAGATAAGATGTGGGAGTCGATGAATGACAAAGTTACAACTTACATGAAAACCATATAAGAGAGAGCAACACAACAAGAATCAAGTGATCAAAACAAGAAGAGGAAAAAGAACCAAGAAACATCTAGAAATACTTATTAGCAAAAAGGAAAAATAGTTGTGAATATAATTTTGGATTTTCATAATTCTTAGTAGATTTTTTTGGGCATTGAAATTTTTTTTGAGAACTCTTGACCTCTTTGAATTTTCTTATGGGTATTTGTGTATTTTGCATTTTAGGTCAAACTGATCATGGCACCAAAGAAGAAATCAATCCAAGATTTAACCAAGGACATGGAGAACATGAGAGAAGCTCTCATATTCATTGTGGAAAAATTGGAAAAACATGAACAAAACAAAGATTAGCCTTCATCACCAAGGGTATCCAGGCAAGATGTCAACTCAAGGGTTTCCTCACTAAGGACTTCTTTAGTAAGGCATCCATCCATGTCAAATCTTAAAAATGACATTTCTTGTAAGGATGAAAACTTTAGAATAGTTGAGAAAAGTGAGGAGATCCCTCATTCTTCTATTATTGGGCCAAAATCTCATGGATCTAGAATTCCAAGTGGAAGGAATAATGGATCTACTTGAAGACATCAAAGAAACTTAAGTAAGGAAATGAAGATTAATCTTACAAAGGCCTTTAGGCATGGCTCTAGATTGCCTCATGTGGAAGTAAAGAATTTCAATGAGATGGAAGAAATTAAAATTTTTCATTCTTCACTAAAAATCTCAAATAAGCATTTTGAACTTGAAGATGTTGAAGACTGTCAACATGTGTTATATGTTGAAACCAAGGTTGAAGGTTTGGTATTAATTTGATGGGAGAAAGAGAGTGATGTTTACCTTGTAAGTAATAGTTATCCTATCAAAGATTGGTGTCTTACGTAATTCATGCTAAAGAAAAGAGTTAAGAAAATCCGACATAGAGAAGAAGTCATTTAAAGGCTAAAATATTTGAGACAAGGTGACAAGGTATCAAGGGTTTTTACATAAACTTTTGCAAATCCTTCTAGTAGGCTTAAGTTCACTAGGATAAGTATGAACAAGCATTTAATTTACAAGGTAGATTAAAGAAAGAGTATTAGCAAGAGCTTACATTTTATGAGTCCCAAAGTTTGGGACTTTTACTTTAGCTCTTAAAATTTAGAAGAAACTTCATAACTTCAATAGAGGTTCCAAACCTTGCAAGGGAAAAGACTCTAAGGCTTCTAATGAGTGGTAATGTAGACCCTATGTCCAACCATAAAAATCATGAGCATTATACATGAGTTAGTCATAATCCATGGATTGGACTAGCAAAGCTCTTAGATAGTTAATGTTGATCATGGGTTACTATCTTTCCAACTATACTTGTGTTGATCATAGTTCTTATAGTTAAGTATAGTTGAGGAATATGATCATTAATGTTGTAAGCTCATAATTAAAATAATATTAAAATGTAAAAATGTAATCTAATTACTTTGATGAACAAAAAGTAAAGTCTAAGTTAGCCTAACCAATAAGTGTCTATTCCTAATTATTGTACACATCCTAAACTCATGCTATCATCGTTGGATTTCCAAGTGTTCATTGATAGGTGTACCAAGTGATAATACTACTAGGATTACCAAATGTTATCATCTTTATACTCAGAATTGGTTGTACTATTTAGCACATTTAATGTGCATTTTAGAATTAAGATATTAATTAAGTGCATGAAAGTAAATAATAGTGAAAATATATTGTTGATAAAAAAATATTAAACTAAGTCAAAGAGTTGTAATAAAGGTAAATTAATTTTGATCTTATTGCCATCATAAATTGTGTCTAGGTACAATATCACTCGAATAAGACTCCCTTCAATTAATTTAAATTCATGTTGTAGGTACTCATTGATAATTTCTAATTTTTGCAAAATCAAACTACAAGAGTTTTGCTACTATTGGCAAAAATGGTATATTTAATGTAGGTATTCATAGGCATTACCTATCCCAAATACATTGCATCTAGGATATCATATGAAAGCATACAATATGATAGCTATGATATCATAGGTGCAATGTCACATCTAACTTATTAACTATTCATCATACTAATTCTTAGGTGCAATGTCATACTTATTTGATTTTACTTTATTCTATTTTATCTTATGCTATTTTATTTTTTTCCTTTATGCTTTTAGTGCTAGCTTGGTTATTTGTATTATTTGGTTTTATGCCTTAATTGAAAAAATTATAATTAATATATATAAACTAAAAATCCCAAAACACATAAGACTAGAAGCATAAACATATAAAATCTAAAAGACCATAAATGTAGAAAATTGCAAAAGCTATAAAGACAAGCTTTTCTCTATATTTATTTTACTTTCTTGAGTATATGATCTACATAGTTTTTTAATCAAAATTTATCTTTTTAGTTGATATCACTCTCATGAACAAAAAACAAAAATAGCCAACTATTCTCCATACTACAATCATCCTCTTGATTACTACTTTTCATCTCCACTAGGTCCATCAACAAAAAACAAAAATAGCCAACTATTCTCCATGGTATACTTGTCCTTTCAATTATTGCTTTTCATCTCAAATAGGCTTGCTTGTAGGGAAGATTTGTCCACAATTACTCCTCTATCTCATTTTCCACAAGCACTATATCTTTGGTTCTTGTGGTTCTCATCTCTTCTTCCTCTTTCTTTATATTATTCATTCACCATTTTTTCCCAATCCCTATGTTAAATTTTGATTTTACATCACTTGGAAAACTCTAATTACCCAAGGATCTAAGTCCATAAGAAAGCTTAACACATTATATATCATCTTACAAAATTCGTAACTCTTAAGGATATGTATTGTTCTACTTAATTACTTCCTTGTAATTCTTTGCAGTCTTTTCTAGACTTGCTTGTACATTAGCTAGTTCCTTGTGAACTTAGCTTATCTCATCTTTATGAATTTCTATCTTGATTCTCTAGGTGTTATGAAGTACTACTTTGTAAGCCTTTTTATTTCTTAATCATCATAACCTTCTAGATGACGTTCTCTTCTTATTTAAGAAATTGGACTAGGCTACGTATGACATAACTTGAACCTTCTCTTCCTCTTTAAGAAACTAGATTCTATGCTATAGGGATTTCTTTTGTCTTCTATGATACTTGGTTCTTAACATCAATTCATTTCTTAACCCTTTTGGTTGTGATGCTTGGATGCTCATTACGGATTTTATGTGTTTCATAACATGTTCTTCATAACTCTAAGTTACTAGTTGCTTCAGTTTCTTGATACATCATGGTGTGTATTTTTTCTTAGTATTCATATGTTATGAGTTATTCTTCTTTGGTTCTTCACTCTTTTCACACACACAATTTCTCACTTCTTTCACACAGTCATAACTTGGATGTTCTTAATATTTTGTAGAAAGGTTGTAATTGTTCTCAAGTTACAAATCACATATTTTCATTAAGAATTGATTAAGAATGGTTATGAATGATCTTAAGGGATTACAAAACTAATGATTATACATTAACTTAGAAGTATATTCTAATTCTCTACTTCAAATATTAGTTTTGTAACATTGTTTGTTGTTTCTTGTGATGTTGATGAGTGAACATGAATGTTTACAAGTGTATAATATTTTATAGTGGCCAATCATAAAGAATTATATATTTGTAAGAATTGATGAACTTTTGTAGATTCATTTCTCTTTGTAATGATGCAAGCTCTTTCTAATATGCAACAACTTCACTTTCTTTAGAAATTAACTTCAAATTATATTCTTTAGTAGATTGACTTGCTGCATGCATACATTTCTTTGCTTCCTTGGTATTTGTTTGTAAAGCTTGATACTCACTAATAAGTTCTTAATTGGTGTTATGAAGATCCCTCTCTTCTTTCTTGAGTCAAGAAAATTTATTCTTAAGTTCATTGGCCTCTTATTAATACTTATCCATTATCTTCTCAATTGCTTCCATTGCATTTATAGATTGAGCTTGTTGATCTTGTTCTTACTCTAGTGACTAAAATTTGGACCTAATATATGTCTTGTATTATTTCAATGTTTGAGAAAATTTATGAAAATATTTCTTCAAATTATCATACTTGCTAATTTGTGTTTGAAGCATTGCATCCTAATCTTCCTTTTCTTTCTCAATAATTGATGGTCTCATTACTACACTCAAAATTTCATCATCTTTACAATCTTCAACCTAGTGGAATGTTGCATACTAGATCATGGATTCCACATGTAGATAGAGTCCTTCTCTTACAAGTTCATGATCATTTAAAATATTCTGCTCTTTGAGAGAAACAGATTCTTATTTGAGGTAGATAGTTCTATGCCCCAATCAACTTATGGGTATTATTTGACAGTAAGTTAATACAAGCCCTCAAGGTGTGTGTTACCTTAATTGCATTCATAATTTGGCTATGTTATGCCAAGGGCTCCACATTTGGTATAGCTGAGCCTACGAAAGACTTAGTATCTATCCTATGAGAATAATTAGGAGGGATAAGTGAGAATTTTTTTACTAAGTTGTTCCTTCTTTTCATGAGAAATTATGCTCTTTTCCTTCTCTATCTCTGTCTTATGAACAAAGATACAAATTTGGACATCTTTGCAAGACTTGCACTTGCTGTAGTTTTGGAAATAGCACACTTTTCTCCTCTTCATGTGCTCGTACTAGTATTTGTTATTACTATAGCTATGCTATCCTCTGCATTTACAATTGGAGTGTCATGAACCATAATCTTGGACATATCATCCAGATTCCTAATGTCCCTCAACCAATTGAATAAGGATTACCAAATTTGTTGTCAATTGAACTAGTAATTCTATAGAATCTCTTTGCTAATAATGTTAGTAATCTTCCAAAACCATATTTACTAATCTATCCTTCTTGAAGCTTAGCAAGTGTATGATAAAAATTATATACTATACTTCTTGCTCATGTACACATCAGTCTCTAGGCTTGAACATAATACAAAATCTTGAGGATACTCCACTAAACATTTGTTTGATGATCTGTACAATCCATCTAGTTATGATAAATCTTGTACATGGATCTCAAAGGCTTATTTAATGTATCAACATTAATTCAAATATTTGCTTTACTCTTGAAGATTTGGTTTGGATAGGAATGCTTGCATTAGGGTTTCATAATTAATATTGATAAATAGTAAATAAATAATCTTTTTTTGGACAATGAATTGAATAATTTCTTCATTAATAGGAAGACAACTAGACTTACCCCAATAGAAAATCTTCATTACGCCATTGTAGTAAGTTTTTAGTGATTGATTCAATTCTTCATCTGTCATGAGCTTTAAGAAAGTAAGTTCAAAACTTACATAACCTCTCTTGCCTATCTTCTTCAATTACTTATGTACTTCAAAATTCACCATTAGTTGTAGGTAATTTACATTGTATGTGATAGTGTGTTGAAGATTGAGCTCTTCTCTTACAAGGGTTATTAGCGACATCACAAATGTTCCTCTCTTAGAAAGAATAGCATCAAAAATTAAAATCCTTTTTTAGATTCATCTTGTGCTTGAATGAAATTCTTCAAAGATTACTTCAAATTAGACTTAGGTTAACTTTCTTACTTATAGATAATGATTATCTCATTTTACTTAAAAACTGTGACTCAAAATTGCACAAAGCCTTCTTGAATTTGAAATTTAGGTATTTTTATCTTAGTATATTAAACATTTATGGTTACTCACATTCATACAATGTAATTAATATTTATGTTGATAACATTTCGTAACATACTAAGTTATTATGAAATATATTCTTCTTTTATTTCTTCCTTCCTTCTTAATGCGAGATTACAAAAGTTTGAGTTAAGTTTCAATATAACTTAGCTCCTTTTTTTTTCAATTGTTATGAAGGATTTACTTATCATTAGGTAACTAAGGACAATAGGGATTTGGATGCTTGTTCCACTTAGGTGTAGGCAACTGAGGCTTCTTCTTATTAAAAATTATTTGGGGTGCTCATGTGTTTTATGTTCCTTGTAGCATCAAGAGATTGAGATTAATGAAGATGCAAGTAATAGAAATGAAAATCATGAATTGCATTGCCTTGTATTGAAATTCATGTATGTTGTGTATTCATTTAGGTTTATATGATTAGAAATTTAGTTTCCAAAAAATACATTATGTGCATAACTATATGCTTAAATTAGTGGGTTAATGTGATCACATGGGTTGCCTACCCTTACCTAATTCTAACCTAACCTAGTCCTAACCTAGATCATCTATCCTAACCAAGATTAAATTAATCATCCTCTAAGAACTATATAAGAAGGTGTGTGACTATGTAATTTACAATAGAATAGGAAGACATCCAAGAAAATATTTTGTTGATGAGTTGAGAGAGTAGAGAGGAGAGAACCTTCAAATATCCATCTCTAATTCTTCATTTTATTATTTTTACTTCAAGTATGTGCTCCATTGTGTTGCATCTCCAAGCTTGATATCAAATGACAGAATTTGAGAAAACTCCTACACTTGGAGTATAGTCAACAATGCTATGCTAAAACCTTCTAGTAACTCCTCTAACATTGGGAGTAAAGTCAAGAGTACTTTAAGCATCTCCTTAAGAGGCATTTATTTATTTAGCTTCCATATTTATGTTTATCTCTTAAGATTTACTTTGATGATCTTTATCTAAATTTGGAGATTGCATGAAGTTTCATATATGTTAGCATTTTATCCATTTGAATTGATCTTAATATTTCCATCATTTCAGTATTTCAACTTTATATCATTGTATGAAGAAAATCATACTTTCAATTATTTCAAGTATTTCATCCTATTTCATCTATGTATTAACTTTGTTTCAATGTATCAAATGTTGTGAAAAATTTAACTTCCATTACCCATATCTGACAAATGGTATTAGAGCATAGTGTTCTAATCTTGGGAAGTAGTTTGATTATTGGAAAAAATCCCTTTAAGTCTGTAGTCCTATGATTTGGAAATTCATTCTTTATTAAGTTGTAGATCAATGCCTAGATCTCTCATTTTTTGTGCAAAAAGCCTCCCATATTCATGTAGCTTTAAATAATCCCAACAAAACATGTGTCTTGTATCAAATCCAATTTGCATTATCTTGTTATCTCTTCCATCATATTTGAGCTGATGATTTTGATCTTGGTGTATCATTTTATGGCTACAATGCCTCTCAATATGTAAAGTTATTATATAAGAATTGTGAGAATTGTTTGTAGGGAAGCATGCTAGAATTGTTTGTAACTCTCTCACAACCTCTATCGACATCACTATTATGCCTCATGTCATATGCACCTATTTTTATGGAAGAGAGGAAAGAAAAAAAATGAATGTTTGCAATAGATGGATCTGCAACCATCCAAGTTTGCATTATATGTGTGAGTCATGATCAGTGAAGATTGTAGAGAAGGGTGTGAGCTTGCAACTTATTCTTCCTCCTAAATTTGAACATGTTAAGGATCGTTGGCCTATTTGTGTCTTAGAGTCAAAGATATGACATATCCTCTACATTACTCTTGTATTCATCTTGCTACCCAAAAACCTCATCTTCTGCTAGCTCCTAAGCCTATGACTAGGATTGAACCTATTCCTACACATCACATGCCACAAATGGCTAATGAAGCTTTTTCTATAATGTAGCCTCATGATAATTGTAATTGCTTTTGCATTTTGATGCTTCTCAAGGCTTGCATTTTTCTTTCTCTACAACTATTTTAGAGTATGTATAGTACTTTTTATAGTG
Source organism: Gnetum montanum (assembly GCA_015680685.1). Taxonomy (NCBI): domain Eukaryota; kingdom Viridiplantae; phylum Streptophyta; class Gnetopsida; order Gnetales; family Gnetaceae; genus Gnetum; species Gnetum montanum. The sequence goes on from MNCI01025678.1 coordinate 277,325, forward strand.
GGACTTGTATGGGTTTGATTCAAGGCCTGTTGCTCCTAGTCTTGCTACTTCTATTTTCACCTCTTATGTTGCACTAGGTGTTGCTTCTATTGCTAATGGAAGTTCTATGTAGCCAAAGGATCTATCAATGGTGTGGAAATAATGGGCTATTTTCATGTATTATTGGTGAAGAAATCATAGACAAGGCCACGTGAAGTTGCAGCTCTATTGTAAGTACTAAGAAAGGGGTGGATTATTTTTTTCTACAATGTATGCACAAACAAGACAACATGACCATGGTTTCACAATTCTATATAAATATTAGTGTCTAAAGTGGTAGTTGGAAGAAAAACATTATTTTCTTCAACGTAGGTGGTAGTAGGGCATAAAATAAAATATTTGCTTCATAAGTGATGTGTGGTGTGCTTCCATCATGGGCTAGGAAGAGAATGGAAAATCACATGAATGAGATATGATTTCATTAAATGACATGAATGATTTAAAAAATTTGTAGTCAACTAAAGCCATCATTCTTTCACGAGCTAGATGAGCTGAAGATGGAAGAGAATTTTATTTAAAAGAAATTTTAGCAAGACCAAACAAATGTAGATTGGTAGTTTATGTGGAGGTGAAAGGTAGAAATGCTTTGTTATAAAAGGAAGAGACATAATTGTTTCATGTTTGAAAAATGTTTTAAAGGAAGGTACTACAATCTATTATATTAAAAGAAATTTACTATGAGGCATTTTAATTTGAAGGAGGGCATAATTATATTGTAGGTCAAATAAGGCTAAAAATTGTTATTATGTTTTGGAGCATTTGTATCTTGCTTTGTTAATGTAAGCCAAAAACAATGGCATAAGTATATTGGCTCCTATATTTTCCTAGTTGAGTCCTTAAATTATGTTTCAAGTGGTCTTATTTTTCCTATTCTCTAGTGCAAATTGGCAAGTTGTAATGGCCCAGTTAGGCCTAGATTATTATAGCCCATAGAGGCAATGTAAATTGACCCAAAGAGGTAATGTTGTAGCCCAAGTGGTATATGATCCAAAATGGCCAAGATCCAAGACACCCATTATGGCTCATGAAAAGCCACCAAAAATTCAAAAAAAAAAAAAAAAATCTCAAAAGGGACAATAACACAAAGAAGTTAATCACAGTCTCAAACACATTAAACCAATAAGAAGTGGTAGATAAGATATTAGATAAAAATTTCATAGTTATATCATAGAAACCTACCAGTTTTATGGATCATTTAAAATAGTGCATTCTAAAGGAAGAATTGTCAGAAATTGTCTAGGATGCACATGTGTTTTATGTTCCTTACAACATTAAGAGATTGAGATTAATGGAAATGCAAGTAATAAAAATGACTTGTGTTGAAATTCATGTATGTTATGTATTCAAGTAGGTCTATATGATTAAGAATTTATTTTTTAAAAAATACATTATGTGCATACCCATGTGCTCAAATTAGTGGGTTGGTGTGATTACATGGGTCACCTACCCTCACCTAACTTGAACTTAACCTAGGCCTAAATCTGATCATCTACCCTAGCCTTAACCATCCTCCAAGCACTATATAAGGAGGTGTGTGACTATGTAATTTGCAATAGAGGAGGAAGACTTCCAAGAAGGAATTTTGTTTAGGAGTTGAAAGAGTAGAGAGGAGAATACCTCCCAAGGTCCACTTCCAAGCCTTTATTTTGTTGTTTTTAGTCAAAGTATGTACCCCATTATGTTGCATTTCTAAGCTTGATATCAAACGAAAGAATGTGAAGAAACTTCTACACTTAGAGTAGAGTCAAGAGTTCTATGCTATCACCTTCTAGGAACTCCAACATTGGGAGTAAAGTCAAGAGTGATTTAAGCATCTCCTCAAGAGGCATTTGTTTGTTTAGCTTCCATGTTTATGTTTGTCTCTTTAACCTTTGCTTTGATGCTCTTTATCTATAGTTGGATATAACATGAAGTTTCATTTATATTAGCATTTTATCCATTTTAATTACTCTCAATATTTCTACCATTTCAATATTTCATCTTTATATCATTGTATTAAAAAAATCCTACTTTAGCTGTTTCAAGTATTTCATCCTATTTTAGCTATGTATCAACTTTATTTCAATGTACCAAATGTTATGAAAAATTTAACTTTAGCTACCTAGATCTAAGAATTTGCAAATATTTGATGATGATTATATGGTTGTTGAATTCATCCATGGCTCTTGTTTCCTTGGGATCTTTGTTAACCCTCTTTATTCAAATGTCATACGATTTCATCCATCTTATCTTCAATTTGTATGAGTATATAAATGATATATTGAGTACAATGTTTGAGAAGTGAAAGATTCTTGTTGATGCTTTTTTGGTTCTTTGACATTGTAAAAACATCCAAGATTTTATCTAAGGCTATTTTTAGAAGCTTCATTTGCTCACGAATAGACTCCATGTTCTTCAAATTTATCTACTCTACAACCTTGAATCTCGTAGATTTCTTAAGATCTTTGATGCATCTCCTACATCTTAATCTATACTCATGTATCTTGTTATATAATATTTGATTTGACGAATTGTTTTATGTAACTGTGTCTTGTTTATGATTTTATTATACTTAATTAATATACCATTTCATCCTCAATATATGTAACTATCATTTTATCCCTTGTTGACTCATAACTACTTAATCTTATGAACAACCTTCATTTCTCCAATACCATGTTAGAGTTTGGTTTTACATCACTTAGACAACTCTAATTACCTAAGGATCTATGCCCATAAGAAAAAATAACATGTTATATACCATCTTATAAAAGTTGTAACTCTTAAGGATATGTATCATTCTTCTTAATCACTTGCTTGTAATTATTTGTAGTCTCTTTTGGACTTTCTTGTACATTGACTAGTTCCTTGTAAACTTAGCTTATATCTTAGACTTATTAAGATCTTTGATGTACCTCATGCATCTTATTCCATACTTCTTTGTCTTATTATATAATACTTAATTTGGATAACTGCTTTATGTAACTATCTTTTGCTTATGATTTTGTTGTACTTAATTAATATATTATTTTCCTCAATATTTGTAACTATTATTCTATTTCTTATTGACTTAGAACTACTTAATCTTAAGGAAAACCTTGATTTCTTCAATACCATGTTAGAGTTTGGTGTTATATCACTTGGAAGACTTTAATTATCTTAGGATCTAAGTCCATAAAAAAACTTAATATGTTATATTTCATCTTACAAAATTTATAACTCTTAAGGATATATATCATTCTTCTTAATCACTTGCTTGTAATTCTGTGTAGTCTCTTTTGGACTTTTTTGTACATTGGCTAGTCCCTTGTGAACTTTCCTTATTTTGTTTTTATAAATTACTATCTTTATTTCCTAGACTTTTCAAAATACTTCTTCCTAAGTCTTTTTCTTATTTTCTTAACTTTGCTAAGTCATTCCTAATTTAGCTTTATTGGGCTTTACAAAATACTTTTTCATAAGCCTTTTTATTTATTAACCATCCCAACCTTATAGATGACCTTCTCTTCTTATTTAAGAAACTAGATTAGGCTATGAATGACACAAATTAAACCTTCTTTTCCTCTTTATGAAATTGAATTCTATGCTTTAAGGATTTCTCTTGTCTTCTACATTACTTGCTTCTTAATAGTGAGTCACTTCTTAAACCTTTTGGTTGTGGTGCTTGGGTGCTTATTACAAACATCTATGTTTCATAGAATTTTCCTCATACCTTTGAGTTACTAGTTAGTTTAGCTTCTTGATACATCATGGTGTGTATTTTTTCTTGGTATTCTTATCTTATGGATTCATTAATTCTTCCTTAGGTCTCCATTCTTTTCACATACATAATTTCTCACTTCTTGCATGCACACTCGTATCTTGGATGTTGGTTTTTAATATTTCATAGAAAGACTATGACTATTCCTGGGCTATTACTCACATCTTTTCATTATGAATTGATTAAGAATGGTTATGGATGATCTTAAGGGATTATGAAGCTAATGATTATATAGTAACTTAGGAGTATATTTTAACAGCCTATGAGTAATTTATTTCTTAATCAACCCTAAATCTATCCATCATCATCTTTCTTATCTTCAAAATTTTTTAGTAAATTAGTCATCTACATCAGCAATGAACATTTCATCTATGCCTAGTTAGGAGCATTATAACTAGGGATGTATTTTTATCCATAACAACATCATCTATCATCATGCACTAGTAATGTCCTCAGAAAGGCTCAAAATGCTTCATATGCCAAATTACTAAAGCCACCAGCATTAAGAAAAGATATTGGTGAGACACTAAAGCCTGAACAAGAGCAGAAATTTGGGCCCACTACACCTAAAATAGTAGGGCCTAGCCAACTTCTAGACATGAGGCTCAGTCAACAATAAGAAGTAGGGCCTAGCACATAGCCCATGGGCCAGCAAGATCAGCAACTGCTGCTGTTGCAAGATTATCAACCGTCGATGAGCCATCTTAGGGTCATTGTACAAATGGTTAGTTGGGGAAGTTGGGATGATGCCAAATTCTTCAAGGTGATTGATTATTCCATACAACCCACCATCTCAATCAATCATGCAAGGAGCGAGGTCTCAATACAAATAGAAGGAGGGGAATTGCATTGGTCACAACAAATTTTGGGAAACATTGCATCATTTCAAGTACAATTAGAAACTACTAAGGGTGCCACGATGATGGTCATGCAACACTAAGATGTAGCTGGAGTAGTAGAAGTGGTCACAGACCACATCAAAGAGTCATTTAATGTTCCTATTATGCCATCGGTAGATCTCACAGGAGCACATGATGCTCAAGTTCTAGCTAGTATCTCAATGACTTTTACAGAATATGAGGATGCTCTGGATTGTTTGTTGCAAATAGGATAAGTAATGACGTCCTTGTTTAACATCCCCCAAGATGTCATAGTGACATAATCAAACCTCATTTACATGAAGGAAAAGTTGGTTATGATTGAGGTTAGGGCCAAACATGTAGAAGATGAGTTGAGGAGACTCCAAGAGAAGTTCATTACCCTACAAGCTAAACAACGGGATCCATCCCAACTTATTCCAGCTAATCAACTAAAATAATTTAGGATAGAGTAACTAAATAAATTATTAGATGAGAATAAAAGGGTGGCAATGGAAAAGGAGAAGGTTGATTGAGATGCGTCAAAAGCACAAGCTCAAACATATGCACATGAAAAAGTACTCAAAGCCTTACAGGAAGAAAATAAACTCCTTGCTACCAAAAATTTTTAGCTAATAATAGATGAAAAAGAAAAGAATGTTCTTGAAGAAAATTTTCAACAAATGTGAGAAAAACTAATAAGAGTTAACTAAGACATAAGTCGCTTAGCCAGAGAGAATAGGACCCTCTCAATGGAGGAGGTATGCGCCATCCATTAGAAGAAAACCATTGAAATAAGCACATGGAAAAATGAAGCTAAGGGGCATGAAGAATTGAAAGATTAGATGGGGATGTATAAGGAGATTATCAAAAAAGAGATCCATATGGCTAAGACCCACATCAACTCTTTCAGTGCTTAAAACATTGACTGGTGGATCATACTGAACACTTACACCTTCGTCCACCAAGTAGAATTGAAGAGTCAAGACCTACAGATCCAAGATCTCATAGAATACATTGACTTGGCAAATAATTGGTATGCTAACTTGGCCATGTTAATAGCAAGGCATCCAAGAACAAATCTAGAAAAGTAGGTAGCTGCCACCTATGCCAAGTATGAGATAGAGTTTGTTGAACACAAGAAGACATTGTAAAAATTTGAGGTAGAAAACTCTAAACTAGAGGTGGTAAAAGCTAGATACCAAGGTCAAAAGGATGTTGCCACAGACTTGGCTCAATGACTTAAGGACTATCAAGAATTCAGAGATAAAGCTAGAGCCTATGAGGAGGAATGACAACGATTGGCAGCATGGTACGTCAAATCTAATTAGATGTTTTCACAATGGTCATGTCCATGGGAGGTGTTGACTCCATCAAACATTGGAACATCAACATGAACAACACATGATCCTTGAATAGAGGAAGAAAAAATTTAGGTGCTCCTTTAGAAGTATTCAATTTTAAAGCTTGGAGCATAGGATAAAGGAAAGAAGCCCATGGAGGAACCACTGCCATCAGGAAGCACATGAGTTCCAAATAATTTTGTATTTTATGTTTTGTATTGGTGTCCCAATTTTGTTTTGTCTAGTCCATAGTTAGTCCATAATCCCATACCTATCCACTATGTAATCAAATGAACTTGTTCCTCATTTTGTTTGACTTGAGGATGAGTTTATATTTAGTTGTGGGGGTATGATGAATCTGTTGGCACATTTTCAGCCACTACATGGAGCAGGAGTTTCAATTTACTTAAGAAGAATAAAAATAAAATAGGTGTTAAAATTCGGATGAGTTTTATGGTGATAAAAAACATATTTAATTTAACCTTACATTGGGAAAAGAATGTAATATCTCAGCATATTACATTCAACCAAACTTAGACTGGTTCAGTAACGGTGGCAGACATGGAATATACAGGGCCTGGCCACACAAATATATCAAGGATGAATATTATTCAAGAATGATGTTGGTCCTGCTTTCACAGAAGCCAAAGAACAGAGAAAATAGGTTCTGTTTTAAGAAGAACTAGTTACTGAATACTTTCAGAGACAAGGTTAAGCACAAATTTAAAAAAAAAATGCAGTATCAATATGGCAACAAAAACGCAGTGCTTCTTGCCGCTAAAATTTTGCCAAGAAAATGCCAGAAATCACTTCATATTCCTTTCGGAATTTTGTCAAACACTTGCCGCGAAGGGTTTCTTTGTTCTGTTTCCACAGTGAGCCTAATTTCTTGGCCAGAGACTACTGAAGACGAATGAAGCAGGGTTAGAATGCAGCCGGTTGCCATGCCTACGCCAATGCCTGCGATTCTGGACGGTTACCAGCAAAAACTACAAAAAAAAAATACAAATGCGCNGCGGATGCGGAAGACGTGGAGATGGCGGCAGCAGAGCAGCGGCAGGGTTCTAGCGACATCAGCAACAAACCAACGGTGGCAGAAATCATGACCTCAGGCCAATCCAAGGCAGAGCGGTGGCAGCAAAATAACGAACGGAGCAGTTCGGTGGAGAGAAACAGCACAAATCGCGGGAGAAAGCTGCGCACAAAAGAAGCCATCAAAGCAATGCAATTAACCGCGTTAGAAAACCATTTACATTTGAAACGTATTTGCCATCCCATAAAGTTAACGTATTTGCCATTCCATAAAGTTAATTTTATAACCGATTATATTTCTTAAAAAAAAATGAAACGTAAGCCTCAAAGATAATTATTGAATATAAATGCTGGATACTTACCTATATATTAAAATTATATTCAAAAACCAAATTCTTGAGGATATTTACCAATATCATATATGATGTAAACAGTTGTCAGTTGCAGATTTTCTTTTCATAACTATCTAAAATTGTTGTAACTTTCTCCTAGCTTGTTGGGAAAGTAATCTTCTAATTGGTTAGTCAGGTTACTTGAGAGAAAAGTTAGGAGAGATATTTTTGAGATATTTTTGGGATATTTGGAAATTGCAACTTACCTATACATCACTTAGAAGACTTGACATCTCATTTGGAAGAAGCAAAATCAAAGAGATATATATGTATGGAGTATTATAGCTTGTATCCCTATGTATCTTTAAGATT
>MNCI01025678.1:286166-305459 GCA_015680685.1 Gnetum montanum
AGGACACTCGTTGGCGGTCGCGTCCCAAATGGTCGCCAACAGAATCATGGTTTGCCAGGCCCCAATGTTGGTTACATGATATCAGGTACGTGATATTGCAAGCCTGGATATGATATCACATACATGATATAATGATTCCTATGTCAGCTTATAAATATAGCATTCAGGTGCACAGTGAAGGAGTATTTTGGATAAGTCTTTAGGGTTGAGTCTCTTTGTCAATTTTTAGTTAGTTTTCAATTCTTTTTTCAGGTGCATGCTTGCAATGTGATACTTGCAATTGTACAGAACCTTTATTCGAGTGTGATGTACTTGGACATGCACACGATCAACAATAAAGATTGAGTTTACTTCATCATTGCAGCATTCACTTAGCTTTTATTTGCTTTAATTGTTAATTATTTATTGTTGTTTTTCTAGTTAATATTTCCTTTATTGTCATTTACACTTTTTGTTGTTAATGTGGAATGAGTACGTCTTAATCACGAACATTTAAGTGTAACTACATGGTAACCTAGTAGTGTATCAAGTAGTGCTTCAAGTGATGTGTGCTTGGTAATCCCAGAAGTAGTACACAAAGTCCAAGATGTGTACGGATGATTATGGATGGATGCTAATTGCACTTAGGCTAGCTTAGATTTTATTTTCCATTGTTTATTAGTTTACTCAAGTAATTTCTCATTGTCTTTAGGAGTAGCATAGTATTAGAAATCACATCATACACCTCACTTTGGACTAAACCATATGTGACAAAGCACATGCTAGTCTAGGTGGGAAGACAGTGAACTACCATCAACGTATAACTATCTAGGTGCCACAACTAGTCCATCCACAGAGTTTGAGCGGATTGTATGTACATGCTCGTATTCATATGGTTGAGTGTAAGGGTACCTTACCACTCATCAATAAGCATCTTTTATCTTCCTTGTCCTTCCATTTTTTTAAAAAAAATTCACATGAAGCTTTATAGCTTAGCTTGATTGGTTATAGTAGTTACATTAACCAATTCTATTGAAGGCTTAATTAATTTAATAACTTCTTCATATAAGTTGTTAGATAGTTTTTGAATAGTTTTGAAAGTAATCCTCATTCTTTGAATGTATTGATCCTCTTTTGGTAGTTGCTGAGATATTTTACCATAACTATGTATAACTTTGATTACTTGATTTAGCTTTTTAGGTTTTGATTACTCCATATTCTAAATAAATTTCTTAATACTTGATTCGTTAGCTTCAAATTTAGATAACGAATTATCTAATTTATTTAATATAGCTCTTGCTAGTGATTAAGCTTGTTCAAATTTAATTTTCTTTTGGTTAAATTGAGCCACAAATTTAATTGATTACATCTTTGTATTATCTAGAAAATCTCATTTGAACTATGGTAGTTTATCTCTCATTTCTATAGTTAACATAATGAATTTTTGAGCTATCTGATTGACTGATTCATAAAATATCTTACTCAACTTCTTCAATTTCTACTTTGACTTCTCTTATCCATTTCTTTTTAAATTTTAGCTTAAAAGTCAACCCTTGAAAATTTGGTTGTAGTAAGAATAAATTATTTGAGGCTTTACTTCTTCTAGCCTCTTCTAATTATAAGATCATGCTAGCCAATTGTTCCTCGAAATATAAATAATTTTGCTTCTTCTTCACTAATAAAGACTCCTTTATTGTAATTTTTATCTTCATATACTCATTCAATTCCATAGAATCTTTGATCTCATCTTTCATCTTTAATATCTCCTATTTATTATAAATTAAAAATTATTTAGCCTTGGAAATTTTGTTATCTACCACTTGTCACATATCCTTGACTTGAACAACTATGGCTTCAGAGATGTCTTGATAAGACATAACAAAATTTGGCCTCCTTGTAAATGGATCATCTTTCTTGTATGAGAAGATAACACTAGTTTCAGTTTTTAGCTCATGATAATCTTCCTTCTTTTTCATTTACTTTGAAAGATCTTATAGCTACTTTCATTAGATAACTAGAAGAAAACTTTAGAGTAATTATAGGCTAGTGATGATGATCTGGGGGTTTAGATTTCATCCTATTTTAGTTAGTCATGTTATTATTGTTGTTGCTCCAATTGTTTCTAGTCTAGCTATTGTTATGTTAATAAATTTGCTATTTTTCTTCCTTTGCCTTGATAATCTCAATTCTAGCTTTTCTTATTATTTGGACTATGGGAAACTCAATGTTATTCAAAGAGAATCATTCATTAAGAAATGATTCTTCTAGACTATCGAGCTTCCAAGAAAAATACTTTTCTTCCATTATAGCTCTATGATCCTTACAGAAATCCCTAGCTAGTGGATGCTTTTGACTGTCCATCCATGGACACAATTGTACTGTGGGCTTGTCACACAATGATGCTAGGAGATTCATTAACAAAATTTTTCCCAACTACCTGTTTGCCTTCTCTTTAGCTTGATTTATGTCTTTGTCAGAAGTTCTTTGATAGATAATGTTTATTTCATTTGGCTGATAAACCTTCCTTAATTTTTTAGCTGAATAGGTTCTTCTTGGAGTGATTAGAAGATCACACTGCTTCTTATACCTCTTAGCCATTCCCTTTAAATTTCTAATATTATTGAATTTCCAAAAGCTAAATTTTAGGAAAATTTTTTTTATGTTTATAGGCATATCTTAAAGAACTCTCCCACATCTTCCTTCCTACCTCCAAAATGATCAAATAAGGAGCAATAAATCTTGAAAGCTTGTTGACATGTTCTTCAAAACCTATTATCAATAATACTATATATTTGGCATGAAGAAAGGAAACTTCATGGCATTATTCCTAATCTCTTCAAGTATTTGCCAATCAATTCTTTGAGGAGGAACTCATAAAATGAACTTGAACAAGTTAGGATAAACATAGTTCATTAAATATTTTAGAGCTTAAGAATTAAAATAGCTTCTCCAAAAAATGATTAGGAAGAGATCATAGCATGGTTCTTTTAGCTTAGGTTTACATTGTAAGTTAGAACCTACAAAAGTAGGCACTATGTAATCTAGCTTAGGTACCTTGCTTAAGAGGTAATTCATCAAAAATGAGCTTAAAGTTGGCTATGTTTTTATTCATGGATTTTTTACAAGCTTTGCTACAATATATCATTCATGTATTACATTTGGAAGAGATTTTTATCATTTTTCAAAGCTATGCAAGCTCAAATATAAGAATCATCAACAAAATTAATATCATGGTCTATACAAAATTTAAGTGCTAAAATAAAAATTCTAGGTGGGAATCTAAGTTCATTTTCCTTTGAAATGGTGCTTTTGTATTCCTAGGCCTTGGTGAGCTATTGTGGCATAAGCTTAGAAACTTTTCATGTATCTTGATGCAGCTAAACATTTTCACTCAGCACTTCTTTATTAATTTTTTGTAATTCTTCTTCATTACTATCTAGCTCCATAATCCCATATAGCTCCTATTTCTTCTTGACACTAATATTAAGATATTTCTCGATGTTTCTTCTAAAATAAAGCTTTTCTTTCTCATATATGGTTTCATCCACTAATTAGTTAATAACATTTCTAATCATATTTTCCTTTAGTCTAAAATCAAGCTTATAGAGTCATGCCTTTTTCTATATATTTTGTGCTAATATTTCATGGATTTAAGACCCATGAGACCTAATTTTTCAACAAGGTCATGCTCCTTGTCCAATTAAAAAAACTCTTACTCATCTTGTTCCAATGTCAAACACCTAATGTTTATCCATTGTTGAAGTTGAAAAATGTTAAGGTTAAATGGTTGCAAATAGTTGAAAAAATTGAAAGTATCCACATAATAAAAATTTTGAGGTGCTTCTTCTCTTCCCTTTCTTTGTGAGACATTCTGAAGCTTATGTTTTGTAAAGAAGCTTGAGTTATGAGTTTACTCTGCTTCTAGCTCTAAGAAGTCTTAGCTTTAAAACTCAGCTTGTGCTCTATAACGCTATACTACAACCTTGCTGTAAAATTCAAAACTCAGTGCAACTCTAATAGATAATATCTGAAATTTTTAGTTTTAATTTTTCTTACTTTGAGCTAGTCTATTGAAATCAACAATTGATATATGTCCTAAATCTCTACACCCATTATATTTGATGAGCTAATTTCTTTAAGAGAGTCATAAGATCATTAAAGCATAAGGGCTTCTTGGTTCAATTCATAGCATAATTATCTTGATTATTAACATTTTTTTCTTAAATATTTTACACATCTTCTTTCTAGAGTTGATTCCTAGGTAGCTTTTAGAATTATTTTAAGGCTTTAAATATTACTAAGTTGATGTGACATTGATTTCACATCATGAATTTAGAATCATTTTTCCTTGTTAATTTTTTCTTTAATACCAAATATTGGTTTCATGCTAAGACTTAAATCTAGTTTAGATTTCATATCTTCATGTATTAATCTTTGTTAAGTCATTAAAATGCTATGCTAACGTGTCAACATGAGCTATGAGTAGAACCATTTTGTTGATTTCTTATAGAACCAAGTTTTGGTTCTATGAACCTGGATAATAAGATAAGCTTTATTTACTTTTGTAGCTCTTTTGTGTTGTTTGTATGCAACTACCATGCTAACCTCACTTGTAGAATCAAATTAAAGCCTTATTTTAGAACCATTTTTTGGTTCTACTAACTTTGTGCTAACATGGAGATTCCTTTAAGCTTATTTGAAGAGTTAATTTCAAGCTCTTTCATAGAGCAAAATCTTTCTTCTATAAGCTTATTAATCCTTGTAAAATTGGGTCCCACAAAGTTTGATCATTCTTTGTAGAACTAATTTGAAGCTCTTTTGTAGAATTGAACTTTAGTTTAATGAAACTTATGCTTGATCTTATGTGACACTTTAACCATTGTTATAAGATCAATTTAGATTAGAATCTTAGAAATTTATTTTTTAAACTTCATTTGGTTTCACTTTGCTTAAATAGATTAAAAATATAATTTAGCATGTGTATAAACTTAGCATGCATGTTAAATTTAAGTAGTTTTGTTATGTGCCCAACGATTTGTAGAGTAGAGTTTAAACTTAGAAGAATAAATTTTTGGTTCTACAAGCTTTCTTTGTTTTATAAGTTGATGTGTTTTGTAGACTCATATATGCACTAATTTGTAGAATTGAATTTTTGTTTTATGATCTACTTTTATTTCTTAAGTCTATGTGGCAAATGGTGAGTTTTACTTATAGAACTAAATTACCACCTTCGTTGTAGAATCAAATTTTGGTTCTATGAGCTTTTAAGTAATGTAGCATTGTAATGGTGTGAATGAGCACTTCATACCTCTATAAAATTAAATATTCAATCTTCTCTTTAGATATAAGCAAACTTGTATGAATGGTGATTCATAGCTAGTTGGTGTGGTAGAACTAAGATTGAGCTTGTTTGTAGAACCAAATTTTTTGTTCTACAAGCTTCCTTACCAATGTGTATAAAATTTCATTTTCACTTAAGGCTTTAATAAAAACACATGATTTTTTTCTTTTAGAACTAAATTTTAGTTCTACAAGCACTTCTTATATGAGTCAAGTGAATTTTTTCTTGTAGAATAAAAAATGAGCTTATTCATAGAACTAGATTTCCATTATACAAGCTCTTACCTACTAATGTGTTTAATAATTTAAAATTCTATAGAGATAAATTTTATCTAACTCATAAAAAATCAAATCTTGTTTCTATAAGCCTTTTCTAATTAACTCAATGTTGATGAGATAACTAAACCCTTTGTACAACCAAGCTCTTTACGATCCAATTCTAATTATTTTGATTAAGTGGGATTCTTAAGTTAGTCTTATGGTTACTTGGATTAAATATCTTTAGGCTTATCTAAAGATTAGAATTAATTAGGCCTATTATTTTATGGGAAGATTTGTGATCATGACTCCCAAGACCTACATTTAACTTAGATAAGATTCTTTTCTTAAAGGTACCATAAATTATGAAGCAATTCTCTGAATGGTTACTATTATAAGTGTCACCTTGTTTATTGGATCTTAATATCGCATGTCTATATCTCTTAATTATTCTATATCTAGGTCTCAAAAACCTTCATCTTCAACTTTTTAAGGATCTCTTTGATTTTAATTATTTTCTATAAGCATGTAATGGACTTTTAGCTTATGACTAGTATTAGATTATTCTTTTAAACTCGTATAATTATGTACTTTCTTTTGAAACAAGCTCATTCTTTGTTTAAATCATTTTATGTAAAAATCATTAAATAAAATGATTGTTCTTCTAGAAGTGAGGTTTGGACCTTATTCTATGAGTTCTTCATCTTTCATCGATTATTTATTCATCTTAACAACTATAGAGTACTTCATCAAATGAGTTGAAGCCATCCCTTTTAATTTTTCACTTCTAAACATATTGGTCATTTCATTTTTCATCATATCATTACCCATTTTGATATTCCCTTTCAATACCAAATTACATAGTCATTTTCATCTATTTATTATAACTAATTTAATAATCAAGTTGAGTCAACCAATAAATCTCTAATTTTCTTACTCAAAACCATGGTTGAAAAATCCCAAAGAAATTCACATTCTTAGTTATCACATGCCTTTTAGGTCTATCAAGCCATCTTTCATAATGCAATTGGTTGCACCTTATTCATGCTAACCTGTGGGTCTAAAGCAATGTTGATAGTAGAGTTGGATGTACCTTCTCTTCGAGTAGCTTTGAATAGTAAAATGATAGATGAAGTGAATAATAAGATTCATTATGTTGAGCTAGATACACTTAAGGAAAATCACAAGTAAGTAGCTATTAACCAACATAATCATCAAGAAGCTATGCAGCATTGTCATGATAAGCATGTTCGACTTAAAGAGAGCTAGAATGATGATCTAATTTTGTGTCACTTATAAAATGCTAAACTTACAAAGTTTTCTCCTAACTAGAAATGTTCATTCATCTTCACCAAGAGCCTAAGTAATGAAGAATATTATCTATTGGATTAAGAAGAGAATCAATTTCCAAATCTCATTAATCAAGCTTACCTCAAGAGTTACTACATATAGGCTTTAAAAAATAGGTTTTCTCTAATCATTTTATCCTCGCATCTATGTTTTATTTCTCCAATTTCAATGCTTTTGTTATCCTACTCTTCATCATTATTTCTATATGTCAGTTCTACTATTATTCCTTTAAAATTCTTTTACATAATTTCATCCATTTTTTTCCAGTTCCTACTTATGTCATTCTACTAATATTTCTTCCATAACATACTATGGTGAAAATATTTATAAGTAATATATCTCATGAAAAGAGTTATGAGTGTTCTCCTATTTTTACTCCATGTGAGGATGTGTTGAGTTTGAGTGGAACATGAAGAGAATTTATCATTTTATTTATTACTAATATCATTAGAGTGTGTGATCTAGCCATGTCCCACCTCTATGATGTAACACCTTTACATGATGTATGGGTGATATCTCTCATTTTTTTTCAATTTATTAATTTTCTTATTTTCAAACTCTATAATTTATCTTCCCTCCAACATGTTTATCTATTTCTTCTCAAACTTCTATTCCTATCTATTCCTCTTCTTCTCATCAATATATTAGTGAGGATTAAATAAATCTACTTTATTCTAGTAAAGGTATCTTATGTTTGAGTGGGATAGGATAATAAAATCATTAATGATATCATTTTGGCCATCATGTGTGTAGGATTTAGCTATGCCCCACTCCTATGACATAGGACCATCCTCATGATAGGTGTATTAGTGATGTTGTTGCTCTTCTCCCCTTATCCTACTTAATTTCTCCCATTTATGACATGTACATCATTACTACACCATCTATCTTCTTCTTGATGAATCCTCCTTTGGTATCTAAGAACCATCCATCAAAAGGAGGTAATATTTTATTCACTTTTTTAGTTCTTCAATAACCTAGATGAGTGTAGGTTCAACATTTTTAAATCTTCTTTTACATTGAATCTTCACTCTTTTAAGTGTACAAACCATGATGTGTCCCCCCTAAGACCTCTCACTATATCTTAGTGTCAATCAGGTTCAATTAGGTTCAAAAAATATAATATTAAATCATGAATATTTTATCATCTCTTGTTAGATGGAATTGACACATGCACATACACCCACATGCACATCCACATGTTGACTTTCACATCACTACTTTGCATAACCTACATAAACTCTATTCAAACACCATCTCTAGCAACATTTTAGGCTTCAACATGCTTTTTGTAGTCAATCCTAATCATGTCCTGGAAGACAGACCTTAGTTTTGCTACTTTTGATAGATTTTTAAGGCTGAAAAAAAGATGTTTTACATAGGTGGTATTGGCAACATCACCTCCATGCCACCTACATTGCATCACCTAAAAACTCATTTTTGGATAATTTTTAAAGTTCCATTGAGCTTCAAACATTTATCTTGCATGAATGTTTGGATGAAAGGTATTAGTTTTGGCACTTTTGATAACTTTAGGGGTGTTGTACTTACTTTTTTTTTGCTTTGTTTCGAATCAAAAGTAAGTATGGTTTCAATGTCCTTCTATAATTATTTGAGCATTAAATACTCCAATCACAATCATAAGTGTTAAAGCCAATGATAATCAAATTGTATTTTCTTTAGTACTATAGCATAAAATGCTTTATAAGAAGCTTTGCAAGACATTTTTTTAGTCTTCAGAGGTCTTTAGAGATCATTCAGGATCATATTTGAGCTTTTCAGCATCAATTCTAAAACCTTTGAAAAAATCTTGAAAATGGTAAAAATTTTTCTAAGTATTATTGATGTAGCATCAAAATTTTTCTAAATATGATTGACATGGTGTCAAAATTTTTCTAAGTGTAAAATGATGTTAGACATCAAAAGTAAGATTGACATGGGATGTTAAAGAGTAGGAGGTTGATGTCAAATGTCAAAACTTAGAATCGACATCAAAATAAAAAGTAACGTAGGGCATTAAAGCCAAAGGTCAAACTTGCTATTTTCAAACTTGTGTTAATTTTAGACAAGTTTCTAAAATGAAAGTTTAGTTTTAGCAATCCTAAATTAAACTTAGAAACTTTGAGGCTATAAATACAACCTTGAAACATAAGTTTAGGATTGGATCTTTTGGTTGGATGGTTAGATTTTTGAAGATTTAGAAAAGGTTGGATCTTTGGATATTGGTTTGATCTTTTGAGATTTTAGAGCACTGATTAGATTTTAAGAAAATAAGAGTAGGAGTGCCTACCACCATTGCAACATTCACATGCTCCTTGGCTACTTTTAGCATCTTCTACACCTCAAATGTCTCTTCTAGAGATAGAAGTTTTGCGCTTCCGCGTCACTTTCCAAAGTTAGAATTTTTTAGATCCCATGTTAATAATGAGAACCTTGGTTGAGATAGCTTTGTTTTGGGTCAAAATTGATACTAGATCATGTCTATGACTTCTTCATGCATCACCCAACCATCTAGAAGTTCAATTCCATCCTTTGAATCAATATTGTGCTCCAAATCTAAGTTTCTTTTATCAATTCTTTCACACTTACGTTTTTCTCCCACAATTTGTAGTTTGGTTCTCCATAGAAGGTGAATGCTTTGCTTTTTTTTTTCTTTTGTTTTTATCAATACAACATTTGCATATGGAATGTTTTTCCATATTGGCACAATCTCTCTAGTTTACTATTATTTACACACATTCAATGCTTTCTTAAATTTCTCTCTCATTTATTATGTTACTTTCTTGTAACATTGAAATTATAGAGATTTTAATATTTTACACTTAGCCAATCTTTAACATTCTATGCTTAGCTATTCTCTTATGTTAAAACTTGTCTTGTGTTAAAAATTTTCTCACATCAAAACTTTAGTGTTTGAATGTTGTACGTTCTTTATTTATACTTTATACTTCATTTTTATTTTAACATTTACAGTTTATTCCACACTTTTGTCCAATGATTTTACACAGTCATTTTTGACATTAAAACTTCACATTTTTCATTATTTTCTTGCCATTTCTAGAGTGTGTGTAGTAGGCTAAGTCTATATTTGATTAAAGAATTTGTGCCCCTTTGTTTCATAATCATTGATTTATCAAGGGTTACATTGATTTGAAGACCATTTATGATCACACGCTAAGTATCTCAATGGAGGTGTTCTCGTAGAAATAAAAATAATATTTTTGACACTAGAAGGAGGATCTATAAGATTTCTAGTGTTTTAGACTTATTGCTTGCATCCTATAGGTTTTTTCTAGCACTTAGAATTCTCCTCACTTTTAGCATTTTTATTTAGTTTTATTTTCTATTTCTATTTGTACTTAATATTTATTTCTTTTTCAAAGTTTTTGTAGGAGACTCTCTTTGACATCATGATAGGGTAAGGATCCAACTCATCCTAGGGCTGTTATTTTCATAAGCTGATGGAAATGTGTAAAGCTCAGAAACGTATGACACATATGACATAGCAGCACTACAAAGTTGCATGCATGAAAAGAGAGATAAGCATCACATTTCTTGAGAATGAGTTGAGAAGGATGGCTGACTATGAGATGACCAATGGTTTGGAATCTATCTTACCTAGTTCAAACTAATCCATTGAGCTCACCTAGTCTGAGCAAGCCATACTTGTAGAGTATTTTCTTGCTAGGGACAAAATACAAGACATGGCAAGCAACATTAGGAAACATCTAATTGGAAACCCCAACATTAATGTTAGTAGCTAGAATTTGTAGCTCCATGACTAACACAACAAAAGTGATGGTGTCAATATATCTAATGGTAAAGAGAATGCAAATTCTCATACTTCATTACTTGCTAGCCTTTATCAACAACACACTACCTACTTATTTAACTTTAGTTTGTAGCATATTAATCTTATTAATTCTAGGAATTTATTTTCAATGCATGTTTCACAAACCATTACTCCCATTGCTCCTACTTCCACTAGTGTAGTGTCATCTATGATTAACTTACTTCCTATCTATATTTTATTTTCTAACACTACTATAGTCAATCCTTCTCTCCTTACATTGGCACAAAGTTTAATCCACTACCTAATGCTATCCAACCAGTATCACATATGCCACAAAGTTAATTAGCACAAGTGTTATTGCCATTTCTTTCACCTGTGCAGTATGTACCCCTATATAACATACCTTAAATTCCTATGTTGGTCACTACACCACCATAACACTTTTTACCCTCTCACAATTTCATTTTGGGTAAGCCTACAATTCTATTAGTTCCTTGTGTTCCACCTAAATTAATGCTCTTATTGCAAGACCTCAAGTCTAGGCTTTAGGTGAATGAAGATCAAATGTGAAGAGTCACTACATTACACGGGGGTAGTCTTGTAGTCTCGATTATAAATCTTCTCATTAATTCTATTAGTCCTTTGATTCCTCTTGCTCAAGTTTCCAAAGGCATTTCATTATCAAATTTTGCTAAGTATAATTGAGAATTTGATCCTACGAATCATGTCATTATCTTTCGTAGCAAATACATGCTACTAGACAATTATTCCCACACCATCCTTAGAAGCTTTTCAAATTGCTTAACTAGAAAAGCACTTGAATAATAAAGAATGATCCCGCATGGATTTATCACCTCGAAATAAATTTTCATCACCTTCATGAAGAGGTTCAATTATAATATTACTAAGGATGGTACTTTGTAAAAGATCTTAATAATAAAACAAGCCCATAATGAGTCCATTTCCAAGTTTCTTTATAAGTAAACATAAACAACCAGGGAGCTTTTACATTAACTTCTTGATGATTAGCTTCTATAAATTTTTGAGGGAGCTATCAATGACTACATTAGAGGTAAGCTAGTCTACGCCAGGCCCCTTAGCTTGCATGATGTAATAACCTTCACTAAATACATTAAGGAGGTGGCCATTCAATGCAATGATCCAAAGTAAGTCAACTTTAAAACCAAAGCCAACAAAGTAGTAAGTAGAGATAATTATACCCACAATACTGATTAGATAGTGACTTCAATGAACTAAACTGTAGTAGGTCGATCATCAAGCAATGAAAGTAAAGAGAGGAATAGAAATGTAAGTCCCAATTCAAAGCCTGATAGTGGTGGACAAAGCACATTCAATAATGATGTGCAATTAAGGAGGCATTAAAAAGAATGATCTAAGTATCACAAATTTCCAATGACGTACATGCAACTATACAACACACTGCTAAAGGATGGACACCTAACACCTAAGAAAGTTTCAAAACAAATGAGAGCTTGGTTCAAAAGGGTTCAAACCTTCGCCATTCATCCTTCCCAATGCATAGAAGGAGAGCTAGTTATTTCTAAGTGCTATAATTCCAACACGTTTGGCTACTATCATGAGGTGCTAGGCCATGATATGAAGTATTGTAACACTCTTAGAGATGATGTTGAGGAATTAGTAGAAAAAGAAATAATAATGTTTAATAATTATGTCCAATACAATAACCAAAATATGAAAATTTATTAGGATCCTTTGAATTTCCATTCAAGAAAAATTTCAGCCTTTTACTAGCAACCCAAATAAAGTCATCCATGAGCTCCCTTAGTTATCCAAATGGATCCCTCCTCCTATCATTCTCCCTCATCCTCTTACTTAAGCCCATCAAGACCTAAGAAGTATCTTGTAATTAATCTTCCTTGGAATGTTGCCAATGATTCTCCTTTTTAGAATATATGGACTTCATTAATCATTGATATGACTCCTTACTATGATGAAGTTTCATTGCCATCTTAGTCTACTTTCTCTTATTCTTCCTCTACTCCAAGGAATAGAGTCCTCACACCTACTCATCTTGTTAATTATTCTCCTATCTTACCTTATGCTATCTGTTTACGATATCATCCTTCATCTCCAACCAATTCACAAAAAGCTCCCTTGCTTCCTATTTCCACTTCACTCATCAGAATCCTCACAAGGATCCAAAAGAGGTAGTGATAGTTGACAAGGGGAAAGAGGAGTAACTGGCTAGTAAGCAAAACAAAAAGAAAGTTTCATTCAAAGGTGCATCAAATGAAAGTCCCCTTACTTTCATTATTATCTTAACTCCACCAACCACATCTGATGCTATATCCCTTGTACTAGCTTCCAAAAATACAGCTTTTGAGAATAATACTGTGCCCCAAATTGCTACTATCATGAAGTCAAAAAGGATAAACCTTTCTCTCTTTATCCTTATTTTCAATTCAAAGGAACATCTTTTGACATTGGAGGAGTTGCTAAAGTCTATCATAGTGCCTTTCAACATTCAGCCCCATGTTCATGTGATCTCATTAATGCTTAATCCTCCATGTTATGAGGATAGCTATTTGTTCTTTAAGGGGGAGAACATTAAAATACATTCTACAATGGATGCCATGTGCTAGCTTCCAATTTACATCACTCTAGGGATCAAAGACAATGTGTTGCTACCATTGGTGCAAGTGGATGATGGAGCTAGAGCCAATATCATCTCATAGGCAGTTATTGAGCATGTTAGCCTCAAAAAATAGGTCACATACTTTAACCACAATTATTCTCTAGTTTTATTTAGTGGCACTGCAGTAGAAATCCTATGAATGATAAAATTATCTTTTTCCATAAGAAGTATGATTATGTTTAAGGTTTTATTTGCTAGCATTAGAGATTTATTTAGAATTAATTCTATCTTAATATAACGTTAGTTAGCATACCATGATGTTGTTTCATCACCTTTGCATCAAGAAATATGATTTCCTTGTAAAGATAAAGAAATTGTCTTGCGTGCCAATCCTAAAATCCTAGCTATTTCATGATTAGAAGAGTCTAGCTTAGGATCTTAACTTGATCTTATTGGTCAAACATCCTCAACAAAAGAAATTAAAGAAGTGAATATGACCATTCATTGGTCATCTAGCATCTATAGATTTGTGGATCTAGGATTTGGTGAATTAGATATCATTGAGCCCATCAAGAGTGTAAAAGTTTCCACTAGGTATGATGCTAGGAAATCCATCACTGAGGTATCATAGTCCTAAATATTTTCTTCCCTTTCAGTACTTTATCTTTATTTATTATTTATTTTTCTTATGTTTTTATGTGTTTCTTATTATGAAGTTAGTTTTAGCTTCTAGACATGAATTTTATTATTTAGCTTTGTTATTTATAATCATGTCTTCTTAATTAGAATATTCTTATTACTTTATTTTAATATTTACTTCTTTCATATTACATTTTTATTGCATTTTCTATTCAGTTTTTGGTTCATATTTTCCCTGAAAAAATCACAAAGTTACAAATATAGAAAATTAAAATAAAAATCATTAAAATAGAAAACTAAAAATATGATAAACAAATAAAGCTCAAAGTCCATACTTAATGATAGCTTTGTAGCAAAATATTGTGACATAATTCTTAATCCCCATACAAATATCCATGTATATTCATTTCAACATTTAGAAAATTTATCACTTTTAATTTTTAATTTTCTGTACCTTAAAAAAATTTCTAACTCTTCTATCTTCTTCATGCCTTAAGAAAATTTACTAACTCTCCTACATTTCCTAGAAAATTTTCTAACTCTCCTATCATTTTTAGACTTAGTAAATTTTCTAACTCCTCTATCTTCTCTAGACTTGGAAATTTTTGTAACTCTTTTATCTATCCCAGACTTTGAAAATTTTCTAGCTCTCCTATTTTTTCTAAACTTAGAAAACTTTCTAACTCTCCTATCTTCTCCATGCCTTAGAAAATTTTCTAACTCTCCAATCTTTCCCATGCCTTAGAAAATTTTCTAACTATATTACTTTCTCCATACCTTAGAAAATTTTCTAACTCTTCTATCTTTCCTAAAGTTAGAAAATTTTCTAACTCTCTCTCCATACTTAAATTTTTCATTCTTTTTCAAAACTTAGAATCTTCTTCTTATCTCTTCCTTGAAAATGTAAATTTTTTTCTTTTTTTTTCAACTCTTCTTATTTTGTGCAAGAAAACTTGAAATATTTTCTAACTCTTCTTCTTATTGTAATTCCATTTTTATGTAACTATTTCTTTCTCTCTCATGCTTTATAGGCCATGGATCCTAAGTTATTCCTTCGTTTATGTAAACCACTCATCTTGGATAAGGCCCATGGTCAAATATCCTAGCCTCTTAATGAGGATTTGATTGATTTTTTATTCCTTGACCTCTTAGATTCTACAATCTCGAACCTCGATATCACTAAGGAAGACTTAATCCCTTGAACCAACCATTCCTTCTTGGACCACGAACTTGTTTTCACTAATGATCCATTACTAGAGCTTATTGTAACAAATCACCAAAATGAGAAAAGGATGTTGTAGCTAGGGACAAATATAATTGACAATATTAAGAAATCTATTTTAGAAACACTTAGAAAAAAATTCTATCACCTTTTCATGGGGATATGATAACATGCCTGATTTGGATACCATTCTTGTCCACCATAACATCATACTTGAAGAAGGTTCAAAGCTTGTCAAGAAAAAAGCTCGAAAAATAAAGCAGGATCTAGCCTTAGTCATAAAAGATAAGATCACCAAAATCTATAATGCTAGATTTATATGTTCCATTGATTAGTTTGATTGGGTATTTGATGGGATGCGATATCGCATGGGCCACGATATTGCGTCTGTCGCTATATCGCATCCCCCGCGATATCACGTCTTCCCCTGCGATATCGCGTATGCAATATTGCAGTCCGTCGCAATGTCTATAAATAAGAAGTGGCTCTCCCTTATTCATCAATTAGGTGTTAGAAGTAGTGAAGCTCTGGTAGTTTGATCTCTCCAGAGATAGATTATTTTCTAGTGTCTACCCACAGTGTGGTGAATGTGATTGTACGACATTCTTTATTCGAGTGTGACGTACTTGGACATGCGCATGATCGACAATAAAGATCGAGATTACTTCATCATTGCAGCATTCATTTTGTTTATTTAATTATTATTTATTGCTTTCTCTCTCACCCTCATCTCCTAGTAACGTGGAATGAGTACAACTTGATTACGAGCATTTAAGTGTGACTACTTGGTATCCCAGTGGCGTACCTAGGATCTGCGCTTGGTAACCCCAGTGGTAGTCGTGCATGAAGTCCAAGATATGTACGGATGATTAAGGAATTGGCTACTCATCACACTTAGGCTAGATTATATCTTCTTACCCTTTTCCTCCTAGCTTAGCTTAGTTAATATTATTTTCCACTGCCTTCAGGAGTAGCGTTAGAATTAGGAAAAAATCATACACCTCACTCTGGACTAAACCATATGTGACAAATATAATACTAGTACAAGTGGGAAGACAACAAACTGCAACCTAAGGATAACGGTGTAGGTGCCACAACTAGTTTGTCTATGGAGTTTGACTTGATCGCGTGGGAGTGCTCGTATTCGTATGGTTGAGTGTTGGGGGACCTTGCCACTCATCATTGGCGCCGTTGCCGGGGATGATGCTAGTTATCTAGATTAGTTATATCATGCAAGGTTGCTGTAAAGGACTTAACGGTATATCTTTTAGAAAGAAATAATTATTAAAATTCACATCTAAATTCACACATAGTTTCACAAAAATGCCTCTACAAGATTATAATAACGCCACACTTAGTGAGGAAGTTCATTAGAGAACCAACGAACTCTCTGACGATGAATATTGGAGTATACAACCTAAAGTGGGAGTTTCTTATACACATAAACAAAGGCCACATCGTCCCAACGCATGAAAGCCTAACTTACCCGATGACGATGAACCCCCATTGGCCACTACAAGCCTAACGCAAATACAAGAGGCTGTTCGAATCTCACGTAGGCATCGTAAAGAGAATCGACTACCCGGGCTCAATTTAAACAACTTTCCTACATTTTCAAGAGGCTATGACTTAGATACACGTCAACATCTACAAGCCTTCTACGATGCCTACACATGGAATAACATTGATAATGGGTGGAAAAAAATTAAGCTCTTTCCTATGAAACTCATTGACCAAGTAAAAGTATGGTATAGATCGTTAAAACCAAATTCAATATGACGCTGGTCAACAATGGTAGAAGCCTTTAACAAAAAATATCAAACCTACGCAAGAGTGTCAGCCTTGAGGAAACAAATCCAAGGATGGAAACAATCACAACATGAACCCTTGGACATGGCCTTAGAAAGATGTTATGCACTATTAAACAACTTTCCAGGCCATGGGTTTTCTGAGGAAAGGCTAATGTACCATATTATTGATGGGCTATGTAATGCAACAAGAGAGACCTTAGGAGTATATGCCCAAGGTCAACTATACGAACTACGAACCCACCAAGTTCAAGAGCTTATTAAGCGGGTAGAAAAAGAAGAAGGAGAATTAGCTAGATGGGAGAGTGTTGAAAAACATCAACGGGACCAAACCATTAACTTAATAAAGGTCTATGATCATAAAAAGGAGAGATCAACAAATCTCAAGGTGGAAACATCATCTTTGCCAATACAACAATCATTAGAAGAAGTCGAGGCAAAGATCTATAAGATGTTGGAATGGATGTATCAAAAGTGTGGAGAATTTATCAACACCATTGGAGATAGAGTTTTGACAACCCAAGAAGCAAAAAAAAAACATTAGACATTCAGAAAAAAATGAAGGGAATAAGTGCTCAACTACCAATCCTACATATGAATGCAACATATACCTGTATGATCACCCCAAAGGCCAATGCCCAATATTGTTACATCTACATGAGCATTGGGGAAACATGTTACATCCAGAGTTAGTGCAAAGATACTGTGTTCAACCATAGTGGCAACAATCCCAGTCGTGGTGGAGACCACCCTTAGACTAGAGGCACCCTTCATATTATCAGAACCCAAATGCTTATCAAGTTCAACATCCTGTTTCTCCAATTGGGCCACCACACTTTATCTCACCACAGTACTATTTTCCACAATACTATCAGCCCATACCTCCAACACAACCACCACCTTGTGCACCTTATACTCCTCCTAACTTTCAACATTCTCATCCTTTCCCTCCTTCCACAGTGCCACCAACTATTCCTAAGGTACCTATACCACCGCGGAAGCCCACGAACAACACTTGTGCTACTACTACCAACAGCAGTGAGAAACCTCCTCAACATCCAAAGCACCCCTTCTTTAAACACGGCTGTAAGAAGGGACAACATAATTCTGAGGCCACTGCATCCTAAAACTTAGCACAAGCCCCACACTATGGTGCACCCTTACCTTTGAAACGTCTCATGTAACTTTATCAAGGCCACCATCAAACACTCCAACAACCATATGGCCCAATGAACACAACCATGGGAGGCATCATCCTAATCCTTGCATACCATCTAACGGTCCCAAATATCATAGTGGCTTAACTCGTTATCTGGGAATTGCATCGTATAAATTGCCCCACTATGCTCATTATAATCAAGTGTGTGAACCCTGATGGGGTAAGTATGGCCACGTTCCAATACTTCCAACATGCAAGGATTCACATCCTTCATTTATTAATCCTTGTCATACTTAACCGTTTAGTTATGGGGGATATCCCCCATTCTAATAACAAGTAGGATTAATAAATATTTTTCATTTTCTTTAATTTTAAAACTTTTTGTTTTCCAGTTTTTCATTTTTCAACTTTTTTGTTTTATCTTTTTATCTTTTCATATTTCTGTGTTTTGTGTTTTTGTCTTTTTATGTTTTTGTAAGTAATCTCGTCTATGAATAGAACACTCATGTGGATCGTTGGTTGAGGTGTGTTTTATGTTATTAAGTCATGAGTGATCAATTATTTGGAATAGTGAGCCCATTACACCCACTCATCCACTCTACAAATAAGAGGGTTTGTTTAGGGGTACAGTGATATTCTTGACATTTTTAAAACTTAAAATTAATTTTGTGTTCATTGTACCTAGAATGAAGAAGGATGGACCAAGAGGGAATGATTAGGGTGTGACATCAAGGGGACTTGTGGATTCTCTTTGGTAATGTCTATGGGAGATATCATGCAACATGGTTGTACTAAGATCCTTGTTGAAAAATGGGAGTAAGAGTAATCAAAAGGGCACTCAAAATCACATGCTGTTCTAGTGGGTCCCACTAAAAAGACATGCACCCATGCTTGAAGGTTGGCAGCTTCTTTGGTTTCAGTAAAGTGAAAAAAAAGAGAGAAGAAAAGAAAAGAAAAGAAAAGTGCCACAAAACAAAAATCACTCCTTCCTTGAACTAAACGCCAAGTGATCGTAGGCCTTGTTGTTATGGTACTCTCATAATCGTTCATCATGGGATGAAACAATGCGATGTCACTGATTAGAGGTATGGACTTGGTCTTGATCTTGGAATGATAGGTTAATGACAC
>MNCI01025678.1:305579-365346 GCA_015680685.1 Gnetum montanum
CCTAAGCAAAGAGGACTCAACATTATAA
The DNA here is from genome assembly GCA_015680685.1 of Gnetum montanum. Classification (NCBI taxonomy): domain Eukaryota; kingdom Viridiplantae; phylum Streptophyta; class Gnetopsida; order Gnetales; family Gnetaceae; genus Gnetum; species Gnetum montanum. Next base: position 305,608 of record MNCI01025678.1, read on the forward strand.
TCTTTCGGGGACATGTTCTTCCAATAATTAACATCACATGGAAATAAAGTAAATGTATTAAGGTAAGCAGTAAGGTATAACCTAACTTTGGTAACGACCTTACTAACAATTGGTCCCGTGTGATTGCAGATGGCCCCGAAACATGGACAACAGGAAGGTCTTGCTCAAGGTGCGATCAAACGATCTTAGATAGGTGGAAGACAAGTTCCTACTGGACAACATGTAGAATAGGAGGAACAATCATTCAGCATTCATCAAGAAGATCTTCCTACCGTACGGTCTGAGTAGGTAGAAGTAATTGATACCCTCTTTGAAAGCGGTGCTTGGTACTTAGGAGAAAGGTACCAGTTTTGGCACAATAAAGAAGAAGGCACCATGGTTAACATTTGTGGTGTGACTATTGATTTCTCTATTCAAGCCATTTCAGAAGTATTAAACCTTTTGAATACAGAATCGAAGGTTGCTCAGAACCAGCTGGACACTTTCAAAATCAAGCAACTTAATAAACTGTTGACAGAGAATAAAAGGATGGTAGAAGAAAAAGAGAAGGTTGACTGGGCTGCCTCTATGACACAAGCACAAACTTACGTGCATGCCAAGGCACTCATGGCCTTATAAGAGGAGAAACTCTAGGCCATACTTTGATGCCATTAAATTCTAAGACCTGGAGCGCAAGAAAAGGGAAAGACATCCATGGAGGAGCCACCTCCACCAGGAACTACATGACTTCCCATTTTTTGTAGTTGTAGCATTTTTTTTGTGTTTTGTCTTCCCACACTGCGGCATCATTTCATTTTTTGTTTTCCCCATCTAATAATCCCATACCTATCCACTATGTAATCACTGTAACTCGAGGATGAGTTTTTATTCAATCGTGGGGGTATGATGGGATGTGATAACGCATGGGCCGTGATATCACGTATGTGATATCATGTCCGTCGTGATATCGCATCCCCCACGATATCACGTCTTCCCTTGCAATATCGCGTACATGATATCGTAGTCCATCACAATGTCTATAAATAAGAAGTGGCTCTCCCTTGTTCATCAATTAGGAGTTAGAAGTAGCGAAGCTCTGGCAGTTTGATCCCTCCAGAGATAGATTATTTTCCAGTGTCTGCCCGCAGTGTGGTGAATGTAATTGTTTGGCATTCTTTATTCGAGTGTGACGTACTTGGACACACACATGATCAGCAATAAAGATCAAGATTACTTCATCATTGCAGCATTCACTTTGTTTATTTAGTTGTTATTTATTACTTTCTCTCTCACCCTCATCTCCTAGTAACGCGGAATGAGTACGACTTGATTACAAGCATTTAAGTATGACTACTTAGTATCCCAGTGGTGTACCTAGGATCTGCACTTGGTAACCCCAGTGGTAGTCGTGCATGAAGTCCATGATGTGTATGGATGATCAAGGAATTAGCTGCTCATCACACTTAGGCTAGATTAGATCTTCTTACCCTTTTCCTCCTAGCTTAGCTTAGTTAATATTATTTTCCACTGCCTTCAGGAGTAGCGTTAGAATTAGGAACACATCATACACCTCACCCTGGACTAAACCATACGTGAAAAATATAATACTAGTCTAGGTGGGAAGACAGTGAACTGCGACCTAAGGATAACTATCTAGGTGCCACAACTAGTCCATCTGCGGAGTTCAACTGGATCGCGCGTGAGAATGCTCGTATTTATATGGTTGAGTGTAGGGGTACCTCACCACTCATCAGTATCCAACATGGTGGTTGTTTCTAAGAAAAGTAGAGCTATTAGGATATGCATCAATTTTTGTGACCTCAATAAGATGATAGTAAAACATTGATAAACTCATAGACAGAACATTGGATTATGTCTTACTTAGTTTCATGGATGTTTTGTTGAGCTATAATCAAATTCAAATTAATCCTAAGCATCAACGCTTTATGACTTTCATGACCTCATGGGGAACCTTTTGTTATACAAATATGCCTTTTGAGCTTAAAAATGCCTGAGCAACATACCAATGGGCTATGATCTTTATCTTTAGTGGCTTGATGTTTGAAATTATCAAAAATTACATGGATGATCTAACAGTCAAGTATATCATCACAAAAATCATCCCATAGAGTTAGACCTACTGTTGACTTGTTGCAACAAGTATAACCTTTGCTTGAACCCTAAGAGGCACTTTCTTGGTGTAGAAATAGACAAGATGTTAGGGTTTCTAGTTTTAGCTAATGATATAGCAGTAGATTCCAACAAAGTCAAAGAAATCATGAACCTCCCACCACCTAAGTATCTTAAGGACATGCATATTTTGCAAGGTAGACTCTAATCCATTTATCATTTCATATGTAATCTAACTAAAAAATTTCATTTCATTTCTCACCTTCTTAAGCAATCTACAACTTTCAAATGGGACTCAAAGTGTGAAAAGGATTTCAATGCAACCAAGCATGCCCTTACCAATCTTTCCTTTCTCCATCTTCCTTAATTTGATCTTCCTTTCTATCTCTATATTTTTATGTCTAATCATTCTATTGTAGCTATGCTTTGCCAACAATGTGAAAATTATGCTAATATTCCTATCTATTATATCTCTTAACCCTTCTCTGATTGTGAAACATGTTACATGGACATGGAAAAATCTTGCTTGGGCCTTGTCTTTGCACTAAAGAAATGAATAAACTACCTATTGGGGGGTAACTATTCATGTCATTTGCAAAGATAATGTTTTATGATCTATTGCGAAACAACCCATACAATAACAATTGCATGGAAAAATGGAAAAATCTCTTAACTGAATTTGACTTATCATACCTTGTCCAACACTTGATTAAGGGATATGTTATCATGAATTTTCTTACTTTTTGTCCAATCTTTGAATCATCTATTATAACAATCCAACCATTCCCCAAGGAACCAAGTAAGGAAGAAATAATTCCTCCTCTAACTATGATGTTGAAACATGAGGATTTTGAGTCATAGTTATGTTTTGATGTTGTGCATACAATCCAAGGTTCAAGAACATTTTGTCTTTTAAACTACCAAGGTATGGATCTAATTTATCAAACTTATAAATTTAATATTCCATGTACTAAAAACGTTGCAAAATATGAAGGTCTTAATTGAGGTTTGTTCTTAGTCCTTTGACTTGGAATCAAAAGGCTTTTCGTACATGGTGATTTTCAATTGGTTGTATGTTAGGTAAATAACAAATATGCTTGCAAAGAGAAACATCTTTAACCTTATCTAAACTTTGCGAAAAATTTTATTTTTGAATTTAATGAATGCTTACTCACACACATCCATTGCTCAAAAAACATGCTTGTTGATGTGCTAGCTACTTTTTCTCTTCTTGCTAATCCTACTTTCCTCAAGGATTATTTATCTTATTTAACATAAGATACATCTATTACAATCATAGATACATAGTGCATTGGCTGAGTTAACTTAGAAGAAGAAGATTAATATAGTAATATCATATAATACTTGCAAATCGGAGAGATCCTTGAATATCTATCTTATTTGCAAAAGGATGTTCTTCATAAACATTCTAAACATTTTTTTATTATCAATTCTAATATTTTATTCATGTCTTTGCATCATGTCTTCTTCTACATTGTCTAAGTCATGACAAAGCAAAAAATATGTTAGAATGGGCTCATTCTAGTATCTATGGAGGCCATCTAGGCTCATGGTGTCTACTAGCTAATATCATTTTGTTGGGTTATTGGTGGCCTACAATGGCTAGGAATGCAAATATAGTAGTTAAAATTTTCAATGCATGTCAACATCAGTCTTTACTTATTTATATTCCATCTCAAGAGCTTAGGATGTCTAAAATTGTATGGCTTTTCCAGAAATGGAAAATTAATCTCATAGGCTCTATCAATCCTCCATCTTCTTCCCATCATGAGTCTATTTTAATAGCTATTGAATATTTTACCAAGTGAGTTGAAGCTATTTGCTTAAGAACAATAACTTCTAATTATTCTTGATGTTTTATTTTGAATCATATAATCACTTGCTTTGGCATCCCTCTCCACATCATGACTAATAATGGATCTCAATTCAAGAGTAAAGAACTAGCCAAATTTTATGATCAATACGAAATTACCTAATCATGATCATCTCCATATTACTTGCAATCCAAGGGCCAAGTCAAGTCAACCCGTAAATCTCTTATTCATTTGCTGAGAACCATGGTTGACAAATTTGAATGAAACTTGCATACTTAGTTATCCCATGCCCTCTGGGTCTACTCTACTATCTTCCAAATAGCAACCAGTTGAACCACTTTCATGCTTACCTATGGATTAGAAGCTATGTTGTTGGTGGAGTTGGACATGCCTTCTCTTCATGTGGTCCTAAAGAATTGAATAATAGATGAGGAGAATGACATCATCTATTGTGTTGAGCTAGACACACTTGAGGAAAATTACAAGAAAATAGTGATTAATATCCAAAATCATCAAGAAGTGATGTACAATCACCATGATAAACATGTTAGGCTCAGAGACATCAAGGAAGGTGACCTTGTCCTTAGGCATTTTCCTAATGCCAAGATGACCAAGTTCTTACCTAACTAGAAAAACCTCTTTACTATTGTTAAGAGCCTTGGCAACGGAGCATACTACTTAGCTGATTCAAATGGGAATCAATACCTAGAACTGGTGAATAGGACATACCTCAAATGATACTACATTTGAGATCCAAAAAAATAGGAAAAAAAGGTCAAGCACCATAAGGTTTACTCTAACTCTTTTACCATCTCATCTATATTTTATTATAATATTGTTGCTTTCCCTTTCTATCTCACTTTTCATTTCTCTTTATCTTCATTTTTTTTCTATTTTTCTTCTATCTCCTTCATTAAGCTTTGTCTATCTCTCCTAATCTCTTCATATCTCATTCTAGTAATTTTCTTCTACAACACACTATAGTGAGAATATTAATTAGAAATCTGTCTTATGTAGTGCAAGATGAGTTTTCTACCATTCTCAATTCCATATGAAGGTGTGTTAAGTTTGAGTAACATAGGAAGGAAAAAAAATTTATAAGGCATTAGTAATCATTAGATCATGGGATTTAGCTATGCCCTCCTTCTGTGGCATAGCATCTCATTTTAGGTGTATAGATGATGTCCCTTATTTTTTTTCTCAATTTTGCAAGTATATTTTTCATCTCTCCTCTTTCAATTTTTAGTTATTCCTCTAACTCCCTTACCCATGTCATCTACTTTCCTATGACTAGCACATTTAGTGAAAATTAAGTGACTTGTTCTATTTTAGTAAGGGTGTGTTGAGGACATGAATGGGATAGGATGTGAATATTGTAAATGAAATCCTTTTCGTCATTTTGAGTGTAGGATTTAGCAATGTCCCCTTTCTATCACATAACACCATCCTCATGATTAGTGTATCGATGATATCCTAATATGCTCTCATTTTTCTACTTTGTTCTTCCCAATTTTTATTTTTTAGGTACATTAATTCAACATCTAATATCTTCTTGATGGACCCTCCTTCAACACCTTAGCAACCTCCACCAAGAGGGGGCAATGTTATACCTACTTTTTTATTTCATTTTGATTCAAAAGTAAGTGTGGCTTCAATGTCCTTTCATAAGCATTTGATCATCAAATCCCTTAAATACAACATCACAAGTGATGAGTCGCATTGTTGGGCTATGTCAATAGGATGCCATCAATGCAACCTTGTTAATGGAATCTTGTTGACATGATTCTGTTGATGTGGGGTTTGATCCATTGACATGTACCTATTGATATTGCAACTTGTCTCTACCTATAATTGTGTGTATACTCATCACATTTATGATAGTCTTTTAATAGTTGTAGTGAAGTGCTTATAGTTTTTTCCATTAAGTGTTAGAATATTTTCTAAGTGTCCACAGTAGGAGTTAAAGAGTGTACAGATCTTTATTCAAGCATTGATATACTTGAGCACCTTAGTATGAATGGCAATAAAGACAAGCTTTTTTGATCAAACCTTGCAGCACTTGGAATAGATTAATTATTTTCTTTATGTATTTAATATTCATGTAATTTATCTTAATTTTTAAGTAATTAAGTAGAAGTGATTAAATAACAAACATAAGTATGACCACTTTGAGCATATGGTTAACACTTGGTAATCCCAGTAGTGCTTAATGTTTGGTAATCCAGTGGTGTTATAACATGTTTAGGATGTGTATAGAAGGTGGGAATAGATGATTATGTTGGGATTAGTTACGTATTAGCTAGTTATTAGATTATTTAAACATTTAATTACTTTATTCTTATTCTTAGGTGACTTAATTCATAAATGATAAAATGATAAAAATCATATGCCTCAGTTACACTTAACCATACACTTGCACTTCACAAGTAGAACTGGGAAGACAACGATTGTAATGATTAGATTCACCTCATGGAATCAATGTATTGAGAAACCTAAAGTCTTTGGAATTTTACTGGATTGCTTAGTGGACACTAATGATTCATATGGTTTGATGTAGGGTATACTCGCTACTCATCATTGGCACCATTGTTGGGGAATTTAGTTAGCCATGTGCACTATCTATGAGAATAGTGAAAATCACTAAAAAATCACTGTAATAGTATTAAATATTTATCTTTTTAAAAATATTAGTATTTTAAGTCACACAAATTATTAATTAAAAAAATGTCTCCTTCATATTGAACCAATAATGCATCATATCATGAGAACATTGATTAGAGAACTACTAGGATCTATACTAAAGAAATTTGAAGTGAGCAACCTCATGCATGTGTTTCATATGCTTATTTCCACCCTTACTACATGTAAGGACTATGTTCAACTAGTACAAACAATCCTAGAGTAGATGGAGTAAGTCTTGGATCATGGAGGGCTTCAAGGCCTAAGACCTCCTCTAAATTTAGAAAGGATACATCAAGGGACCATTGAGAGAACTATAGGAGCCATGGTGATTCTCCCAGTTCATCATTTTCCTCTTCCTCTTCAATTTTTAGTTCTGACAAAGATGAACACTGGTATAGAAATAAGGATACACTAAGTAGTCATGGTGGAGATAGTAGTAGAAAGCAAAAGAAGCATAACAAATTATCAAAATGAGCATAGGTGAGACTATCGCTATTAGGTGAATAGAAATGGTGATTATCATGATGACATGTATAACGAAAATGAACCCTTGATGGTGATTAGGAGCATGACACAAATCTAGGAGGTAGTTAGAATACCTCATAGGCATCGAAGGAAAAACTGCATCAAATGATTAGATATGAATAACATTCCTAGATTTGAGGGTAGCTATAATTCTGATCCTCAATGTCATCCACAAGCCTTTCATGATGCTTGCACCTTGTAAGATATCGAAAACAAGTTGCAAAAGCTTAATCTCCTCCCCAAGATACTCATAGAAGAAGCTGAATCTTGGTATAGATCATTAGATCTAGATTCAATCCATCGATGGTCCTTAATGCTTGAGCTTTTCAATGAAAAATATGAAACCTATAAGAGAGTGTTCGATCTAAGAAAAAAAATCTAATGATGAAAGCAAAGAAATTATGAATCCTTGGATGTGACCTTGGATAGATACCATTCTCTTCTACATAGATGTCTAGGTCATGGGTTTTCTCAAAAAGAGTAGCTTATTCACATTATAGGTGGACTTTGTAACCAAATGAGGAAGACCCTTGGGATCTATGCCCAAGGATGACTATTTGAATTGGGAGCTCATCAAATACAAAGGCTAGAGGAGTAGGTGGCAAAAGAAAAGGAAGAGCTATGGAAAAGGGAGATTGTTGAGGAATATAACTAGGATCCAACTATTCATACAAGAGAGGTCCATATGTATGATAAAAAAAGAGGATCTTGCAATGTGTTAATTTCACAACAAACCTTTACAATACAAAAGTCTATTGATGAGCTTGAAGCAAGGCTAGATAAGGTGTGGAAGTTGATGAACCAAAAAGTTACAACCTACTTGGAAACCATAGGAGAGAAGGTAGTGCAAGAATCAAGTGATTCAAACAAGAAGATGAAAAAGAACAATGAAACAAGTAGGAACACTTATTGGCAAAAGGGAAAAATGACTATGGTAGAAGAGGTTATAGACTCAAGTGTAGAAGAAGATGATGGATGTGACATTTGCCAATATAAACATCCAAAAGGCTATTACCCAGTTATGTTACATCTACTAGAGTTTGGAGCATTTTCTTTGAACCCCAAGTTTTGCAAAAACCTAGGAGAAGACCCCATTCAAAATGAAATTATAGATAGTTGTACAACCAAAACTACTATCCTAGTAGGATCCCCTATCAACCTCAACACTATTATCGACCGTAGTAGTAGAACCCATAGTCGTAGATGAGGCCACCAACAAACTAGAAATACCCTTATTGCTAGCCAAATTCTCATAGATATTATGTTCAACAACCTATTTCCCCAATTGGTTCTACTTCTTCTACATCAAATCACTACTACCATCCTCTTGAATATTATCAACAAGTAGCATCTCCTATGGGATCACCACCTCACACCTCTTATTCTTCGAAACATCCTCACTACTCTTATACTTCTCTCCATCCAATTTCACCTCTAGAAATTTAGGAAGAAGAGGCACAACAATATCAGTGAAAGAATGCCACTTGTGTTGTAAACATACATGGAAGTAATCATGTTAGTAGATCTCTGCAGAAAGATAGGAAACACGCCTTTTTTAGCATGTGTAGACTTGCTAGTGCTTCAAAGCTAGCACAAGACCAATCTAGTGAAACACCTTTCATTGTATAAATAGTATGTTCTAATTTGATGTAAGAGCCAACAACTATCATCACTCTGAGACAAAAAGTAAAAGATGAACCTATTATTGAGGAGAGACAAACCATTCAATGAATTACTAGTAATAAAAAAGGATGCAACTGTGGGATGAAGGTTCATAGTTTTCACTTGATTCCTACACCATCCCATAACAAGCTTAAGGAGTAAGTGTGTGAGCACAAACAATTCTACACAATAGCCACTAAACCAATAGATGCCTAGTGACTCGAAAAATACATGAAGTAATTTGGCTACTTATTAGTCCTTGTCCTAATCATGAACTTAGTCATGGGGGAGATCCCCCATATTAAACTAAGACCTAATAAGTTCTTTTTCAATTTTTTGTTTTACAACATTGTTAGTGCATTTTTTCTCTTTCTTACATAATTTACAATTTTTTCTATATTTCATTTTAATTGGTTTTAATCTTTTTGATGTTTTTCTAATAATGGTTTTCTTTTCCTTTGATTTATTGCCAACAAGACACATTGGTGTTGTAGCTATTTGCTAATGGTGATTTGTACTTAATTTTTTTAATTGCTAATGTCCTGATTCTATCTTTGAATTTATGATTGATAACTAAGACATGGTTTCTTTTTCATGGAATAAGCAATGAGTTTGCATCATCCATCCATCTACAACACTCTATGGTATTCCTTATCTTGGAAATATGAGGCCCCTTTCCTTAATAAGAACTTCAATGAACTTGTGACCTTGGTAGTTTCCAAACTTGGGAAAGATTAAATGGATTGATAAGGTTGTGAATTTAAGGGGATTTGATGTTCTCTGTACTTGTCCAAACTCTTGAGTGCATGACTGTTTTCATGAATCTCTTACTATTATGCCATCAAACAATAATAGGAAGTCAAGTCTTTGCATGGTGTGGTTCCCATCGAAAAATCCATAAAAACATAAATTTTTTCTTTAAGAAAATAAAAATAATGGAGATTCAAAGCACATCCCTTAGACAAAAATAAAGGCTAAAAGCATTGGTTATGGTACTAGAAAGACATGTTGGCTATTCCCAAGGGTTCCCTCTAACTAAGGCTCTTTCTTACTTCCTGCTTCTTTTTTCTTCTCAATAAGGAATGACAACTGATTTGTGAAAGTAATTATATGTCTTGAGGGGGTGGACTTGTCTTAGAGTATCAATGTAAAGTCATTGGAAGTGGATGGTTTTAATCTAGACTAAGGATGAACTTTATTGGGTCATTTAATCACAAAATCCATAAGGGACTTCATGTGACCATCATCTGGAACTCCATTCCTCTCTCTCTCTCTCATCCACCAATGCTTTTCATCATTCACGTCACTACTAGTTTCCATGTCTTGTTCAATGTCTTAGTTTGATGCATTGAAATTCTTAGGTAGATTCTTTTGGATTAGGTCCTTAGCTTTTCATAACCATTAATCAACTGCAGGGTCCATGGACTCCTTAGTTTGAGGATATGTAAGAGCAAAAAGAGCATGAACCTGCTATGGGGAGGATATACTTGCATATCTCTTGGCTGGATTAGCTAAGTTCCTTATCCTTAGGCATTTTTGCAATTGAATCATTTTACATTCCCCATCAATTGCATCCAAATGTGTGCTCTTTACTGACATTTCTCTAATAAAACTCATTTGCCTAGTTAAAACTCCAATTTTGTGCATATCTTAGCCCTCTTTAAGCATTTCATCATGTTCATGGCTTTTCTAGCTCTCCAAGGATCTTAATTTTAAGATAAAACTCTTATTTTTTTAAAATTTTAAATGTGAAAAATTTTCTCTATAGGTCTCATTGATAGAATGGATGCATAGACAAGACCTTGTTGATGGAACCTTGTCAAAGTAGCATAAAAAGTCTATAAATACGCAAATACACTTACCAAATTTTCACATTTGCACTCAAACAAGGGGGGAGTTTTTGAATTTTTCAGAGCCCAGAACCTTCCAAGAGCCATGACTTCCTAATTGTTTGTTTGATTAACCTATTTTTTAGTCTTGTAGCTACTATAGATAAGATCTTTGTTGTGGGGACCACAAACTTTAGGTTTTTGATGGAAAAGTTTTCAAAATTTTTCTAGCTCCCACAAAGGTTTAACCAATAAACTAACATCAAAACATTAATTTGAAGGAGTTAAACCCATCCAATAAACTTCGGTGATCTTATAAATGAAATAAAATTAAAATAATATTAAAATAATTAATCTACCATGATCATAACTTAAGAAAAGTATAACTATCCAATGAGATAAGGTACCTAAAGGATAAAAGTTACACATCGTATGCGAATCCTTGGTTTTGTTATGACCACAAATGGCACCTAAGGGAAAGCACACATAGGAGGGAGGCCCATCCAAACCAAGGGAAAAATGGCCAAGAATGGGAAGGACCAAGAACAACCCTAAGAGTAGGTAGTAGAAACCCATGCAATGGGACCTCTTCAAGAGGAGCCTAAAGTGGAATTTGTTAGATAGATTCCCAAAGAAGTAGCCATGACTGAATAGTCTCATCAATATGAGGCACTAGAGCCAAGAACAAACCTTGAGGTCACCTTGACGAAGGCTTGCCTTAAGTAGATCTTATCCAAGGAGGGTTAGAAATTGATGCTTTAGGAGTTGAACTTTGGATCCTTCTTGGAGTTTGCTCCTCCAGAAGTTAAAGCTCAATTGCAGAACTCGCTCATGTGGCCCATCATTACTTCCAATGGGGAGTGGTACATAGGAGAAACATACCTTTTCTAGAACAATCAGTAGGCTGGTTCAACGGTCAAAATTAAGGACATTTCTATGCCCTACTTGGTGAAAGTAATTTCTAAGGCCCTTGGGTTACCTGAAACTAGGGTTACTCTTGTAGAAATTCCAACATAGGTAGATACAAGCATCAAGAAATAATGGATGCAATGGTGTTGTGGAGTAGATTGTAAGGAGTTTGGCGCACTCACCATGTCAGAACATGCATATTTCAAAATTATGGCCTTTCACCTCAATCCAATGGCCTAGAAAAATCACAACTTTCTTCATCCAAGTGTATGCTGCTCTAAGCAGTAGATTCCTAGTCAACCTTTCATAACTCATTTATCTTGAGATAGAAAAATGCATCAAGAAGAACAAACATGGAAGGAAGGCACTCCCCTTTCCATGCCTCATTAGAAAATTATGCAAGAGGGGAGGCATAACTTGCTACACAAATGATGCTATTTAACATGCTCCAACTACCTCTTAATTAGAAATGATGAAGGATAAAGTGCCTATAATGGTGATCCAAGAAGAGAAGCAACAACCACTACGTCTACAACCCACTCATGAGACAATGTTGGAGACCTTCTCTACCATTGAGGACATGTGTGAACTTCAAGAGTAGCTCTTGTAGTAGCAGTCATAGCAAGAAGGAATGAGTGATGGTGACCCATCTATGTATAGACCAGCCATAAGCTACCTCAATGAAGTGGCCCAAACAATAAGCTAGATGGAGGATGGAACACCAATTTTGTTAGACTAATGCATGCAAATGCCTACAAGGTTGAATCCAAGTTTATGAGATGTAACAATGTATCTCTTATAATGGCAACAATTCCCAGACATCTTTGGCAATGCTGCTATCTTTTCAATATGTTCAGAGGAGGGTGACAAGGGTAATTGTCTTAGTGATGCAGCACCATGGACATGAGGCAGTGGTTGATGTGGTTGCTAACAATGTGGCCAAAGTACTGAATGCACCTATGGAATTTGTACTAGACATTTCTACACTTAGAGATGTGTAAACATTAAAAGGAACTATTAGTGGTAGATTGAACATAGTCTAGCTTGAGGAATTGTTGGACCCATTGGTGGGAACTAAGAAAAAAATTCTAGATGTCTTTGACCTTCTGAATATGATCACTATAATCTAGTTAGATTTTCTCGAGGCAAGGGGCAAATTCATCATCATGGAGGGGCAACTTGAAATAGTTCAAGCTGAAAACCAATGCTTGACTGTGAAAGTTGTTAAATTGAGAGCCCACTTGGCTGATCTTGTGTTCCTCAAGCAAGAAATCATGTGAGATAAAGCTTTTTAATAGCTTCAAGTAAGACTTAGAGAGGTTGAGAATGCCAAGGAGTCAACAGTCTTTGACTAGTCCTTGGCTAATGCCACGATGTACAACATCTAGAAGAACTTAGTTCAGACTTGTTAGGAAAATGAGGCCTTGATCATAGAAAATCATCACTTTTAGAATGTTGATGTGTAGAAGTAGCAAATGTTAGAATATATCCATTAATAGTAGGACTAGCTAGCCAGGATGAATAAAAAACTAAGAAGGTTAGCAGTAGAGAATGGAAACCTCTTGATGGATGAAGTCTATGCCTTTCACCAAAAATCAGAAATCAAGATTACCACTTGGAAAAATGAGGTCCTTAAGTTTGAAAGGATTAAAAATCATTACAAGGACTAGGTGGGATTGGAAAAAGAAATCAACAAGAAGCACATCCAATTGACAAAGGAAAAAGTCAATGAGGCCCTCTAGCAGCTCCAACAAGGAGGTGATGTTTAGTAGCCTATCTTTCATGGGTTGAATGCATACAAAAAGACTGAAATCTGCATGAAGGAGCTATAGATCAAGGAAATGATGGAATACATGGAGCTTGCCAACCTCCAATATGCAAACCTGATAATGCTAATTGCTGGTAGGCCATGGTTAGAGTTGGCGAAGTACGTGGCTAGCTTATACTTGTTGTACAAGGAAGAGTTCAAGCACCATAAGGAGACCAAGAAAAATCTTGAGGTTGCAAATGCAAAACTAAAGGTTGTCAAAGCAAAGTTCAATGATTAGAGATCAACTATTGAGAACCTGGCTAAAAGAATGAATAACTACCAAGTGATGTAGAATGCACTTAGGGTGTTTACATCAAATGCAAACAGTTCATTGCTTGGTTTGTTAATGTGAAGGAGCTATTCCCGAAAATGCCCTATTTGTGGGTTGTTTCCATTATGGTCCATATTGGTGAAGTAGTGTGGATCATGAATGATCCTTGAAGTAAGGAGGAGAAGATGAAGGTATTGTTGGATACCTTTTATCTTTTTCCAGAGGTTGCAGCTATGGCAAGACAACCATAACAATTGCATGTGCTTGAAGCAAGAGAAGGTTCTTTGAAACCTTAAGAGCCTCCACCACCTAGGACTATAGAATCTTCATCATCATCTTCACACTATCAAATGAGTTGTGTTGTTAGTTTTTTTTCTGGTGTTTGATTTTGTTTTCTTGAACACCAAATTTTTGTAATGATTGTAAATCCATACACTTGGACACTCAGGTTTTGTTGTGTTTATTTTTTGTATATATAGTTAGTTAATAATCCCATACCTTTCTAGATTTTGTAAAGAACTCAAGGAAAATTTTTCATTTAGTTGCTAAGGTATGATGAGTCACATTGTTAGGCCACATTGATCAGATGCTGTTGATGTGATCCCATCGATGGGATCTCATCGATGTCACATTTGATCCATTGAAATGTACTCGTCAACGTGGCACCCTATCTCCACCTATAAATGTGTGTCTACCCTTCACATTTATGGTAATATTTTCATAGTTGTAGCAAAGTGATTGTAATTTTTTTTGAGAGTTAGAATATTTTCTGAGTTCCTGCAGTAGGAGTTAAAGAGTGTATGGATCTTTATTCGAGAATTGATGTACCTGAGCACCTTAGTGTGAATGACAATAAAGATGAGCTTTTTTGATCAAACCTTGTAGCACTTGGAATAGCTTAATTATTTTCTTTATGCATTTAATATTCATGCAATTTACTTTAATTTTTTTAAGTAATTAATTTAGAGTGATTAAATAGTGAACATAAGTACAACCACTTCGAGCATACATGTAATGCTTGATAATCCCAGTAGCGCTTAATGCTTGGTAACCCAGTGGTGTTATAATGTGTCTAGGATGTGTACAAAAAGTGGAAATGGATGCTTATGCTAGGATTAGTTAAGTATTAGCTAGTTATTAGATTAGTTAAACATTTAATTACTTTATTTTTGTTCCTAGGTGGCTTAATTCATAAATGATAAAATGATAAAAATCATATGCCTCAATTACACTTAACCATATACTTGCACTTCACAAGTGGAATTGGAAAGAAAATGATTGCAACAATTAGATTCACCTCCTAGAACCAATGTACATAGGAACCTAAGGTCTTAGGAATTCAACTGGATCGCTTAGTGGACACAAGTAATTTGTATGGTTGGATGTAGGGCATACTTGTTGCTCGTCAACAAGGCACATTCTTAGCTTATAGGAACCATTGGGAATCAATTGGGTTCATAATCCAACTTATGGACTTACTTTTCTATGATTTCTAAAGACCTTTGAAACCAAAATTTTTCTAACTGTTGGAGTTGAAGCTTTGTAACCAAAATTTTTCTAAGTGTCAGAGTTGGCACAGATTAGAAGTTTTTAAAGTATTGGAGATCAAGCATCAAAATTTTTCTAAGTGTTGAAGTTGATATGGGTTAAAATTTTCTAAGTATTGAAGTTGATATAGGTCAAAAGTTTTCTAGGTGTTAGAGGAAATAGAATATCAAATTGGGCTTTAAAAAGTATCCTTTCAAGATATATTTCTAGCCTTTGGAGGTCTCTAGGGATCATTCTAGGTTCTATCCTATCTTTTCAGCATTAACTTTGATAACTTTGAAAGAATCCTAAAAATTGTCTAAATTTTTCCAAGTGTTATTGATGTAGCATCAAAGTTTTTCTAAGTATGATTGATGTAGCATTAAAATTTTTCTAAGTATGAAATGCTGTTGAATGTCAAAAGTAAGATTAACATGGAATGTCAAAGAGCCAATTTATGTCAAACATCACAAGCAAAAATGACACAGGGCATCAAAACCAAAGAGAAAACTTAATATTTTCAAACTTGTGTCAATTTTAGAGAACTTGCTAAAACTCCAAGTTTAGTTTTAGTAATCATAAATTAAACTTGGAAACTTTGAGCCTATAAATAAAAGCTCTAAATGCAAGTTTAGGATTGGATCTTTTTGTTGGATGTTTGAATTTTTGAAGATTTAGAAAATATTGGATCTTTGAAGATTAGTAGAAGCTTTTGAGATTTGAGAGTACTAATTAGATTTCAAGAGATTAAGAGTAAAGGCACTTACCACCACCACAACTCCCACGTGCTCCTCAACTACTCTCAATAGCTTCTACACCTCCAACATTACTTTCAAATGTAAAATTTTCGAGATTCCATGTTACTTTCTAGAGTTAGAATTTTTAGCTCCCATGTCAATAGTGAAAACCTTGGTAAAAAAAAAAAACTCTATTTTATCCTAGACTTGATGTTGAATCATGCCTACAACTTATCCATCCATCATCCAATCCTCTAGAGTTCCAATTCCACCCTTCGAATCTATAGTTTACTCTAAATCTGAGTTTCTTTTATTAGTTCTATCATACTTACTTTTTTCTCCCATCATTTGTAGTTTGGCCCTCCATAGGAGGTAAACATGTTGCTTTTTCTTACTTTGTTTTAATCATTACAACATCCACATCAGGGATCTTTCTCCATATTGATGCAATCTCTTTATTTTATGCTTATTTACATACATTATATGGTTTGTTGATTTTCTCTCTCATTCATTATGTTACTTTCCTATCATGTCAAAATTATAGATTTTTCAACATTTCAAACTTAGAAAATTTTTAACATTCTATGCTCAACTGCTCCTTCATGTCAAAAGTTATCTCATGTTAAAACTTTTCTCACACCAAAAATATGGTGTTTGAATGTTGTATGTTCTTTATCTATACTTTATACTTAATGTTTATAGCTTATTCTATACTTAGTTTATTTTTTTAATAATATATACTTAGTCCTTCTTCTAGTGATTTACACTTAGTCATTTTTAGTATTAAAAACTTCACATTTTTTATTGTTTCTCTGTCATTCTTGGAATATGTACAATAGGCTAAGTTTGTATTTGATTAGAGGATTCATGCCTCTTTATTTCCTAATCGTTGATCGAGGGTTACATCAATTTGAAGACCATTTATGGTCATGCTATAAGCATCTTAATACTTAGTTCATGGAGGTATTATTATAGGAATAAAAAGAATATTTCTATAGGAACAAGGGGGTTCAAAATAGCATGTTCCTCTTAGGCAACATGGAGGTGAGACTAACATTTGCATCACCTACAACACATGTACATGCTTGCATCAACATCATGTGTCATCTTTAACAGATTATCTTAGCTTTCTAAAACTAAAGTTTGAGTTGCCATTTCTAGATCCTACTAATTTTCAACAACTCTAGACCTATAAATGTTAGGCTTTAACACTTAATAGAAGCTAATTTTTTGAGGTTTCAAAGTACTATTTGAATTTTAATAAAATCTTAGAGAAATTGCATTATCATTACATGCACCACTATGTGCTCCTCAACCACCTTTAGCACATCATGCGAACACATTCCATGTGGACATGCTCACTCCTACAATAGTGTCATTATCATTAGCATCACTATTACTAAGACTAACACTAGCATTAATAGGGCCAACATTAGTGTCACCTTTGAGAAAGCCTCCAAAAAAAAAACACCATTTCAACTTAGAAAAAAGATTTAACATGAACAAAAAGTTTCTCATCCCTATTGTAACTTGTAAGGCATAAAACATTTGTTCTTTTAGCCTTGTTCTAATCTTAAAGCAAGGGAATATAATTGATTTTTTATCATGAAATATCATTTGGCCCTCCACGTAAAGCATAACTTATTCTTATTAAGAATAAGGTGTTCTTTATTCTTTGGTGTGGGGAATACCTTAAATACATTTCCCTATATTAGTTTCTTCCCTTATATTAGTCTCTCCTATGTGTGTAGTATCATGTTTTATGCTATATAAATCACATCATATGCATATGTTTATTTTAGTTTATCATCATTTATTATCATCCCTTACCATTTCTATATCATGGATGATAGGTTAAGCTCATATTTAATTGGAGGGGTGTGCACATTAATTTCATGATCATTTATTTATCAAGGATTATATCATTTCAAAGACTATTGATTTAATTCTTAACGCTACTTTTATTTACACTTTTATGAACTTGGTAGTTCCTTTTTTTTATTGAATTTTTTTATCAACTAGCACTTTCTTGTTTTGAAATTAGTTATTCAATCTTAAAATTTAGTGTGGTTGGACACCATCCATTAGAATAGAATACATAACTCATAGTTTTTGTGTCAAAAGTCTTATTACTAAGTTAACATCTTATTGTTAAAGAAAAATTCATTTATGATTATACTTTATTGTTATGCTAATATTTTTGTATGTGTAGTGTTTTTCCTCCATTTTCTTTAAACTCCTTGCCTTTTTTTTTTTTGTAAAAAATGTTTTTTAACTTTTTTTTCCTAGGATTTGTTTTACTTATCCTAGAACTAGATGTTATATTGAAAATGATTATTTCTTTAATTTTTCTTTTTTTTTCACATTTTAAACTTAAGAATTAAAATAAATTATAGTTTAAAGATAAATTATAGTTGAATGTAATGCTTTTTTCTCCATCTCCAATTCTTGAAATCAATTGATGATGGATTTAGATCACAAAGTCTTTCAAGAAAATAATATGTAAGTTATGAATGATACAATTATATTATTACCATTTTTTACATATTTTTTTCATCAAAGACTAGTGAGATCTATCTTACTTTATGTTGTATAGCACAACCATTATTTTATTTAAATGAAAGAATTTACTAAGTGTTGCTTCTAAAGTGAAGTTTTCTATCCAATTTCATTTATAACTAAAAAACTTAGAAATAAAGAAAGTATTGCTTCTAAAGCTAAATTAATCTCACTATGACTAATAAGTGCAACACCATTATTTTATTTAAATGAAAGCATTTACTAGGTGTTTCTTCTAAAGTGAAGTTTACTATCCAATTCCATTTATAACTAAAATACTTAAATTAAAGAAGTATTACTTCTAAAGCTAACTTGACCTTACTATAATTGGTTAGTATAGTTTGTGATACCCATCCCAACATTAATTTCAATAGATAATGAACCTTGGATGCTTCAAAAAGTATTACAAGAAAAAAAATGGAAACAAAGGTGATGTTGTTTCTAAAGTTGATGTAACATTTATTTGAGGAATAATGTGCCTAGTTTTCTAAAGTCTATTTTTATTCTAGGAAATTTTATTTATTTTATTAATTGTATGTTAGTTACTAGACTTTGAACCTAGTACTTTCATGTATAAGGTTGTGTGAGCTAACCATGTAACCAACCATAACTAGTTTACTTTAAATCTAGTTTTGACAATGTAAATGTATTAAAATATAAAAAATTTTGTAAAGGGTTTTCCAAGGCTATGTGGAGAGTTTTTTGAGGCTATATAAAGAATTTGAGGATTATAAAGAATTTTCCAAAGCTATGAAAAGGGTTAGATATGACAACAATTATCAAGTCTAAAGTATAGGAGAATATTACTCAATTAAAGGCCTTATTTGAAAGGGAAAAAGCTCTTGAAGATAGATAGGAAACAATTACTCAAAATCAAGAAATGATCTATAAATGGATGTATAAATACAAGAAATACTAGAGAAGAAAAAGATGCTATGAAAAGAATAAATAGTAGTGATGGATCAACAAAATAGTGATTTTGAAAGTCTCATCTGTACCATGAATGTTATAGTTGTAAAGCCAAAGGTGATGCAAAAATAGAAAAAAACATTAAAGAAAAAAAAGATTCTAAGGAAAGAAAAAATAGTAGTGATGAATCAACATAACAGTAACTTAAAAATCTCATTTATATCATGAACATTATTGTTGCAAAGAAAGAGGTGATGTCTGTTCAACTAGAAGCTATGATGATGTTACAACAAATGATAGTCAAATGGATTGAAGAGAAAAAAAAGTAATAATTTGAACTCTAGATCAAATCAAGAAATTACATGTAATATGATTGTTAGGAAAAAAATAGTTGTTGAAGCAATTCTTGAACATGTTAAATCTTTGTGTGATTTAATAAAGGAACAAGAAGAAAGGGTTGAAAATCATCAATTTGCCAGTGTTTTGGAAAGACTAATAAAAAAGATAATTAAAAAAAATTTGTTCATGATATCATAATAGAAACAAGGCATCTTAACATCTTTCCTAATACAATCTTGGATGCTCATCACACAAGATTCAAAGGTGATAAATGACATCCTATTATTATGAAATTTAGTGATTCAACTCCTAAAGGAAAAGTTTGGTGCAATTGTAGTAACTTAAAAGGAGAAACAATTAAGATAAATGAACGTCTCACAAAAGAAGAGCTTTCAAAGAAAATAGAAGAATGAAAAAAGTTAAAAGTAACATGAGTATAGGATAAGTAGCTTTTCTGAATATAGAGTATATTGTAGTAATAAAAGGTAGCACATTTTCACAAATTGTCTAAAAACTTTGTACCATGGATTGTTGAATAAAAATGATAGCATTTCTACTAAAATGATTGCACAATATAATATTGGGATTTAAAGGAAGTTTCATATTTTTAAACTAGTTAAAACTTAAAAAGAAGATTATTCTGAAAATTTCAATTTACTTAATTTTAGTAGAATAAAGCTAGTAAGTATTAGATCTCACAAATGGGAAAGACCATTAGAAGGATTATCTTGTATTTTCAAAGATAGAATTCAAAAGGTAATTAAAGTGGAAAAGATTGATGAGCATAAATAATATATTTGATTGAATATTATTTAGTAAAAATGCATTGTATTCCTTGTTTTTTGTTACTTTCACCCATGTGAGTGACATATTATTCAAAGATAGATTTATAAAAAACTTCCTTTTTTATATTTAAAATGAGATATAGCAGAATTTAAATTAAAAGTTTGGTGAAGCAAGGTAGGTAGAGAAAAGAGCCCAAAGTCAAGTGTATGCTTTGATGGATCAACTTATAGATGTGCAAACCAACACTATAATGGAGATAGAAGGTATAGTCTTATGCCATTCTGTATTAGTTTTATTAGATCCTAATGCTAATAATTTGTTCATAGGTCCTAGCATTGTGTTCCAAGAGGTCATCCTATGTTATGTTTTCTATAGAGGGTTATCAATATGTTTTCCTAGAAGCCATTAGATTTCGGTGGATCTAAATTTGTAAAGAGGTGCTAGTGAAGATACAAGGTAGATTATGAACTAGTTATTTTTTCTTGATAGATCTTAGTAAATATGATGTTATCTTGTGTATTGTATGAATGTTATAGTTTAGTGCTAGTCTAAATTAACAACAAAAGCTTTTAAGATAACAAAAAAATAGATGGTAAGATAATGGAGATTCAAACCCATTACAAAATATTCTAATTTGACTTGGTGAGTTCTAGAGTGTTCTAGTAGATGCTATAGAAGGGATATAATTGTTACGTGATTTCAGTTTATCATTTAGAGATAGATAAGTTGGACCAAATCCTAGATGTATGAGAGTTTCCAAACATGTTTTGTACAAAGTTGCCTAGTTTGTTGCCAAAGAAAGAGATGGAGTTTGAGATTGAACTATAGCTAGTGATAAAGCCTATCTTGAAGGCTTCTCACTAGATGTCTCCATCAAAGTTAGCAAAGCTAAAGATCTAGTTACAGAAGTTGATGAACACATGCTTGATTTGTCCTAGTGTTTCTCCATGGGATGCCCAAGTGTTATCCATGAAAAAGAATGATGGAACTTTGTGGTTATTTATTGATTATAGGTAGCTAAATGAGGTGATAGTCAAGAATAGATGTCCTCTTCAATGCATTGATAACTTATTTGATTAGCTTCAAAGAGTCCATCTATTCTCAAAGATTAATCTTAATTTAACATAGTATCATGTATGAGTTTAGAGAATAGGACATGTTGAAAATAACATTACAAACCTAATAGAGCCATTATGAGTATCTATTTATTTTGTTTAAGTTAAAGAATGTTCCAATAGTCTTTACACATTTGATGAACAATGTGTTATGGCCTTCCGTTGATTAGTTTATGATTGTATTTATCAATGATATTTTGGTATATTCCCCATATGAGCAAAGGCATACATAGCACTTCTAGCTAATGTTGACCGTATAACAGTATTAGCTATATGTGGTCTTGCAAAATTATTCTTTCATAATCCTACAAGAAAACTTGCACAAATTAAATTTTAAGTATCTAATCCATGTTCATAGATTATGAGTAAATTAATAATAAAAATTCAATTTATGAGTAAATTAATGATTTTAATTTTGAATTTGTACCTTTAATAGGTATAGATATGTTGTAGTAACACCTCTTTTGAACCCATTTATATCCCTACAAGTACAAGATTGAAGGTTTCAAAGATGTCTTGAGCATTTGAAGATGTCTTGGTCATCAAAGAGACATCGTGCTTAAGAGCTAAGATAACAGGAGACATCCAAAATGCCTAGGAAAGGTCTTGACCAAGAGAGAAGACATCTTAACCTGAGAAGAGACATCTTATTTGGGAAGGAGACATCTTGCTTGAAAGCTAGGGTTGAGAGTGAGAAATCTTGTTAAGCTTGTAGATGTCTCGTTTGCCTAGGAAAAGGCTTTGATGTGGCATTTTCAATGTAAAAATAGTTGTAAAAGATGAGACTAAGATTGAAAATAATTGGGAATCTTGAAGTGGATCATGAGAAAGGTTTCCATAGGATTCTTGGTCTTGTAATTCATAAATATTAATTATGTTTACATGTTTTGAGTTGGAATGCATGGGAGAAGTAGAGATTATATGAGAGTGTGTGCATATTTGTCGTCAATTATGTTGTGATATTGGCCATTGTATCTTTGTGTGCATGAATCTTAGTCTTGTGTGCATGGAAGAGATCTAGATCAATTGTACCTTGCATTAAGGTTGATCATGTATGTGGTTGTAGAGCCTCATGCTCTACAATATCATTAAGCATATAAGTGTTGTGGTTTGGTGCATTGGGTTCTATTGTACTTGTAATATTCTTTTAGCATTAGTGGAAGATATCTAGTTTTCTTATTTTCTAGTAATTAAATTGGCTCACAAAATATCTAGTATAATTGGATTTGATGTGTTTCAAGGGTTACAGAAAATCAAAGTAATCCTACTCTAAGATTAGTATTAGAGCATTAGGTTTGTTGTTATATAGGATTTGGTTATTAATTTTTATGTCTATTTTAGTTGACTCCATCAAAGAAAAATGTTCAACATATAAATAGAGACATGAAGAGCATGAAATCTTCCTTTTAGTTAATGGTTAAAAAATTAGATACGATCATTGTCAAGGTAGATATGGATGTAGGTCCTAACTATATTTATACTCATGGTGATGATGAGCATCCTTATTCAAATGTTGATGAAGAAGTTTCTTAGCCTAGTGGAAGGGAAGAGATGAGGAGGAAGAAAATTCTACATATGGAAGTGTGAAAACTCATTAGCCTAGGGTTCAAGGATGAGGAAATCCAAATCCTCATGTAAAAACTCCAAGAACTTCATCATAGATATCTAATTCTTCTCATGACAAGCTTGTTGCTAAAGATGAAGCAAGGTTTACTAGAGAATTCTAAAATGTTGTAAGACTTTCATACATGAAATTAAAAACTTTCAATGATATAGATGGTACCAATGCTTTTACAAGTTATCTAAAGGTACTTTACAAGCATTTTGAGTTAGAGGAGGTACCAAATCATTTGGGGGTATCAATTTCTAAATCTAGACTAGAAGGT
The DNA here is from genome assembly GCA_015680685.1 of Gnetum montanum. Lineage (NCBI taxonomy): Eukaryota > Viridiplantae > Streptophyta > Gnetopsida > Gnetales > Gnetaceae > Gnetum > Gnetum montanum. Next base: position 329,098 of record MNCI01025678.1, read on the forward strand.
ATGACATTGACTTAGTGGAAAAAATACTTCCAAATTTATAAAAGGAAAAATGGTCAACCTATCAAGGATTTGTATTTGATGAAATATTGGTTGAGATAAAAATTTGAATAATCTCAGCAAGGACAATAGAAAATCATGAAGCTCAAATTTCTTAAATAGGAAGAAAAAGATGTTAAAGAGTTTTACATCAAATTTGTAAAATATTCCATCAAACTTAGTTAAACTAGAAGGAATATGAGCAAACTTCAATCACTCTTGTAGAACTCAAGATGACATATTAGTAGGACTTATCATTCTATGAGCCTTAAACCCTTGATTATTCTTATGATTTGACACTCAAGGTAGAAAAGAGACTTAGAAAATTTGGAAATAGAAGCAAAAAAAATATAAATGAGAAGGATAAAGTATCCAAATTAAAAAAATGATTTAAGTCAAAATCTAAAGATAAAGATGGTAGCCATGACAAGAAGCAAGAGAAGTATAATGAGAAGGACAAGGCCAAGAAGGGCCAAGATAAAAAAAGGTAAGGATTAAGATAGCAAAGGATAAGGATGTATAAATAATGGACGTGGAGGAGACATCAAGTCAAGCTCTTTATAGAGGTAATCATAATGCTCCCAAAATTAAAAGAAGTTTCTAAATTGAATTCATGTGCATTTATGGGAAATGTAAATAAAGGAGATCATCCCTCAAGAAGATTTTTGTTTTAGATTAGAGCTAGATGTTTTCTTAGTAGGAAAATAATTCATATTTTTATCGATGGGGAAGCCCAAAAATATGATATTCCATCTAGGGTAGTTGCTAAATTCAGTTTAGTAACAATCCTCATCCTAGACCCTACAAGGTGAACTGGTTATCAAGAGACTTCTCTTAAGAGGTGAGAGAACAATGTGTCTTGAAATTTAAAAGTGAAAGTTATCATGATGTGGTGAAATGCAATGTGATACTAATTAATTGTGTTGATGTAATTGTTGGAAGGCCTTGAAATTTTGATAATGGTGCTTAATTTGATCAAGCAAGAAATGTGTGGAGTGTAGCAAGATTGGATGGAATCCATGAGTTTATTCCTATGATAGTTGAATAAGTGAGGTAGAAAAGCTTACTTAATGATTTTTTAATTCTTCCTGGAAAGAGGGAATATATTAAGGAATAGGATAAGGCTAGTTTTGATTTTATCATTGTATTAACTATTATTTCTAATCATGATGTTGTGCAGGTAGAACTTCCAATAGGTGTGCTAGACTTGAAGGAGCAATTTTTCAAAGTGTTCAAAGGAGAATTAGATGAATAACCACTAATGAGAAATGTTTAGTACCAAAATAACTTCATTCATGGTGCTACTATTTTAAATAAGAGGTCATACTAGATTGTTGCACATGAAAAATTTGATCACTTGAAAGTTGAAAATCAAAAGCATGAAATAATTTTAGCCTTGGATTCCAAGGGCCTCCAAGAAAGAGGATCCAAGGTGCCTTGGATGGTTTGCTGATTACCCAAGAACTTGAGAAATGTAAATGGGGTTAAATGAAATGGAAAATATTGCAAATCTGATCTAGAAAATAAATGCATAAAATAAAATAGTAACAACTTTGCATAGCAAATGAACTATGAATTTTATAACAATGAAAATATTATAAACAAACAAAGTTTAGAATGTGTACAAATGGTGCTTAGTTGCATAAGGGGTTTCCTTTGGTGGATTATTAAGCTTGTTGAAGCTAGTAGTATTGCACACCATAGTTAGCTTCATGATCCAAGTACTCTCCAACTCCCAAAATCAAAATTCCTTACAGGTATCTCTCACAGATCTATAGTGTTGGTCATAGAAGGGTAAGGTGTGTAAATGAGTTTTTGGACAATAAGGGGTACCATGTTGGAAGTCTTTGTGCTCAAGTGGTAGAGCATTACTCCAAAAACCTCCCACAAGCTTGAAGGTTACAAGTGCTTAAACTGGCTAAAGGTTCCACACTCAAGAATTACCTACAAGCTATGTGTTTGTCCCAAATTCGAAAGCCAAGGAATTCAAAGTGATGGGACTCTTTCAATGTATTTGAAGTTCACTAATATAGGTTATATGGTTGTTGAATCTTGATTGCAAATTTTTTCCATGGTTATTGATAGATTGGTATCATGTGCAATTATGGTAGGTGATTGATTCCAATGTAGTTGCTATTTGTGGTATGTTTTGATACCTCCTAAGGCACCAAAATCATGCTAGTTACCAAAAATAGTAAATGGAATTTTCATCCACATTGGCTTCTCTCATCCACATTGGTCTTTTAGCAATAACATTGGAGTTATAGGAGCAACACCAAGATTCATTGAAAATAGAAACCCCAAGTATTCCAACACTGGCCTTGATGTGGGAATGCTAGCCTTATGGTGATTACACTAGCCATAGTTGGGAGAATGAAAGTGAAACCCTTCAATGTTGGGCATAGGTTCTTCTAGTGTAGTAAAGGTTACACCCCCCACAAAACCCATGAAAATGCCAATTTTGGTAGTCCAAAGAGCATTTTTGACCTTTCCAAGCTCAACTATAGACATGGTAGGACTTTTTCCACTTGGAAAGTGAGGATATAACAACTTATGAAGTATTTTTAGCTCCAAAAGTTAAAATATGTGAAATTGTATATCACGAATTACAATCTTCATATTTTATAATGAAATTCCAATCTCAGGTTTCATGGGGTGAAAGTTATAATGTTAAAAAGATTACAACATGCATTTTCTTAGTGGTGTTTCTTTGGCCCCCTTTTTATTAATGTTTTGAGGATTGACCTGAGAGACATTGACAAAGAACACAAAACAACATTGTAAGTCCATCACCACCATTGCCTCTCTGTGCTTGATTCAATAGTATCAAACCATACCAAAGAGTACTTGTGATGATTGGATAAGTGGTATGATGAGATGATACATGCTAAAGGTTATGTTTGGTCATGAGGAAATGATCATGGGGTTAAAAATGAGTTCCAAATGTTGACATCATGATTATGGTTATGGCAATGACCTTTTGGCTAATTGATATAGTTCTTGCACTTTGTGTCTTTGAGATAAGGATCACTCGATAATGTTCTTGAGGGACAAATATCTTGCTCCAGGGTTTGTTAGGTTGTTAGGCTCATCCCTTTTTTGTGTTTGGAGCTATTTATTTATCTTTTGGTCTTCATTGGTCTTTCAGTGTTGTAACCAAAAAATTCAATCATTGGAAAATAAAAAGTCTTGGCATAGTAACCTCAACCTTGAATCTCTAGGGCCTTAAAAAAATGGGATTCAAGGTGCCTTGGCTAGTTTGGTTGATCAACCAGGGACTTTGAGAAGGGTAGAATGAGGGAAATAATATAATTACAAATTAAAGTAATATAAATATACTAAAAATAAATGAAAAATTTAATTCAAACAAAAACAAAAACTGTAAGATTTATTTTACAAAGAATAAAATAAAGAAGATTTAAGAAATTATGTACACAATGTGCCTGAGAGGGGAATAGCGGGGGGGGGGGGGGNATGATCTAGATGTCTTGCCACTCCTGATGCTATTGAACCTCCTTTGTGACTACTTTCAAATTTGCAATGTTGGTCACTATTGTAAGTTCAGAAGTGTGAAGAATCCAAGCTATCCAAGTGCTCTATGTTGGGAGTTGGAAATCCTACGAGTGTAGCATGGAGCTTGAAAACTCACAAATCCCAAAGGGGGTTACAAGATCACAAGGCCACAGGGGCTCCACATTGGGAATACATAAGGAGCATCATTTATACAAAGGTTTGCAAGTGCTCTTAGATGTGCCAAAGTGTCAAACTATTTCCTAGAAAATGTATGTATGTTCAATGTATTCTGGTGCCAAAAATGTGGAACCAATGTTAGGGTTATCAAATTTCAAAAAGTGTTGAACCTGTAAATGGTGTTTAAGGATACTTTTTATAGGTCTTAGGCCATGAATGGTGCTGCAAACTAGTTGTAATTTGGCTACACAATCACTATAAATTAGCTTTCAAATTGCTATAAATTTTTGCCTCATACAGGTGAGATGGATGCTCAAATGTGAGGGGTTATCATATATAGTAAGTGTTAAACACCCATGATCATTTTGTTTACTATAAATAGTAACAAGGGCATAGCTTCTATGTTGGAGATGAATCTTCCATGTTGGGCCTTTTACCTTGCTTGCTAAAGTGGTTGATTAATGTTGACGTGCATAGAGTGATGAAATTTGGCTTTTGTGGCTTCAATGATGGGGGCATGAAGTTTGCACGCTAGGAAAAACTTTCATGTTGATGGGGAAAGGTTTCCACATTGTGCATACAANTCATACAACCCATAAAATTATCATTTTTGGCTTTTGAAATGTATTTTTGACATCCCAAGCCAAAATATAGACACTAGATTACCTTTTTCACTTGGGAAATCAGGCTTTGACTACTTATGGGGAATTTTTAGTTCCAAAAGTATGGAATATGTGAGGTTGCTCATCATGGATTACAATCTTCATATTTACAATGAAGTTTTACCTTGAGCTTCATGGGGTGAAAGCTACATGATGAAAATTGGCCATAACATGAAAATTTTGGTTGTGTTTCAATGGTTTCTCTTTGTTGGTGTCTACAGGATTGACTTGAGAGGCATTGACAAATAATAAAAAACACCACTACAAGTGCATTAAAGTACAAAAAACCAAGCAAATAGAACATGTCATAATGCTAAAATATAGATAGGCCCAAGTCACCAATGCTGCTAGCTTAAGGCCATGGTGGGACATGGTACCAATTTAAGGCCTTGCTAGTTTAAGATCATAGTGGACCGTGGTGCCAATTTTAAGGTCTTAGTAGGTATACTAGTTTTAGGCCCTAGCAAGCTATTGAAATTAGGCTAACTTGTTGATGACTATTGGCTACATGCAGTATTGCTTTAGATAGGAATGATTGACTAAATTGGCTAGCTCATTTCCATCCATGTTGGCTATCCTAAATGCACCATTCTTGTAGGCTTTGGTAACAAGGAAGAAACCTTCCTAGTTGGGTAAGAATTTGTTCGCATGCTCACAGAAGGATTTGAGGACTAGGTCACCTTCATTGATCTTACGCTTGGTCAAGTTATGATGATGTTTCCACTTTTACCTCTCTTAATAGTATTCGATGTGAGTAAGTACTTGCATACATTACTTCACCATTGAGTCCAGGGCTACTATTTGCAACTCCTTGTTTTGCTCATTGTTGATGAAGTTGGTTAAGACTACTTGGAGTAAAGATGCCTGTAATTCAACAGGTAAAATAGCTTCAAAATCATAAACTAGGCTATAAGGGGTCACACCGATTATTGTGTGATATGTTGTTCTATATGTCCATAGTGCATGGACAAGTCACTCATGCCATTTATGCTTACTATTATTGAGCATTTTCTTGAGCAAGTTGATGATGCCCTTGTTGCTTGCTTCTACTTGTCCATTGGCTTAAGGGCAATAAGGCAATGAGAAAGAATTATTAATGTCTAGGTTGTCATAGAAATATTTCATTTTGTGGCTACTATATTATGGTCCATTATTTATAACTCTGATCATGGATTTGCCAAAATGAACTACAATGTTATCTAGGTTGAATTTTCAAACTTGCTTAGATGTAGTCTTCCTTAGAAAAAATAGCCTCAACCCACTCTGTAACGTATTTGGTTGTAGTGATGATGAAGCTATGCCTTGCCAAAGACTTAGGAATTATAGGTCCAATGATATCCAACCCCCATTGTTGAATTGACCATGTTATTTGAGTGGTATGCAACTTAGTTGGTGGTACATGTATGAGGTTGCTTTACTGTTGCCATGTGTTACAACACTTCACCTTCTATAGGTAGTCATTTTCCATACGAGGCCAATAGTAGCCTAACCATCTAATCTTAGCAACCATGGCTCTAGGTCCTATATGTCCTTCACAAACATCCTTGTGAACCTCCTCTAGGACTATAATGGCTTTGGTTTTACCTAAGCACTTTAGGAGTATGCCATCGTAGGATTGTTAACATAATGTGTTATCATTTATGATGACATAATACTTCAATCTCTTACATACAACTTCCTTTTGAGTAATAGTTAAGCCTTGTGAGGATTCACCATGTGTAAGATAAAATTTGATATAGTCATACCACTCCCTAGTAGGAGAAGTATGAATGATGGCCACAAAGGTATCCTTAGTGTTTTGTGTGACTAGAGTATCATAATTCATGATTAAGGTGGGCAACTTACTAAACACATGTGGCATCACACTAAGGGCTAACATTGAAATTACATTGGCTATGGCATTCTCATTTTAGGATATGTGTTGGATATCAATATTTATGAATTGTTGTAACAATTACTTTCCTAGGTCACAGTATGGTTATAAGTGTTTGGCTTTACATGCATAGACCTTGGTTACTTGGTTATCCACAAGTTGTGAATCACCTTTGATCATTAAGTGTTTGATTTCTAGGTCACAAGATACCATCATCCCTTTGATCAAACCCTTGTACTTTGCTATGTTGTTGGTACATGGAAACTCAAAATGATAGGTGAAGGATCAGATTTCACCAGATGGGAATGTTATGATGATAGTAGCACTAGCCCCATGGGTACTTGAAGCTTCATCAAAGTGCATGACCACCTCATAAACCTCAAGCACTTGGATAACAATGTTAATGTGTTCATTAGGGAACTTAGGATTTATGATTTATTGGTCATCAATAGGTAAAAGTATGAGTTGTATGACAATAGCTTAACCTTTTGTTAAGGATTGAAAAATGTAGTGAAGGTCAAACTTTGTGGTTATGGATTTTCATTAGGCTATTTGGCTACTTTTGTAAATGTTGGTTGTTATGGCTTTGAGCATGTTGTCTTTGTAAATGATGTTGAATTGGCTTCTGAAGAGGTAGTGTTTCCACTTCTTCAATGAGAAGACTAGTGCTAGGCAATGACTCTCCACTTCAATGTATCAGGTCTTGTGGGCAACTAATGCATGAATAAGGTAATATACTAGCATCTCAACTCCATCATCATGTTTTTGATAGAGTGGAGAGGTAATGGATGTATTAGAGATGACAAGGTAGATGTAAAACTATTTACCCTAGTATGGAGGATAGACTGTCAGTAGTTGTGCCAACTCTTGCTTAAGGTTTTCAAAGGCCTCTTGGCATTGAGTTGTCCACTCGTAGTGAACCATTTCTTAAGCAAGTGCTACATGGGCTATAATTTATCTTTGAGCCTAGTGCTAAACCTACAAATAAATTACTATCTGCCTTGAAATCCCTAAATCTTATTAAGATTGGTAGGTCTTGCTAACTTGGATTAGGCCTTAACCTTATTAGGATTGACATGTATCCCTGCTTCAAACACTACAAAGCCAAACATCTTACTAGTCTTGATACTAAAGAGACATTTCTTAGGATTGAGTCTAAGATCATACTTGAGGCATAGTTTAAGCACAAGTTATAGGTCATTAGCATGGTCATTGAACACTTTGGACTTAACAGCTATATAATCTATGTAATCATTGAGCAAACCTAATATGTAATTACTGAAGATATAGGTCATGGCTCATTGATAGATTGCTTCCATGTTCTTAAGACCAAAGGGCATCATGGTATAGCAAAAGGTACTTTAATGAGTCATGAAAGTCATTCTAAGTTGATGCTTTAGGTTAATCCTAATCTGGTTGTACCGTGAGAACCCATACATAAAGGACAACGAGACATGTCTAGCCATGGTATCAATAAGTTGATCCATACTAGGTAAAGGGAAGTCATCCTTGATAGTTGCTTTATTTAGGTCTTGAAAATTGATGCAAATATAGGTACTCCAATTTTTCTTAGGGACTACCACTATGTTGGACACCCATTCTACGTAGTCAATAACCCTAATGAAACTAGCTTGGTAGAGCTTTGAGATCTCATCATGAATTGCCAAGGTGAAATGAAGTCTATTTTTGCATACTTTCTACTTGATTGGTCTAATGCTAGGATTAAGTATGATGTTGTGTTTGACCAAATGTGGGTCTAGGCTTGGCATATCTTCATATGACTAAGTGAAGGGTGTAATGTTATCCTATAAGACCTTGATGATGTCTTGAGCTTGTTAAGGTTCTAGTGAGGAATTTAGTTTAAGGATTTTCTCCTCACCACTATGTGTTGTGATAGGAACCTTAACTAAGGAGTCTTTGGTTATTTCACCTACCTCTAAGTCAAGGGTTTTGACTAGGTTTTTCAGCCATTGTAGAGGTTTCTCTATCGAGGCTACATGGTCAATACGACTCTCAGGCTCAAGATCTAGGTAGTTGGGGTTGAAGTACCATTCAACATCACAGTAAAACCCACTTAGGTTCAAAGGTAAACTAATTTGCTCCTAGGTACTCATACTTTGGTCCTACATGTCAATTGTAAGAACATTAAGTGGCACATGGGTAAAGATGAATAAATAATGCTAAAATTCTATAAAACCATGTAAATATATGCTATTTCGATGCAAACAAGCCCACTCAAGGCTACAAATAGGGTATCAACAAGTAAACATAGTGCAATAAGGGCTAAATAAAGGACAAAACAAGGTTAACCAAAGTAAAGTATAAGAAATAAGGCTACAAATGGTTAATAGATACCACAATTTCACTAGTTTTAGGCCTTAGTGGGCCACGATGCCAATTTAGAGTCTTGGTGGACTATAATGCCAGTTTAAGGCCTTAGTGGGCCATTGTCACATGTTGTTAAATGATGGGAAGGGAAGGTGAAACCCCATTATTTAATACTAATTAGAGGCTAAAAAAGGGAAAATAAAGCTATAATAACGCACATAAAGAGAATATAAGGTTGCATAAAGGTCATAAGAAGGTCAACAAGGTTGACAATGCAACATTAGGCTAAAAACAAGTTAAAGCATCATGAAATAAGGTAAAAATCAAGTAAAATAGGCTACATATGGTGAAATTTGGCTAATATAGGTTCAAAAGGATTAGGTTTTTGCTAGTTTTAGGCCTTAGTGGGCCTTGGTTTAGGGCTACAAGGCTATTCAGTAAGTTTGGGCATCAGTCAAGGTTGTTTCTAAGTTGTTTAGACATGAAAATTGAGCACTTTGAAGCTTCCATGTGTGTCCCCCTTGTTTCCATTCTGGCCAACATGAAAGGAGGGATCCTTAGCATGAAAACCAAGGGAAGTAGGATTTGAGGCATCTAAAGGTCCAAAATTAAGGTCTCAAGGCCTCCCCAAGGTAGTGCATGATTAGATATATCAAAATTGGTTACTCTAGAGGTCTGTAAAGGTCAAAAGCATGTTTTGTATCCTTTCCCCCTATTTCCATGCTAGTCAGCATGGAAGAGAGGGTGTTTAATATGGAGAATCAAAATATTGATGAAAAAAGGACCAAACAAGGTCAAATCGATAGTTGGAGCCTAGATCTAGAACTTGTGCATCCTCTAGCTTTACTTTGAGGTATTTTGAGTTAGTTTTGGGTGTGAAAACATGTTGAAATGGCTTTCCCCACTTTTTTCACACTAAGCATAACATCCCTAGCATGGACAAATGGGGGGACACTTATTCCATGGATTCAGGATAGTTTGAGAGCATGTTGATTAGGTTCCTATGCTCTTAGGGCCATAGATAATGATTTTGCAAGTTTATGGTTGATTTTGGTCATGTTTGGAGGTTATTCAAGGGTACCTAAAGTCTTATCCACTTTTTTCTAGGCTAGGAGAGTTACTCTAGCATGGAATATTGGTGGGAATGAATTTTGGAGGTTAAAATAATGTCAAATGAGAAAAATCTTAAGGCTATGAGATCCTATGCTTTTTTGGCATAGATCTTTGGCTTCTAGGAGTGTCATCTTGTCACCAAAAGTAGAAAGGAAGCTTTCCACCCTATTTCCATGCTACCCAACATGGAGGGGATCCTCTCTAGCATGGATGAATCAAGGATCCTAGATCTAGGCTAATTCAAGTTATGATTGACTATGCATGTTAGCTCCCAGAGTTTTTGAGATCAAAGGCTAGGGTTCTAGGATAAAATTTGGTGGTGTTGAGTGTTTTTTGGGCTCTCCCTTTTTTACACACTAAAGATGGCATCCTTAGCATGGAAGAATAGAGGGAATAACTTTCTGGTCATTTAGTATTAGTTTTGAAAGGTTTAAAGGCTTCAATGGATGCTCATAGGGTTTTAGGGTGCATGCAAGACCATTTGATATCATTATAAGGTGTCTATAAGTCCCAAATGAGTTTCCCCCTCAACATCCACATTGGCTAGTGTGGAAGAGAATATCCCTAGTATGGAAGAACCAAAAATATTAGATCAAGATAAATTTTAGCCTTAATTGACCATGCATGTATGCCTTCAAGGTTACCGGGGTCAAGGATTAGGGTTTGATGTCAAGTTTGGTCAATTTGAAGGTTTGTTAGGTAGACGTTGAGCTTCTCCCATTTCTTCCATGGTGGGGATGGTATGATGAATGTGGAAGATTGGGGAAGAAGATTTTTAGCCATTAGGAGTCACTTTTATAGGGTTTGAAGGCTCTAGAAGATGTAAAACTAGTTTTAGGGTTCATGTAGGGCTGTAGGGTGTCTACTTGAGGTGTTTAAAGATCATTTCAAAGTGCCCCCAAAGTCTTCCCTTTTCTACTACATTAGTTAGCATGGAAGAGGGAGCTATTAGTGTGGTGGAACTAGGGAACCCTTATTTTTTCTAATCTTCATTGGTTCTAGCTATGAATTAGGATCTCTAAGGTCGCTAACATTAATTTATGATGCTTGGTGTCAAAATTTGGTCATTTCAAGGGCTGTTAATTAGCTTTTGATGTTTTTCCATTTTTTCCATGCTAGGGTTTCCATGATCAACATGGAAAATTGGGGGGAAAGGAATTTTGGCTATTCATAGTCAACCTCAATAGGTTTGAAGGAGTAGACATGGTTCCAAGACACACATAAGGCTTTCTCATTACTATTTAGCATATCTAAAGGCTATTTTGGAATCCCCCAAACGTTTTACACTTTCTTCCATGATGGTCAACCTGCAAGAGGTGGCTCCTAGAATGGAGTAACTAGGGGACCCTACATTTTTTTGATCTTTTCTAGTTTTGTCCATGCATGTGTGTCCACAGGGTTTTCAATGTTGACTATTGATGCCTAGGTTTGAAATTTGGTCACTTTGAAGGTTGTGAGAGAGTTTTTAGGATTCTCCCCTTTCATCCACACTAGGGCTAGGATGTTGAGCATTGATGGGATCCTCCTTAGCATGGAGAACCTAAGGAGGACAAGTATTGATCATTTCACGTGACTTCTAGAAGTTTGGTGACTTTTGGAAGATTTGGGTTGCTTCTAGGAGTCAAATTGTATATAAAATTTAATAGTTTTATCTTCCCCCTTCCATCCACATTAGGACTAAGATGATCAATGTGGATGAGGTCCTCCTAAGCATGGAATAACTTTAGGGGATTGAATTATGTTGAAATTTAACATTTTATTGGATTCTAGAGAGGCTGCAAAGGTTATAATGTTAGTCCAAGATAATCTGATTTTGTTTTCTTGCATTTGGTACTCCACACTAGTCTTTCTAGCTCCATACTCCTAGTTTTCACACTGGGCAGTGTGGAAGAGATCTCCCCCAGCTTGAAAGAACCAAGAAAATCAGATCTAGGCTAGTTCAACTCCCAATCAACCATGCATGTCAACCTCTAGGGTTACTAGTGTTGATGGTCAATGCTTGATGTCAACATTTGCTAATTTGGAGGCTCCTAGGTGCCTCATGCAACCTTCCCCACTTCTTCCACATTGGGCATGATGGAACTAGTGTGGATGAGAGGAGGATGGTAGTTTTGTGCCACTTGTGACTATTTTTGAGATCTTTGAAAGCCCTAGAGGGTTCTGGTAAGGTTTAGGGGTTACCAAAGTAGGTTATTTGGCTATTTTAGGCCTTTTTGCATACCACAAGGTTTTCAAATTGTTGCAAGCAGGGAACATGATATGGAATGAGAATCAACTTGTTGCAAGGTCAATCTTAGCTATCGAAGGCTATGAGGAAGTACTAGGCTTTGTGAAATGGCTATTAGGTAGTTAATTTGAGTAATTTTTGTCTTCCCCCAATCCATCCATGCTGGGGTAAGGATTACTAACATGGATGAAGCCTCCCCTAGTGTGAATACATCAAATCCAAAGGTTTTGAGAACTTTCAAATAGGTTTGGCAAGGTTCCAAGGTTACTGAGGGTTCAAGGAGACGTTCTAGGTCATGTCAGGCCTACTTCAAGGTCAAACTTGGGCTAGATGAGTGTCAAGGATAAGATTGAATGTTACCCCCATTTTTCCATGCTAGGAAATGTTTCTCTAGTGTGAAAAACCAAGTTTTCCAATTTGTTCATGTTTAACCCCTCTTTTGGGAGCCCAAAGTTGCAAAAGGTAGGTTTCCATTGCTAAAAATGACTAAAAGGTTATGTTTTAGTGATTTTAGGTAGTGGGAGACATGTGTTCATGTAGGGCATGGCATCCCCAACATGGATGCATGGGATTTAAATTTGAAATATTGTTCTAAGTGTCAGAATTGGCTAAAAATCAATGTTTATGTAGTTTTTAGATTAAAAGTGAGGATGTATAGTGGGGCTCACTTCCCAAGATTTTTAAATTTGAAATGTGAAGATATTTCCCATCAATCTCAATGTGGAAAAGACTTCCCCCTTGGCACTTTAGTTCACTTGTAGTTATGATGCACCAAATGGGCCATTGGGCTTTGGATGAAAGTGTTTAGGTTTTTCTTTGAGTTTTTAATGCCAAATTTCACAAGTTTTAATTGCAATTGCCATTCTACACAAATAGCACATTGGTGAAGAGCTTTAGAAGAGATTTTTTTTTGTAGATAACATCAATATTTAGCATGGAAGCATCCAATCTTCCTTGCAACTAGTGTTGAGCCTTTATTCTTCTCAAACTCTAGCAACTCCTAGTGTTGATTTAACTATGGTGCTCAAGTAGCATGGAGGGAAGAGAACAAATCATAGGATTTAAAGGAAACCAAAGGTGCAAGGAACTTGGTAGTGTTACCAAGAACAATCTACATTAAGGCTTCCTCTGTTGCTACTCCAAGGTAGGCAGTTCTATGTATTTGTGCTTTCATTTCTAGCCATTATTCTTATTTTTTGTTCCATGTGTGGGGCCATTTTCTTAAGATCTATGCTAGTAGAGGGGGGTAGAATGATATTTTGATGAAATTCACCCTCTTATTTTGGCTGTTTCTATGTAGATCTATGGTCATTACATTGTTTTGGCCTTGGTAAATTCGATTTTTAAAATTAGGCTTGCTGTTTTCATGTTTTTTTCCAAAATTTTGGAGTAAGGCCATTTTTCTCAAATTTAGGCTAAAATATTCAAAAAAATTTAATTATAATTAAATAATAACCCCTTATTTTTATGTTCTTTCAAATGGGTATTGATTGTTTCAGCTATTTTGGCTATTTTTCATGGTTATGTCAAATTAGGCTTTATGAATTTTAAGCTTTTTGCATGAAAGAAGCAAGTAATGTTGTGTATTTTTTGTTAAGAAAATAGATATATATGTTTAAAATTTAATGTTATGTATTTTGAGCCTTCTATTTATGCTTTCCAACGATTTTTTTTCATTCAATTTTGATTAATAATGATCATTATGGCTATTTTCCTAAGATCACGTAGTCAAGTTTTTTTATGCTATTTTTTTTAGAATTTCATGTAGATTCATGCATTTTTCCTAAGTAAATAGTAGAGTTATGGATATTTTTTAAATATTTGGGTGGGTCTTGGCTTTAGCTTTTCAACGGAGATGGAATCATTCTGATTGGGTTAGAAATGAATTTTTAATGAATTTTTCAGTAAGCTTATGTCAAAAGGCAGTTTGTGAGGTTCTCAAATTTTTATCCAAATTGATGAATTTTTTTCCATAAACAGCAAGGGTTATTTTTTTAAAAATATGATTGTGTAGGACTTTATTGAAGCTTTCAAATGGTGGTGAAATCACTTTGTTTGGAGCTCAAACGAAATTTTGGTAAATTGTCTCCCAACCCTGCATGAAAGGGGGTTTATGATGATGCCTACAATTTTGCTAATTTTGGTTATGTTTTATGAAAATATGGTTATGTGTACTTTGGTTTTAATGGTCATGGCTAGAAAGATTGTGATTTTAGGATTCCTTCCATGGTGGAATCACTAAAATTAGAGCTTGGATGAGTTTTTCATAGATTTTTGGTTATGATTGTGTCATGGTTGTAGCACTTGACCCCTTTCAGAATGGCTGTAGTTGACATGCTTAGAGATTACTCTTGTTAGCTTTCATGCCCTTGGGGATTGCTAAAAACTTATGTTTTAAATTCTTAAGAATAGTAAAGGCTTTTACTATTTTTAGTAGGCTCTTTACTATGGCTATATTTTTTTTTCTAAGTTTATGCATGGTTTCGACTAATGCTTAATTTTGGCTATGAAGTTTTGGCTATAATATTTTGACTATGAAGTAAAAGGCTATGAAAGGTTGTAATAATGATTTTTTTTGGAATTTCTTGAGCAACTTTAAATAACCATCTTAGGGCTTTTTTCATAGACTAATCTCAACCCCGACTAGGATTTTTTTCCAAACTTGTTAAGAAGTTTTAATTAGTCATGAAATTTTTTTTGCTTTTTCATGTAGGGTATTTCTAAAGTCCATAAGCATTATTATTGAGTTGGTGGACATTCTATGCTACATTGGCCATCCCAAGGCCAACAATCTACTTCCTAACGTGCCCTTGGGGAAGCTATCTTTATGGTTTTGGCCTTGGGAAAGGGAATTCCTTGCCTACATCTTGCAGAATTTTAGTGTGATGTTGTGGTCACACTTATCTATGGATGTGGCTAGAGCCATAGTGAAGTCATTTTTGCCTTATTTATTTGGCTTAATTACTAGCTTCATTACTAATAATCCACCTCCTAAGATAGTAGGGGGAGCTATAGACATGATTAGCCCATGCTACCTTACAGAAATCTAGATGATGCTAGAGTATAGTTAGTATAATGTTGACAATACTTTGATGGTCATACATAGAGCCCACACATTATTCTAGAATCCAACCAGCACTATGTACCATCTACAATGGTAAGCATGATTATTGTAGTGTTTTTATGTATTTTGGATTTATTGGCTAAACTATCTTTCCTAACTTCATTGGTTTTATGAACTTCTTGTAGGTATCGATTCAATAAGTAGGACTTGATCATTAACAATCAAACCTTGGTTGTGGCTTAAATTGCCATAGATGAATTCACCAAGAGCCCTACATTAGAACTATTATGTATTAATAGTTAATAGGGGACTTTGATGCATACACTAGTAGATTTAACCTTGTCTACAAAAAGTGTGTGGATGAGAGAAAAATTCATAATTGGTGGGTGGGCTCTAAGAGCTCCTTCAATTAGACCCTAGAAACTAGTAACTCTACTCAAATCACATTGAAGAATAAGAAGAAGAAAGGTAAACATAAAGGCTATAGCTTCTAATGTTTTATGGTTATGAAAACTTGCTGTTAAACTTGTTGTTAAACTTGCTCATGTTGATGCTAAATGTTGGTTGTTGCCTTGTAGGACCTTCCTCATGTGCTAATGTCACCTTATCGCTTGCAGGACATCATGAGAATATCCTCATCTTGAAGTTTGATGAGGTGAAACTAGCATAGGAGTGGGTAAAAGGGACATGTGCCTAGGTACATTCAAGAAAACATTTAGCATGTGGGTTTACTTGAATTGTTTATGGCACCTATCCCTTCCATCCCTGCTATGGAGATGCTAAACGTCATCAACTCCTTCAATGAGGAGGATGATCATTTTAGCACTAGCATTCAAGGTGTGAAGATTAACATGGACATTTATGAGGGCCTCTTTTGCCACTTGTTTGGTGCTCCCATTGATGGGGCAAAGGTTGCCAGTAGAATAGTGAACAAATTGGGCCATTGTGAGGAAGTTTTGGAGTGGCTTGGTGTTAGTATGAGCCATTTTGATATTTCCATGAATAGCTTCATGAACCTTGATGAAAAGGAATCATATCATTTATTTAGGTCTTATGCATATTTGAAACTATTATTTTAAAAGAAGGTGATAGGCATTGTGTAGGGGTGGACTTTAAGAAGGTCTTGATAGATGGCACCAGGTTCAACTAGGCAACTGGTTTGGCTGTTGAGCTTCAGGATGAGATCATTATACTTTTCAAGGATACTTATACCATAATCCACATGCATTTTTCATTTTTTGTAGGTTACTTGAAGAGGTTTGTGGTGTTTTTGGCGATGTGGAGGAATGGATAATACATTGTCTATTACCACCAAGGATCTTGATGGTAGGCAATGTGAGTCCCTTGATAGCACAGATAATGAGGAGCCTCTCACATTTCTAGTGAGCATCCTAGAGGCCAAACCACAACATAGGAGGAAGCTAGGGAGAAACTCAAGAGGTCCATGGAGGAAGCACTACCAGCATTACATGAACCAATCCCAAAGAAGCTTAAGTTTAAGCTTAAACCATCACAATAGGTAGTCACAAGTATGCTTCATTTAATTTTTGGCTATTTTATTTTATTTTGAAGGTTTTCATATGCTAATCAATTTTCTATGTGCTATGGTTGTAGATAAGTGTAAGGTCCTGGCACCCCATGTTGCCATAGAGGAAGAACAAAGGTGTGTAGAAGAGGAACTCATACAAAAACCTGAGTTCGATATAAATGATCTAGATGCTTTGTTTGATGAGGGGGTATTAGGCACAATTTCCATCAGCATCCTTGAGGAGGAGGAGGAGGAGCTAGATATGCACATGTCTTTATGATTCTTGTTATATCTTATTATTTTAAGTTTGTTTTTTTTCCTAACCCTTCCATGATCATTATTCTTATAGTAGTTTTTAAGCCACAAATTTAGGCCCTTGTCCTTAGGTTTCATGCAAAACCATGGGTAGAGGTCTCAGACAAGGTGGAATTCATGCACGGAATGGCTAAGGACATCTTTGACTGGTTGCATCAAGTTGCACTTGAGATAAGTAAGAACTTTATTTTATGTGTTTTAGTTGTTTGGCTATGTTATAGGATATGTTTGTGTTATGGTTATAACATGTTTATGGTTATATTTCTAGTTATGCAATGCCATTTGTGAAGTGGGACCTTGATAGAGACATGGATTTTGACTCCTTGCCAAAGCTTCCTTTCAATGTCTCTAGTGTACCCTTGAAGTTATATGAGACCACTATTGATCTAGAAATGTTGTGTGCCAAAACTTCATGGAAGTTGGAGAGGCCCAACGAATGCCTATGAGAATAGGTTGTGGTACTAAGGGAGAATACTCAATAGCAAGAAAAGGTGATTAGAGATCTCTAAAACTATAAGGCCTTAGTGGAAGCCCAAGTGGCTAACTCAAGAGAATTGAGGATCAAGGAGGTCATGTGGGTCTGCTACTAGCATACCATTTGAGATAAAGTAGTGGTCTTATGGGAGATGGAAGAAAAATAGATGTAGATGAACCTCATCTCCTAGAAGATCAAGGATTAGAAAGATCACTATGCTTGGTTCCTAGAGTTGGGTAAGAAACAAAAGGTCTATAAATGTTAGCAAAAGGTGGATCATGGGGCCTACCTCAAATGGCTCAAGGAGGAGTTAGTTAAATGATGCAATAGAGAGTTGTTCATCTAGGGGATCTAGGTGGAGAGTGCTTATTAGCTTCTTGCGAGTACTCTCATAGTGGAGCAATCCTATACTTCTCAGATTACCACTACTGTGGGTGAGACCTCTATGATTGCTATTATTTGGAAGCATCCTACATCGGCTATAGTAGATAGGACTGATATCCTTTCCAACGTTGATCTTATGGATGTTAATTAGGTCAACATGATGGAGCACTAGATCCTCCATTGTTTGGAGGAAGGCCTTCCACATCTATCCTTAGACTTCATGGAGTCAAAATATCCAAAGGTTTGATATATTATACATTTTATGCTTTTAGTTTTAAGGTTATGATTTTGGCTATTGATTAGTTATTGGCTATGTTTTGTTGTATTTTAGGCATTAGGAGACTTGGAAACCCTAGTGATGATGGTGGAAATGACCCACCACTTCCTCCTTTGGATGTCCCTTAGCATTCTTCATCTGCATATTTTTTAGCTTATTGACTACTTGTTTTTATTTGTATGTTGACGACTATTATTAGCCAAGACTATGTTATAGATGGTTCATTATTATTATTTTTATTATTGAAATTTTTGCCACATAGTGTGGTCATGGCTATTTATGTTATGGACATTTTAAATTTGAATTTTTTTGGTTTCATTTTTGGCTATATATGTATTGTTCTATTAAGCATTGTAAATGTTATAAATGGCTATGTTGATGATTTTGGTTATAAAGTTAAACGACTAAGCGATGTGATAATAGGCTAATCAAAAACATTACCAAAGAGATATTTGCTAGTTTTAGGCCATGGTGGGTGCACGTTGTGCTGTTTTGGTAAATGTTGCTACTTTAAGGTCATGGGGACCATGTTATGTGATTGTTTTTTCCAGTTTAAGGCCATGATGGGCCATGCTGGCAGTTTAAAGTCTTAGTGGACTATGATGCTAGTTTAGAGTCTTAGTAAACTATGATGCTAGTTTAAGGTCATAGTGAGTTGTAATGCTAGTTTAGTGTCTTAGTAGATTGAGGTTACAGAGGAACTATATTTTTTGGCTATTTTGTTTTAAAAAAATTTTAAAGGATTTTTTTATGTTTATAACATGAGTAAAAGTAAACAGAAAGAAAGGTTGTAATAAATAAGTAAAAATGCAAATGAAAGTAGAAACTTAGGCTACATGCATAAAGAGTAAACAAAAAAGTGCATAAAAGGTATAATAAATTAGGAAAGAAAGGTTAGGCTACATGGCCATTTGCGCATCTCGTTATAAGTGAATAGAAAGGTTACTGTGTACATCACTTGTGCAGATTCTTCCTAATCTTTGAAAGATTAGGGAATAGGTAAGGTCTACTCTGCATAAGCTTATATTCACCATCATCTTCATTGATGACACTAAAATGAAGTTCATCCCATAATGCATCCCATTGCTTATCATTGTCATCTTTGGCTTTTTGTTCCCTCATGGATTAATGGATTTTATCATTGGGAGCTTCTTCTTGAAGCTCCACTTTAGATCCCTACTCTATGTTCACATTGTTGATAGTTAAGGGATCCATGCTATCATTGTGAATGATGATTTCACCTTCCTCATAAGGAAGGAAAATTTCTTGATGGATAAGTAAGGACATGATCCATAATTGAGCCAACCATAGTCTTCCTAGAATAAGGTTGAACCCTAGTGTCTTCTCCATCACCAAGAAATTGGTGATTGTGGGGAATTTCTCCCCTACCACAAAATCCAAGGAGATAGACCCCTTAATAGCAATCCTTAACCCATTGAAGGATTTGAGAGCTATGATTGCTGTAGGTTGTATTTGCTCAGTTAAGCCCAAGCATTTGACGATGATGAATGGGATGAAATTTGTTGTGGCTCCATCATCAACATGCACCCTATGTAGTTTAAACTACCCTATAGGTATGGTTATGAATAGAGAAGCTCTACTTCACCATTTTGGGGATTAATCTTGATTTTGATATCACAAAATACTAAGGGTGTTGAATTTTCCTCCCTTTGTGATGGAAGGACCAGCACTACATGAATGGCTTTATCATTAGTGGGGATGTCCTCACTAATGGGGATGGAAGTCACCATTTTGACTAATGCCTCATGATGTATGAAAAAAGTCATGATCAGGTCATACAAGCTTAAAGTTGTGTTCTTTTGCTTAAGAGATTGTCTCATCTATTTATTAAATTGAGGAATTTTTTATTGTTAGTCATGCCTTTTTTTCCCTACTTATTCTTTACTTCCTTCATGTGTCCCAAAAATGGAAATTTTAGCTTTAGGTTGTGATTGTTGGGGTTTTTTTCTTATTTTTCTAGTTAAAGGTTTTGGTGTCTTCTTATGGCTTGTTGGTTGGAGCGGGTTGGGCAAAGAAGGTCATGGATATAGTTGATATGAAAGTGGGCTTTGATGGATCCACTTCTTTTCATGTCTTCATCTACTTGTCATTGTTATTGCTAGGCTTTTGTTTATGCTTCTTCCTTGGTTGAGGTTTTCTAGTTCTCATTTGTTGGTTGTAAGGAAGAGGTAGTAGCATTAGCCACCACAAGAAGTTGTTGTGTAGTTGGTTAGGCTATGGCTGGTTGGGTTGTATTAGGCTAGGGCACCTTAATGACAAATGTTTCCCTCAAAGATATTCATGATGGTAATCTTATGACAAAAGGGGATCTTAAGCTAGTGAAAGCTGAAGAAGCCTCTTCATTGTAAGGTGGTACTTGAATCACAAATGGTTTTCTTGAAGGGTTCCAATCATCATCAATGTTAAATGCTAAAATAATATAAGGACTATCATTAGCATTTAATGGATCTTTGTAAACCTACATTGACTAATTTTATGATCAGACTAGGTTGGAAGCATCTAAGACTAGCTCCCCTTAGCCAACATCCTTTGTAGGTCGTCCTTCAATGTGAGGCAGAAGTCTGTGTCATGACTAGGTAGTTGGTGATAATGGAAAAAGCATTCTAGTTTTAGGTACCTAGGTAGTTGTGGATCATCCTTTGTTGCTTGAGTGGGTTCTTTGTCCATTTCACATATTTGTCCATGCTTCTTTTGAGTGACTTTGGTCATATGCTTGTATTGCACGTGCTCACTCTTTAGTAATTGATCTAACAATTTAGATGGTTTCAAGGGTAAGGTTGTGTGCTTACTATGGTCTTTCCACTTAAAAAATTTGGTGTAGTTGTAGTTGATGTGGTGGCTCCATATGTTGAAGGATGGTTATCATGATTGTTATTAGTAGGGGTCTTGGATGGGTTGGTCCTTAGCCACTAGCTAGTGGTCTTAGCCTCTTTGGTTACTATTGCTATGGCCATGTTGTTTTATTTGTTCTTTTCCTTGTCCCTCTGTGTATGTTTATTTTTATATGCTACATAGGTTAGATCATGATTGGCTTCTATAGCATCCTCTATGTTCTTGGTTTGGGAAAACACTTGGTTGAGGGACCATGGATCAAGATAATAAAGGTTTGACTTAATAAAGTTGTTAACTACTCCTTTGAATATGGCCAAAAGATGAGTAGCTATGGGCTCTAGTATTTCATTTAGTAGTACATTCCACCATTGGATGAACTTTTGTATGAGCTCAAGGGATTTCTTCTTGGCCTTCATGAGTTGCTCAAGCATGGTGTTAGGCTTCAAGTTATACTTGAAGTGGTTAATGAACTAAGTTATCAAGTCCTCAAGAGAGGATATGAGTCTTCTAGATAGTGTACAATAATAATCAAGCACTTTTCCAATTAGGGACATAGAGAAAACACTCATGATGGTATGGGACCACAGCTGTAAGAGTAAGCACTTGGATCAAACGGTAATAAGGTGAGCATTGGAATCACCTTCTCCATTGTATTTGCTAAACTGGGGAATAGGGACACCAAGAGGAAGTGTCAAGAGTGAGACCATAAGACTAATGTGATCATCCTGGTAGAAATACATAATCATAACAATTTGGAAAGTAGAGGATTTAAGCCTCTTTAACTCCTCTATCAGGTCCTAGATCATTTGAAAGGGTTGATCTCAACCTTGTGGTGGCCTTGTTGGTTGCGAGATTTGTACATATGGTTGTGGCATTTGTTGTGAGGCTTGTGGCCTCACTATGGATTGTAATATAGAAGGGAGTGGTTGTGTTATGGTTGTAGCTTGTGGGCCAAACAAGGACAAGGATGTTTGTGCTGGTACTTGAGGCATAAACAGGATAAATGAGGTGTATGACCCCTAAGCTGCTTAGGGTCCCATAGTGGATCCCATATGGATGGTCAATGGACTAGTGGTAATAGCTACCATCATCGTTAGTTGAATTGACCAAGGTTGGGTAGTAAGAGGTATGGAGAAGTGAAAGGTAGTTGGCTGTGACATCGATTGTGCTTGGTGTTTAGCGATGATTAGCATAGGTCCAAACATGGTTGGGTATGGTGGGGATGAAGGTGGTAGGACCTATCCAGAAGAAGAGGCAAAGGAGGTTGAGGTGGACATTGTGGCCTTAGTGCTTCCTTGTTGGAAAAGTTCCCCACAAGGTTTCCAAGCTCAAACTTTGTTCCAAATTCATCTTCCTCCTCTAGTTTCTCCTCGAAGGTAGACTTTTATTTGTCTTCATCAACCTCAATGAGAAGGGCTAAGATGCTAGTGTAGATGTCATTAAGGGGTATTTGGTCATAGGGAGAGGGAATATACTCCTCTCCATCATGATGGATGAGCTTAAATTCTCTCTTAAACTCTACTTCCACTCATGGGATTAGCATACCAGCTTGGATCTTGGTAGAAATGAAGTTATAATGTTCTTCATTTATCATCATGAAACTAGGACTTTTCCTCCTAAGTCCAAGAGATTTCCTACATTCCATCATGATAGGGTCTTTGGGGTTATAAATCCTCATATGTTGTTAATCTAACCCATTGTTGGTGTATTTATAAGGCAACTTGGTTGATTGTGGGAGAGACATGGTTATATTGCTAAAATGGCTTTAAAAAGGCTATAAAAGGAAAAATAGGAGTAAATACCAACAAGTGGAACTTAAAAATGGTTAAAGAAAGGAAAAATAGCTAAAAATGAATCAATAAGTGGGGGATAATGGGGGTTTACACCTTTACCAAAAATAGAAAGCTTGAAATGTTGGTGTTAAACCTCATCCATGCTGGCCTTTCAACTACCTCTACGCTAGGTATGGTGGGGGGTGGGGGGGTGGGGGGGCGGGGTGGGTGGGTTGGGATGGGGCTGCACAAGAAGGGGGAAATCTCACACCTTTTTAATCCAATGTTGATGAGGGGGGAAATTTTAAAAACCAAAGTGGGAAGTTAGGTGTTTTTCTACTAGACATGGTTTTAGTAGGTTGTCAATTTTCTTAGTTAGGAAAGATGGGGTAAAGTTGACTTCCAAAAGTTTGAGGATTTTTAGAAGGATTGCACTACCCACTTTGGAAACTATAAAAAATTAGTAGCAAAAGGAAAAAAAATGAAAGGTTTCAATGTTGGCTTTAGGCTGAAAAGTTCATAGTAGTTGTTATGAAAAGACAACTTCCATGCTATAGTTTTAATCATAGGGGGTGATGAGACGCGACTTACACTAGGCCGCGATATCGCGTACGCGATATCGCGTCTTCTCCTGCGATATCGTGTACGCGATATCGCGTCCCGCCACCATTTCTATAAATAAGAGGCGGCACTCCCTTCATTTCCCAATCCTGGCTAGTGTAGCGAAGCTCTGGCAGATTGATCACTCCAGAGTTAGAATTTTTCCCCATGTGCCCGCAGTAGGAGTCCTAGAGTGAACGGCTCTTTATTCGAGCAGCTTGTAACCTGAACCCAAGTTGTGTATGGCAATAAAGACGAACTTGTTTGGATAAACCTTGCAGCACATGGTTTCATTTATTGCTTTATTTCCTACTTTCCTAGTGCGTTCAAGTACGACTTGATTACGAGCGTTTACGGACGTGTACGGCTAGTCAAGGATTCTGCTGCTTGATGCAATGCATGAGTACGACTCAATTACAAGCATTGGNGTGCGATATCGCGTCTTCTCCTGCGATATTGCGTACGTGATATTGCATAGTTCAGGGTGTGTCCGGTAAGTGGGAACGGATGCTGACGCTAGTTAATTTAGACTTAGATCTTAGTTAGAGTTAGTTTAGTTTTCTCAACCCTTTCTCCTGGTAGCATAGAAGATAAGCCAAAAATACCAAAAAAATCACATACCTTAGACTTGCTTAACCATACACCGTGAAACATACAAGCAAGCCTGGGAAGACAACGAATGATTAACCCTAAGTGTTTCTTGTGGCGTTAAGGCATTTAGTCCGCGGAGTTCGATCGGATCGCGCGTGCACGCTCGTATTCGTATGGTGGAGTGTAGGGGTACCTCGCCACTCATCAGGGGGGAAGGGGTAATGTTGATTTTTTGAAAGTTTTGACAACAAAAATTCAAAAATGATTTTCAACTTACAACAGTGGTTATGGGAAAGACAAACTTGATCATAAAAATTGGGCAAAGGCCCTCCTTCTAATGCCAAAAAACTATTACAAACAAAAAATTCCATCGTTGGAAAATTGAAAGTCTCAGCACAATAGCCTCAACCTTAAATCCCTAGGGGCTTCGAAAGAATGGGATTTAGGGTGCCTTGGCAAATTTGGCAATCAACCAAGGACTTTGAGAAGAGTAGAATGAGATAAATAATATGATTAAAAATTGAAGTAATATTAATGTACTAGAAATAAATGAAAAATTTAATTTGAACACAAACCAAAACTATACACTTTATTTTACAAATAATAAAATAAAGGAGAGTTAAAGGATTGTGTACAAAGTGTGCTTGAGAGGGCAACAAGGGGGGTTCACTTGAGCAGGGGTTCAGGGTTCGTTGAAGCTGATGTGTTCAACTCCATGATCTAAATATCTTGCCACTCTCAATACTATTGAGCCTCCTTTGCTACTACTTCCAAATTTGCAATGTTGATCATTGTTGAGAGTTGAGAATTGTGAAGAATCCAAGCTGCCCAAGTCCTCTACGTTGGGAGTTGGAAATCCCAAGAGTGTAGCATGGAGCCTGAAAACTCACAAATACCAAGGGGGGTTACAAGGTCACAAGGCCATAGGGGTTTCACACTGGAAATACCCAAGGAGTAGCATTTATGCAAAGGTTTGCAATTGCTCTTGGATGCGCTAGAGTGTGGAACTATTACTTGGAAAATGTATGTATGCTCAATGTATTCTAGTTCTAAAAAAGTGGAAACAATGTTAGGGTTATCAGATTGCAAAAAGTGTTGAACCTATAAATGGTGTTTGAAGTTGGTTTTTATAGATATTAGGTCATGAATGATGCTACAAAATGGCTATAATTTGGTTGCCAAATCACTACATATTGGCTATCAAACTATTGCAAATTTATGCCTCATATAGGTGAGATGGATGCCCAAATTTGGGGGTTTACCATATATAGTAAGAGCTAAACCCCCATGGTCATTGCATTTACTATAAATAGTAATATGGACACACCTATGCTAAAGATGAATCTTCCATGTTAAGCCTTTTTCCATGCTTGATGAAGTGGTTGATCAATATTGGAGTGCACAGAGTGATGAAATTTGGCTTTTGTAATTTCTAGGCTAGGAGCATGTAGTTTCCATGTTGTGCATGTAGTCTCCACACAATGGGGGGAAGGACAGGTGGAGGAGTTTCAACATTAAAGGGTAAATCCCCATCCCTCCATGCTAGGGGTAGGTGAGATTTACTTCCTATAGATGTTTTCACTGTAGAAAATTATATGACCCCCATAAAACCCATCAAATTACCATTTTTGGCTTTCCAAAAGGCATTTTTGACCCCCCAAGCCCAAATATAGATACTAGATGACTTTTTTCACTTGGGCAATAAGGCTGTGACCACTTATGATGCATTTTTAGCCCCAAAAGTATGGAATATGTGAGATTTCCCCTCATGGATTACAATCTTCACATTTACAATGAATTTTTACCTCGAGTTTCATGGGGTGAAAGCTACATGATGAAAAATAGTCATAAAATGCAAATTTTTGTGGTGTCTCATTTGGCTCTTTAGTAATTTGATTTCCCTCTCTTTTTTTTAGGAGGGGGGGAGGGGGGTGGTTTGTGGGAGTGGAAACCTTCATTGGGTTTCATTACCAAGGATAAGTCTGATTTCATTTTCCCATTGAATGAGATGCGTTATATTCAATGGACTTGATGGCAGAGCATGATGAAGGAAATGTCACATGACCATAATGCATGAGTGTAAAACATAGGTCATTATTATTGTTCTAGATAAGGAAGGTCATAATTAGGTTATAGGGTTGGGCTTAATGAATGACAATGGAAATGATATGAAACAAGCACTCTTGGTATGATAGGATAAGCTTACCAAATATTATGCATCAAGGTCACATGAAAACTTGTTGCTGTGGTGAGTTGCACCTTTACGATGGCATCCCAAGCTTCATCATGCAAGAACAACTCCAAGAGGACAAGAAAAGAAAATGAGAAAACATGTTATTACAAGATAATGCATAGGCTTGCATGAGACAACCAACAGACTAGGTCACCATAGGTTACTATTGTTACAACATAGAGAGGGATCTATGTGATGTGCATCAAATTTACAAAGCTTTGAAATCTATTCTTTGTGCCAAACAAGAAGAGATAGAAAGAGTATGTAGGCTTGCTTGTTGTAGACCATCAGAGTCATCAACGTTAGTCATTTGTTGCAACTTGGTAACAATGATAAACAACACTATATGATCAAACACGTAAGTGCTAGATGTAATCAAGGCTATATGATGGCTTTAATGTTTCATAATAGGGGTTTGATGTTATATTGAGTAGCTTTAAGTTTTGATGAGAAACTTTGTTTCCAATGCTTTCTCCTCACCATCATGGTCTAAATGGGAACTTCAACTAAGGGACCCTCTGTGATATTTTTGGCTTCAAGGTTAGTGATCACCAAGCTACTTCAAGGTGTTATGGCTATATGGTGGAAAATTTTGGAGGATTAAGGTTTGGGTATGTAATGTCCACTTGGTCTAATAACATCATAAGAGGGAACCATCTAGGCTTTAAGGCTAGTCAAATTTTCTCCCTTATTCTCCTGGCTCATTCTTGCATCACAACATAAGCCCATCAAGTGGCACCTGTGTGATAAAATGATTAAATAATGTCAAAGTTATGTAAAACACTTAGATAATAATGCATGAATAAGCCAAAACACATTGCATCGACAGTCAAACAAGGCCACCAAAGATTATAAGAGGTAGGTTAAACAAATGGAATGAAATGAAGGATAAATAAGATCAAATGAAGGCTAAATAATAGTAGAATGAAGCCAAATGAAGGTTGAATGATGGTAAAACTTCATTCAATGATGTTGTTTAAGAGTAAAACATGATTAATAGAGGCCATATAAGGGGATTTAAGGTAGTTAAGATGCATTAAAGACTAAAAATCATGAAATGAGGCCAAACAAGGGATAAATGATGGTCAAATATGGTCAAATGATGACAAAATGATGATTAAGCACCATCAAATGATGTCAAAAAAGGTCAATTGAGGTAGATTAAGGTCAAACAACATGATCTGATGTCAAGTCATGTTGATCAAGGTCAAATGGTCCCAAATGATAGAAAAATTTGATGGGACATGATCCAAATGATGCTAAAATGATGACAATTAAACCAAATGACCTATCAATGAAGGTCAACAATGCATAATAAGGTCAAAAAAGTTGAAACATCATGTAATAAGGCCAAACAAGTCAAGGTGGGGAACATGTGGTAGAAGATGATCAATATTGGTTAATTAGAGTTATATTTTTCTAGTTTTAGGCATTAGTGAGACATAGTGAAAGGCTACAAGGTTGACAAGTGAGTTTGGGCACCTAAGAAGGTTGTTTTAAGGCTATTTAAGGTCAAAATTAGGGCTTATTTAGGCACCCATGATGGATCCACATTGTCTAGCATGGGTGGGATGAGCCCTGGCATGGATAGTATGAAAATACGATCCTTTCAATTTATGATGATCAGTTTTGGGGTCCTTATGATCTATATGATCAACGTGGCATACTAGGGATGAAGAGTTTTTAATTTTGATGTTAATTTAACCCTTTGAAAGTCATAAATGAAACTTGGAACTATCATCCATGCTAGGACTATGTTGGCAAGCATGGATGTGAGGATTGTTAAACATAGAAAGGGGTTGAGAGGAGGGGAATGAATAAGTTCTTGAAATTAAAAATTCTCCAATACAAAGAACACAACCAATTTTAATGTGGTTTCCCAAATTGGGTAGTCCATAGTTAGAGGGTAGTTTGCTAGCACATCTCTAGGCTTTGTTCCTTCAAAAATGTGGTTTGAAGGGTACTACACCTTGTATAAGCTCTATGACTTGCAATAGAGTGATTTGATGCTATGAATTCAATCAACCTTGCAAGGTTCCAATAAGCTTAGAATGTGATTTCCAAGATCCCACAATATTTACAACTTGAGCTCCACTTTAGAGTGTTATGGTGCTACACCAACACTCAATCCTATAGGATCTTAACAAGCTCAAGCAAGATGCCTTTCCACAAGACACACATCAATCCCACAGGGCAACAAAAGAGAATAATAATAAGGAATGAATGCAACTAAATTTTCTAATTCTTGTACTTGAGATATAGGTCACACTGACCAATTACAATAGACAAAATATTGTACAATGAGGAACAACATTAATCACAATGATTGCTAGATGATTATAATTGATAGTACATAATACTTGCACATTTCCAAATGAGAATGATGTCTTCTTATAGGTAATATGTTTTTGAAACCACCTTGGAATTCATGTAATGGCTAATTAATGATTACTGGAGATGTCTTCTTTGAGACTGAGACATCTTTTTACAATGGACCTTCATTTTAGAAAGATGTCTTCTACAAGATTAAGATGTCTTTCTACATATGACCTTCATTCGACAAAGATGTCTTCTTCTCACGAAATAGAAAGACATATGCTATTTTCTAGACAGATCTTCTCCTATGTTGCCTTCAATTCTTTTAAGACATCTTCTTTTCCTTGGAGACATCTTTAATTAATGGTAGATGTCTATTGTTTCTGTAAGACATCTTCTCTAAAGTAATCCTTTAATGCTAAGGCTCCCTTTTGAGCTTTGAAGTCTTTGTTTCTTGTCCATGTTCTTGAGCTTTCACTTGCATTCTTGTCTTAATCCAAGTCCTACAAATAAAACAACCACACAAACACACAAACATCCTTATGCTCCATTTTTCTTAATGTTTTGGAATACCAAAAGGTCAACAATCTCATCCTTTTTGGTAATGTCCAAAACTTAAGAAAATGGTTTAGTCTATATCACATTACCATAATATATAAGATATTTCTCCCCTTTTTTGGACATGACCAAAAAGAAGATGAGTCAAGCTCCCCTTACATAGGTGCATATATATAAAAATTATTTGTTTTTGCATTTTGTATATGTTTTTTTGCTTATAAATATAGAAATAGTAGAGAGACTTACATGATAGGATAAGGTCCTATCCCCATATCTTTGCATAGAGAAGCCAACCAACGTTTTTCTAGAGGTTTGATGAAAGCATCAGCTAGTTAACTCTCTATTCCAATACACTCTAGCCTTACATGTAAAAATTATGTATGTTCTTGTATAAAGTGATGGAAAATCTCAATATGTTTGGTACGAGAATGTTGGATGGGATTTTTTGTCATATTGATAGCACTATTATTGTCATAGTAAATAGGTGTTGAATCTACTTTTACTCCTAAATCTTTGAGAGTTTCTTACATCCAAAGTAATTGAGCACAACAAATGTTAGTAGAGATATATTCAACTTCCACCATTGAGAAATAAGAATTTTCCCCAAGAAGAAACAGTTTCCACTAGTACTATGGCAATCATTAGAACAACCTACCAAATTTGCATTATAATATTTGACAAGATCAAGTGGAGAATCCTTTGGATAACAAAGGACCTAGTTAGTAGTACCTTTTAAATAATGGAAAATACATTTAACAACCTTATAATGAAATTCCTTTGAAGTTGATTGATTGCTAGCACACAAACCTACACTTAAGGCTACAACTAGTCTATTAGTGGTTAAATAAAGAAGTTTTCCTATCATACCTCTATAAAGCTTGAGATCAATAGACTTACCTTAGTTGTCGTTGATAAGTTTAAAATTTGTAGCCATAGAAGTACCTTTAACTTTAACATTAGCTAAGTTGTATTTGAAAAAGATATCTTTTGCATATTTAGTTTTACAAATAAAGTTTCCATCAACCATTTGATAGATTTGAAGTCCAAGAAAGCTCTTGAGTTCTCCCATCATGAGCATTTCAAATTCAAACTGCATAAGGTTAAAAAAAATTCTTTTAAAGAATTTCATTAGTGGCACCACAAATAATATCATCAACATAAATTTGAACTATTAGAAGATCTTTACCTTCTCTTTTGAGAAATAAAGTAACAATAGCTTTATAACTTTCAAAACCATTCGATGTAAGGTCTTGAGAGAGTCTTTCATACCAAGCTCTTGGAGCTTGTTTAAGATCANTCATAAAGAGCTTTCTTGAGCTTGTAGACATAATCAAGTTTGATGGAATCAACAAATCCTTTAGGTTGGTATTGACATTTAGAAAAAAATTTTCTACCAATGTCCCAGCTTCTTGGGGATGTATGGGACCATGTGAGAGGTTGTTTTTTGCTATCATTTTTTAATTTTTTTTTTTATATATATATATTTAGTGATTTACTGTATCCATTTTCTATAGTTTGGTTTTTTTTTGAAATTTTTATAATGGTCTTAGATTATTGTATGAATTTTTCCTAGGCCTAAATCAATTTTTTTTTGAATTTTGTGTATGTGTAGTGTTTAGGCTTAGAAAAATAATTTTAGTAAAATTTTTTCATTTTTCAGTTGATGTTAATTGTCCTATATAGTTGTAGTTCTAACTGTTGGAACTATAAATACCCTAGGTTGTATGAGTAGTATGGGTCTACTTTTTGGTGTTTTGTTAGGAGTGTTTTTAGTTAATAGGTTACTAATTAAAGTTTTTATGTTTTATTTTGTTATTGCAAGCTACAGGAGATGGCAGTAGCCCCAGTGATGACGATGTTGGAGATACTCCTCCACCACCTCCAGTTGCACCTTAGCACCATCTGTTGATTATGTCTTTGGCTATTTTATTTGTTGATGTTGTTGTGGTTACTTCTAGCTATTGTTATCTGTGAGATGTGTTATTTTTTATTGCTATTGTTACATAGTGTAGCTATGGTTTTTGGACATTTGATTTATGTTTTTTTGTTATTGTTGATTGGACTGGTGTCACACAGTGTGACCATGGTTGTTGGTTAATGGATATTTTATTTATTATTATTTATTTAATATTTTAATTTTATTATATATGTTCTAGCATTTTTGGTTTCATGCATCCTATGTGTTTTACATTTTGCTCATAAGGTTATGTTGGTTAGAACTCATGGTTATAAGGCTATAGTTGGTAAAGCAAAATGTAAATTAACTAGGTAAGACATAATGGCTATAAACAAGTTGTAAACATATTGCTAGTTTTAGAACATAGTGGGCCATTAGTTTAAGGCCTTGGTAGGCCATGTGTTGCCAATTTTAGACCATAGTGAGCCATGATATCACTAGTTTTAGACCTTAGTAGGCCATGCATTACGAGTTTTAGGCCTTAGCAGGCCATGTGTTGCTATTTTTAGGACTTAGTAGGCCATGAATTGATAGCTTTAGGCCTTATCAAGCCATAATATCATTAGTTTTAGGCCTTATCAGGCCATGATATCATAGGTTTTAGGCCTCAGTGGACATGCATTGCCAGTTTTAGGCCATAGAGGGCCATCAATTTAAGGCCTTGGTAGGCCATGCATTGCTAGGTTTAGGCCATAGTGGGCAATGATATTGCTAGTTTTATGCCTTAGTAGGCCATGAATTACTAGTTTTAGGCCTTAGTGGATCATGCGTTGATAGTTTTAGGCCATAGCAGGCCATGCATTTCTAGTTTTAGACCTTAGTAGGCCATGATCCTTACATTGCCCAGTAAGTATGGGATGCTCTCAAAAGAGCATATAAGGCTAGAACCATTATTGAAATATGATATAACATCATAAAAGTGAACAAATGGTCCTTAATAAGAGAGAGGATAAGGTGTTTGTTGGGAGCTTATTATTTGATCTTCGATAGATCAACAAATTCTTTTTGCACAATCCTATGCTCATCATCTCTCTTGTTTAGCATGGCGAGTTGTAGGAATTTTTGTTGGTCACTTCATATCATAGAGTTGATGTTGATAAAATTATTATTACTCTTGTTGTTGATGGTCCCAATCTGAGTATCATGAATTTCCTCTTGAAACTCCACCTTTGAGCCTCAGTGGATGTTAATATAGTTAACCAAATGTAGCAATACATTATCTTCATGAATGAGAATTTCCCCTTTCTTGTAGGAAAAGTGAATTTCTTGATGTATGTGATATGAGACTACATGAATCTTAGCTAACCATGACCTTTCTAAGATCAAGTTGAAGCTAGGTGTCTCTTCAACCACTAGGAAGTTTGTAGATGTAGGGAATTGCTCATCAGTTATGAAATCCAATGAGATGACACCTCACATCACTACTCATGATCCATTAAATGACTTGAGTGTTGAGGTAGTGGTTTCCTGGATGTTCTTGGTTAAGCCTAGCTTGTTAACAATGGAAAATGATACCATATTAATTATTGTCCTATCATCCACATGAACATGATGAATCTTGTACTTGCCAACATGTATGGAAACAAGGAGAGGATTAGATAGCACTTCTCCATTTTAAGAGTTAATATTCATCTAACTATCATAAAATTTAACCATGGATTGATGCCCACTTTTCCTAAGTGAAGCTTTCTCAATGATAGAGTAGATAGACTCTTTGTTGATAGGCATGTCTTTGTTAACATGGATAGAAGTCAACACTTGAGCTAGCGCATCCTTATGGATAGGAGAGGTTATGATCAAGTCATACAAGTTTGGTGATGTGTTTTTCATTTTAATGACTATTTGGCTTGCTTCATTATTGCAAGCAAACTCTTTTCCTTGGCATGTGATGTTTTATCCTTAGTGGTTTTAACTTCCTTCATTCTTCCTAGAGTTTGTGGCTTAGTTTTTGATGTATGTGCCTTGGGCCCCTTGTCCATGAGTGTGGCCGATCTTGATGTAGGTCTCGGTATGTCAACTTGCTTTAAAGCCTTTTTTTATTAGCTACCTTTAGTAGGCTTTGTTGTTGGCTTAACAACTAGTTGTTTTTGTCGCCATTATGATGATGATCTCTTGACAGCTTCTAAGTTGTGGACCACTATAGGTGGGATTTGATCATGGGTTATTGTTTTGGTTATTGAAGGTGGAGGGACCTAGATAATGAATGGTTCCTTAACCTTAGAAGGATTAGTAACTTGTAATCTTGCTTGTGAAGTTAATGTCACTATAGATGGGCATGTATGGTGAAAGGATTTTTAGGGGCTAGAGGAGATGGTACACATATGACAAAGGGCTCTCTAGGTTTTCTGTTTTGGGATTGCAATGGTACTTTCATGACAAATGGTTCCCTAGGAGGATTAGACCATTTGGTTTCTATGAATGAGGCTATAGTGTAAGAGTTATTGTTTGTACTTGGAGAGTTGGGCTCATTCAATACTAACTCTCCATGGTCTATCATCTTATGGAGGTCATCCTTTAGTCTTAGAAAAAAATTTGGTGTCATGACTAGCCATTTGATGATAATTGCATTACATATATAGTTTGAAGTTGATGGTTGAGAAGGAACTTGAGTAGCTTGAGGTTGTATAATTGACATTGGCATAGAGGGAAGATGTTGTGTGATCACTGTTGTAGGTTAGTTAAATAAAGAGAAAGAGGTTTTATTTGGAACTTATGATATGAAGGGGATGAAAGGAGTGTAGGAGGCTTGTGTGACTTGGGGCCTCAATGAGGATCCCATTGGTATGGAAAAGGGAGGCAATGAGGTAGACATCATCAAGGCTAGGTGAATAGAGTGAGGTTGTGTGTCAAAGAATAGTGAGGTAGACTAAGGTATAGGTTGCGCCTGGTAGGTGGTGATGATGAATGTAGACCCAATCATGGTAGGATGGATAGAGGGGGAAATGCATTAAGGGACTTGTCCCACCAATGAGGTAAGAGATGTGGAGCTAGGGGGAGTTGGATAGCCAAATGTTAGAAAATACTTTTGATAAAGGTGTCCATCTTCGGTTCAACCTCAAACTCATCTTGGTCTTCTTGGTGATCCTTTGAGCTAATTTCCTCACTAAAATCACCAACATCTATGATTTTTATGATCATTTTTGTGTAAAATTTGATGAGGGGGATTTTTTCATAAAGTGATGGGATGTATTCTTTCCTATCCTGATGTATAATTTCAAATTGATGCTTAGTGTCAAATTCAGAGCATGTTATCAAGAAATTGGCTTGCATCTTGGCATAAAGGAAGTTATACAAATCATCATTAATTACTATGAAATTTGGGTTTTTACCCCTTTTTCATAGTGATTATCTTTGTTCTATGACCATGGGGTCATTCAAGTCATAAATGTGAACTACAACTTGGTTGGATGCCATGTATGCAAGGTCTAGTGGTAGCATGACTAATTTTTTATAATGGATGAATTAGTACTAACCAACCTAAGTTAGTTGAGCAAAAGCTAAGATGGGCTTTATAAAATTGAGTTGGGCCACTAGATACTAAGCTGGGTTTTATAAAACTAGGCTAGGTTTTAAAAAGTCTAGTAGTTGTGAAAATTTAAATACAAAAAAGATGGTTATTTGTAATATGTTGGGTTTTGGAAAGATATGCTAGCATTTTTTTAAAAACTATGTTGGTGATAAAAATAGTAAGTTTCTGGTTTGTTTTTTTTAGAGGTTTTGGTGTATTTTCCCTTTATGGAACCTATGCTAGGTAGTTTGGTAAAGGGGGAAAGATAGGGGTGTTTGGCTTAATTTTTAATTGATTAAACCAAAATTTTAGCAAGTGGAATTTCCCAAAATGAAAAAAGGGTATGACTAGAAAATGAAGGAAATCACAACTATAGGTGTAGTGCATGTTACAGTGACAAGGGTGTATACTATACTTGGAAAAATGTAAGAGTTTTTAATGTTGGTAAAACTAACTATGCTAGCTTTGCCAGTAGGAGCTATGCTTGAGGGGGGAAAGGGGGGTAAGTAATTAATTGCCTTTCACAAAAAAATAATGTTGATGATACCCCCTCTCAAAAAAGGTGCACTAGTTTTTAAAAAAGATATATGTAAAATGTTTGATTTTCCCAACACCACATTGGGTTTTGAAAAGAGCCACACTGACTTTAATCACAAAATCTTACAATAGGGGATTTGGATGGTTGAAGCTAAGATATGTTGGCCATTGGAACACACAAAAGTAGGTTTTAGCTAGGAATAATGGTAGGTTTTATTGGCACCCACACTAGCTTTAAAAATTCCAGCAACTGCTATGAAAATCTTATGAACATCCAAATCACCTGCAACTACTATGCTAGATTTTAGTTGCAAGAAAATGGATAGCAGTGTTGGTTTTTCCTTGGAATTTTTTTTAAAATGGTTTTAAGTTTTAGAAATTGTAAACAATTGGTTTTTAAAGGAAAATTAGATTTTATTAAAGAGATCAAGTGGAGGCCCTCTTTCTAGTGCTAAAAAACTATTGCACATAAAAAAATTGGTCACTAGAAGATCAAAAATCACAAGTGTGAAACAATTATAGCCTTACATCCCAATGACCTTTAAGAAAGAGGATCCAAGAAATCCTAAATGGTCTTGCTAATCATCCAAGGACTTGAGAAATATAAATGGAGGTAAAAAAAATGTAAAATATTGTAGATTCGATCTAGAAAATAAATGCATAAAATAAAATCGTAAAAAATTTGCACAAAAAATGTACTATAAATTTCATTACAATGAAAATATTGTAAGTAAAAAAAGTTCAAAATGTATACAAATGATACCTGTATGCAAAAGGGATTTTCTTTGGTGGACTTTAAATCCTATTGAAGTTGGTAGTCTTGCATACCACACTCAGCTCCATTATCTAGGTACTCCCCAACTCCCAAAATGAAAACTCATTGCAGGTTTCTCTCATATATCTATAGCATTGGTCATAGGGAGGTAATGTGTGTGAATGATTTTTTGGGTAATAGGGGATACCATGCTAGGAGTCTTTGTGTTCAAGTGATAGAGAGTTGCTCTAGAAATCTCACAAAAGCCTCAAGGTTACAAGTTAGAATGGCTTAAGGTTCCACAATCAAGAATTGCCTAAAAGCTTTGTGTTTGCCACAAATTTAAAAGCTAAGAAATTCAAAGTAATGAAACCCTTTCAATGTATTTGAAGTTGGCTTATATAGGTGATGAGTGGCAAGGTACCCCTACACTCAACCATACGAATATGAGCGTGCACGCGTGATTCGGTTGAACTCCGCAGACTAAATGCCTTAACACCACAAGAAACACTTGGGGTTAATCGTTCGTTGTCTTCCCAGGCTTGCTTGTAAGTGTCACGGTGTATGGTTAAGCAAGTCTGAGGTATGTGATTTTTTT